>CM076571.1:788082237-788623274 GCA_034641835.2 Pinus albicaulis
TACCCAGAATTCGTTTCTTCCTCCATGATGAGCAACGAACCATGTAGACATGACGTGGATCATGCCCATATGCGGTTTTTCTCAAGAGGCCACATGGAACATACTCAAACATGAAGCGGTGAATCACTTAGGTTAGCTACGGAGATGTGCACGTGCAAACTAGTTAGGTCAAAATGCTTTACAATGGCAAAAATCCAAAATTTAACAAGTCGATCATGTAAATCATTCTAGAAGTAGTAATTTTAACTATATTCATTGATCAGTGAGTCTAAGATGGAAATGGACAAGGGAAAATGAGGTAAAATGTGGTGAAGGAAAGCAAAATTTTGAGGGCTCAACAAGTCAAACGGATCACAAAATCAATAATCAATAACATGTATTGCTATGCATGCCTTAACCTCATTTTATACAAATGAAAACCCTCTCACCATGGGTCCCACTCATTAGGGTTTCCTCGACCAAGAAATCTTCCTCCCACTATCTCTGTGTTGTCTCAAAATATGATCTCCACCTCCTATCCCAACGCTGTTGACTTGGTCAAACTTGAGCTTGTCCACATGAAAATGCCCCTTTTCACACATGAGGGTGTGAAATACAGCTCTGATGACTATCCCTTTTTACACTATGAGGGATTTTTATTCAAATTTTTAATATGCATGGGCCTCCTTACCCATTTATTCAACTGCTAGGTGATAAAAACAAAAATCAATATTCCAATTAACTGCATGGTAATTTTAGAATATTACAGTCTTCCCCTCCCATATGTTGCTTGTCCTCAAGAAACTGCAAGGATAGAACTAAAGAACCTCCTCTTCTTCCCCTGTAGCATCTTCATATGAAAAAATCCAAGGATCAAGAAGTTGTCTCATCAATACATCTCCAATTTTCCCCTCCCAAGTATGCAAGATAGCTTTTGGTATGCATCCCAAATAGCTATCATCATGTAAAACATCCATGGAGGAAACAATGGGCTGTCTAGATGAATTCTTGAGGCATGAGATCTGATATATATTGGGATTTGTTGGTGTCCCGTGTTTTGATAGTTTGGCAAATCAAAAGACAAGGCAACATTAGAACCAATCTTTAGAGTTCCAGGATCTAGTCCTCCTGTTCTCAGAGAGGGATCTTGCAAATTATTTGTTTTTAGCAAAGGCTTGTCTGTGTGCTTTGGATATTGGTTTTTAGACTATTTATTAAGTGCGGGTGTTTTTTTGTTTGTTTGGTTGAATTGATACAGCAGAATATGAAAGGTCTAGGAAAGGTGGGTAGAAAGAGGAAGTATTAGCTTCATTGGGCAATGGAGTCAAAAACAGGTCATGACAGACTTATCAATGGATATGGGATATTAGAGGGAAAATCTAACTAGGCCATAGGATCCTTTGGTTTTGGAATGAGATGGACATCAATGATTTGGAAAGAGAAATTTAATTCTCAACAAAGGGAATTTGAAAACACAATTTGAACAATAAAGAGCTATTTGATAGATAGGGCTAACCATGAATTCTACAAATCACACTTTTAAGCAAATAATGAATTCAAATTTTTTTTTAAAATGAAATCTAAGATTCGGGGAACACCCTATTTCCTCAAATATTTTATTTCAAATGACTTAGAAAACATAAAAGTTTCACTGATAATTACGGTAATAGAAGAGGGAACACCTAAATACATCTATGATCACAACTATAAAGACCTTTAAGCCAACTGTTCAAGCGAGGACAAGGGGAAAGATCAGAACAGACCTCCTTGGCTCACTATAAACAAGGAAACTTCAAAGGGAGACTTCAATAACAACCTTTAAGTGGCAGCAGACAAGCAGGGAAAACCATAAATCATGTTGAAACCAACTACTCGAGCTATTAAGGAAATAAACAAGCTTGAAGACTAAAGAGAGAGATTAAAGACTCTAAAATACTTCAGCAGAAGAAAACATGAAACAGTGAAGGATGAACAGGTCTAAGGTGCTTCTAGGAGTCATTTCTTAGCCTAAAACTTTCAACCTACTGTAGTAAGAAATTATGGAACAAAATGAAAACAGGAGAAAATATGAACAGTTCAGAATACTTCACCAACAACCAAGCTCATGGATCCAATGATAGAGCCTTCTCAAGAATAAGCATGCAACAACATCCTCAAGGCTTCCAAGACTTCAATTTCTTCTTCAACTTCAACAAACTATGTATTATTTCAGAGAGTTTCAGTATTACAACTAGTGATCAACCAACCAAGCAACCAACCCCTTTCTCATCTTCTCCAGTAGTATTTATAGAACAATGAGGAGGTGAGATCTGATAAAAGATCTCCAAAGATAATTAATACAGTCTATGACTTCTCGGCCTTTGTGGGGCTCGATGAAGAAGTTCATAGATGTTTCTGTCGGTATTAATGTTTTTCATTTAAGATTAAGCTCGGTGGGAGCTCTTATTGACTTTTGAGGCTCTGTGTTATGTTAAAGTAACTCTGCTGATATTTTGTTATTAAGTTTATTTGCAGAATTAACTCTCTGGCTACGCTGAGGCAAATATCTTATCTTGATCAATAACTTCGGCCTATGTTTGAATGCCTTGAGGCACAGGTGGCACTGTGGTAGCTGGGAGGAATCAATTTGCCTCAAATGTGGCGGTGGAGGCCTTCTGTCTGATAAACACTTATGATTTTCTTTAAACTGTGTTTTAATTTGGAGGATTAGGCTTTTGATAATCAATATTAGCCGTAATCCTCATAAATTTGTCTTCAATCTTCCATTCTGGTGTGTTCTATCTTCGACACTGATACTCTTCGTTTGTGATTTATTCACTATGTTTTGTTGGTGTGCAGTGTTGTGCAGGGATCGGGAGGCGTCAATGCACATGAAGCATTGACGAGATGTGGAATTTGGACCCATGAATGGCTTCCTTTTAATGAATCGAAGGTGTGAGAATCGTCATTTCCCAGCCTTCAGATTTTTCTTAAGTATAATGGAAAAACCATTTTAATCACCCTTTAACACATAACATACCCCAGACTTCAAAACTCCTGATAAACCAAGCTGCATAAACCATTTCGGGTCATAAAAGGAGCCCGCTGATGTCAGGGTGTTTGTGACCCGAAATTTTTATGTAATCCACCCTATAAAGCTCCCTGGGTCCAGATTGGGGCCTATTGATGTCAACCCAAGTGTGACCTGAAATTTTTATTAAATCCGCCTTATAAAGCTCCCCGGGTCCGGATTTCTCGACTATGCGAGCAACCAAACAAGACCCGCTCCAATCAGTTGCTGCCGCGTGTGTGCTGACATGTATGCTGACTAGGCGTTGGGGACCACTAGTTTTGTGAGACTGCCAACTGTTGTCGTGGCCGTGGTGACCAAGGTGATTGATTGTGGGCCATGGGTCATGCCATACCTTAGTTTATTCCCCGACCTCCTTGGAGTGTGATCACAGTTCGATGAGCTAGCCTCAGATCAGACGACGTACATTAATATCGCGCTGAGCCCACAATCGACATTTAACGCCTGGCGAGGGAGCGATGAGGCGGTTTTGTCCCATTGACGTGGCGGCTTTTCACAGGATCGCTTGCCATTGAGTGGTTTACTTTCCGTACCAAAAGCGGTGCAATCAAAAATGCTTCCGGATTTTGAACAGTAAGTGACCGTAAGTTGGTCCATTGAACTCCAAGTTCAAACCTTGGAACTATGGCTCCATTAACTCATTCCCAATTTATTTCTTCTGTAAGCGGGTTTCTGCCTTTGGACAAGGTTCGCAGCTCCTATGGGAAACAATATTACAGTACCATACTGGAGCGCTATCGATCCTTCCAGTGATCGATAGCCGATCATGAAGTATATAATATAACTCATAAAATGGAAATTCATTCAAACACCTGCACAATACAAAACTACATTACAAAATCCTACGTTATTTGGTTTTATTGCTTCAGAGGGTGTGGGGAGGAGCGTGGCCGTTGGATTGCACAATCAGGCCATCGCAATCGAAGGTGGGGGAAAAACATTAAAAATGCTCCCAAAGGAAAACTCCGATGCAATAAGCATTCGATGGGTCTAGCGCCTAGTTCCAGCACCAGGGCATATAATGGGTAAGTGGTTTAAAACCAAGCCCAAAGGGGATTAAGCCTTTATACAAAAATATGTATTTTTTATGATTTTTTATGGTTTTCAAAGGGTTTTGGGGGTTTCGGTATAGTTTAAAAATGAGTTTTAAACTATGTAAAAATTATTTTTATGAATGGAAGATGGGGAATCATGAAAATAGAGTTTTATGGAGGAAAAGGGGGCAAAATGGAGGTTAGTTTTCTTAATGGAGGAGGGGAAAAAAGGGATTTTGCAGCAGTCTTTTCTCATGAAATCAGCAGAATTCCAGGTGTAAAATGGGCACAGTAGGGAAGATTTTGGATAGAGGCATGAGGCCTTCAAAATTCTTCAAGAGATAACATTTTTTAGCAATAAAAATTGTTTCTTGAAGGCTCCAAAAATTATTTAGCCACCTTTTGGTATAACAAATTTTATAGGTGGCTAACACCTAGCATTGTGATAAAGCCTAAGTGTTCGGGAGAAGGAATTATTTTGATCTTCAGTGAAGGACTCGGATTTTCACCAAAGGATGCCTCCAACATCAAGGCCTGGGTTCTAAGCTCTCCTTTTGTATTTATCAATAATAACACTTGATGTTTGCTTTTTGTATTTTTCTAAATGTTTATGCAAATATTTTGGTACTCCTTGATCTACTAGATAGCTAATGTTTACGTCTATTGTGTATTGTATTACATTTTTTTTGTCTCTTGATCATCCGCAGGTATTCACATGCCATCAGTAGTAGGGAGAGGGCCTACAAGGATCATGGATCAAGGTCATCATCAACGGATTCGAGCGTAGTGTTGGGAAAAAGGTATTTATGTCTCTTTTCTTGTCACATTGTAAATGTTAGTTAAGAGAGCTTTGCATTAGAAAGAATCTCATGTTACTAGACCCACTCTAGGGCTAGAGATATTGCCTATGTCCATAGTGAGGATTTATCTTGATAACAACCATTGTGTTCCCTGCGAAATTTTGTTAAATTTGACTATAAATTTGATACCATTCTGATAAAATGAATTTTTACCTCCTTGGGAAAATTGTTTAGTTCATGGTTCCACTGCTTCTTTGCCTGGTAAAGGTTCTACCAGATTCATGGTTCCGCCTGGGTCATGGTTTTGTCTGTCTATTATTTTTTCTGTCTATTATGTCACAATTCCATTGGCCTCTGAGTTCCATCCTGCTTAGAAAATCCACTTCGCTCCATTGTGCTCAATTCGTTTCCTGGTCGAATGGCGAGTTTCAGTTTATATGCAATTTCTTAGGCGAACTTAACAAAGTGCTTGGTTGGCGCGTTGGTTGGCAACTTATGTAAAATCGTGAGAGGAGCATGAATCATGGGTTCAAACCGATGGACCCATTTCAATTTTGGCGCATCGCAGTTTTAATTAAACATTGGGAAGTTGGTGGTTACAACATTTAACTGTTTGACGTTGGATGAATATGGAATAAGTGTTATGTTGTTTCAAAATTTTGGGTGGCAATTATTTGTGGTAACATATAGAGCCACCGCGTTAGGTGGGGTTGGCAGAACCGCCTGCCATGGGTTTGATTCCCACCGGTTATTTCATATATGTATATATATATATATATATATATATATATATATATATATATATATATATATATATATATATATATATATATATATATATGTATATATATATATATATATATATGGTATTACCGTGGTGTGAAATATGGTGCATATCCATTGGATTTGTTGGCAGAGGGTGTGGCGGGGGTCATGACCCGCCACCCCAGTTTAACATTTAATAATAATACCATGCGATGGGGTTGAAGGGGTGGTTCGATATTAATCTGACCACTTTGAATTTTGACCTTTCATTAGCCCTCTTTGACCTATGAGTGTGTTTGTAGCCATCAGGATAACATAACCAAAACGCAAATGATATGAATGAAAGAAATATTATAGAATTGATCCAGGTGGATATTGGTGGCCACTCACCTATTCCACTTAGACTCCCACCATTCTTTCTTTCAATTTTTCAATTTTTCGGTCTCCTTAATTGTAGCACAATTTACTATTTTTGGCATTTTTTCGGGTCCTAAACTTCTGGTGCCATTTTGAGCCCCTAAATGACATTTTTTTGGAAAATCATGGCAGTTAATGTGAATCATTGACTCAACATTTTTTGTTAATAGTTTTATTCCTTGGATAGATATTTCTAACGAGGTATAATGTGCATCAAAAAGAGATCGTATGCCAAAGTTACGACCCTGGAAAATTGATGTACCAATTTACCCCAACAGGGCCCATAGTTTGGTGTTTCATCTCCTAGGATTAGGTTTTTAGATGTTTAGGGTTTTTCATTGTTTCTTAATAATAAATAGGCATTCAAGCTTCATTGTAACATAGTTCAGAGCCTTGTAACTACCACATCTCTTCTCAGATATAAGCTACCAATGCCCTAGCTAATTTATTTCCATTATGTTTGTAAGCACATTTTAGTTATGTGATATTAACGAAATAAAGTATTAATTATGCTACATCTCTTCGTTTATGTGTATTTTTGTATTTTATTATGTTCCTGCATAAGTATGGATCAGTGGTATCAGAGCGGTCTTCTCTTTCTCAATCCTTCTTTGCATGTCCCCAATGAGGTCGGGGTATAAGGAGTTAAGGCTCGATCTGGTTGAACCTTTGCAATATCAACCTCGCAAACCCTGAAGACCACCCATGGGGGACGAAAGAAATATGAGGGAGCAGGATATCCTATCAAAATATTTCTTGATGAGGCCCTAGAGAAACAAAGGAACGCAATGATGGATAACTTTTCCCAAATCCTTCAACGACTGCCCACGGGTGACACAACTCTTTTTAAGGTACAAGTAAAATTCGACATTCCCATATTTGAGGGCCAAATAGTTGCAGATGTCATAGATATATGGCTGAATCTATTAGAAGGGTATTTCTCGGTTCATGACTTTTCAACCGGGAAAATATTACTTTTTCACTCCTCAAAGCCACCCCCCATGTCAAGGACTGGTGGGAAACCTACTGTGAGTAAAAGGACGAGAGGGAAACCTCTCTGTTTTCGTTCGCACCCACTTGGGATTATTTTTAGGATGCCATCAAGGAACAATATTATCCCATGGGGAGATATTAGTACAAGTACATAAGTGGACTAAACTACGACAAAAAAAGTGATCAAGATCTGCATGAGCTGACGAATTTGTTCCAAACCCTACGCACAAAATTGGGTATCAAAGATTCAGAGATACATTTGGTGTTGAAGTACCACATTTTTTTTTACAAATACATTCATAAGGGAATGGAGTTCCTTGACATCTCCTCGCTTGGTGTAGCATATCGATATGATGCCAAGATTGAGCATAAGTTCAAACAAATGAAGTGAGACTTTGGACCTATGAATCAGAAGCAAGGGAAAGGTGCCCCTAAACTATAGAACAAAGGAAAACGCCAAGGTGGGGCAGCCCAGGATAACCCTCCAAAGCCACAAGTAAAGAACAACAACGCGAAGCCAAAGAAGTACACGGGAAAGTGGTGTGAGTTCCATAAGAGCTCCACTCACAACACAAGTGAGTGTCAAGCCAACCAGTCACTGGTTGTCGAGTTGAAGGCATATGAATCGGATGCATGCTCTGACTCTAAATCAGAACTCAACAAGGGAAATTAAAAAGGGAATTAGATTATCAATGTGGATCCCAACACCACCGTTTCCACCACGAAGATCTAGAAGGAGGAAATAGAAGATCTAGAGGAGGGGGAGAACCTCTTCCATTCTGAGATGTGGGTAAAGGGTTCCCCACTAAAATTCATTGTCGAGAGTGGGAGCCAAAAGAACCTCATTTCAACAGAGGTCATGAAGTGGTTGGGTTTTCCGACGACAACACGCCCATAGTCGTACACCATCGGGTGGCTTCACCAAGGATGGGATCTCTGCGTCAGCCAGCAATGTCGCCTTCCCTAGAGCGTCAAGCACTTCATGGATGAGGTAATATGTGGCATTTCTCATCTTGATGTTTGTGATGTATTATTAGGCAAACCATACTTATGGAAGTGACATGTTGTGTAGGAGTTCTGGACTCACATTTTTATTGTTACTTTGGGCAACAATTTTTACAGGATACTGCAGGTAGCACTGCCTGACTCCATCTCTTTTCTTACTACAAAAAAATGAAGTAAGCTCATTTCCAAAATTGGGAAATTTTTTTTCCTGATGATCTGCCCTCAGGGCAAGAAGAGCATTGTGGCCACGACCTCTAGACAAGGCTCCTCCACATGACAACAAGAAATGGACAAGGTCATGGAGGAGTATGGGGACATATTCACCTCACCCGCAGGGGCAAATCTGCATTGTTAGGTGTGTCGTTTCCCAATGGACCAATCTATCGATGCTATGTTTTGGAGAACAACGAAATCAAGAGGCAAATTTAGGAGTTGCTACAGAAAGGTCAGATCTGATCGATTTCATCACTCTGTGGGAGCCCAATCATGTTGGTGCAGAAGAAATATGGGACTTGGAGACTTTGTATTGACTATCAGGTGCTGAACAAGATCATTTTCTGGAATAGGTACCTGATCCCATAGATTGGTGACCTTTTGGACCAACTCAATGGGGGAAAATATTTCATCAAGATCGACTTGAATTATGGGTATCACCAGGTACAAAGTGAACCCTCTGATGTGTGGAAGGTTGCCTTCAAAGCCAAGGAGGACCTTTTCGAATGGATGTTCATGCCTTTTGGGTTGATGAATGCTCCCACAACCTTCATGAGGCTGATGGAAGACATCTTGTGGCCATTCACCAACTCATTGTAGTAGTGTACTTGGATGACATCCTGATCTTCAGCCATACTTGGGAAGAGCACCTCCACCACATCAGACAGGTCCTCCAAACATTGTGACAGCACAAGTTCTGTGCCAATTTTGAGAAGTGCACTTTTGGCATGACCCAAGTTCAGTATCTGGGATACATTATTGATGACAGGGGGGTGCATGTGGATCTAGCCAAGTTCCAAGTCATTCGGGATTTTCCAGCGCCAACCACTCTAATATAGCTTTGTGACTTTCTAGATCTTGCTAGTTTCTACAGCAGGTTCGTGTTGGGATTCTCTCATATGACTTGGCCCTTGAGTCAAGTCACCAAGGAAAGAGCGAAAGAAAAATTCTTTTGGTCTGAATCTAAACATAAGGCATTCGTAGAGTTGAAACATCGCCTTTGCTCTGCCCCAATGCTCACATTACCATACTTGCAAAAACCATTTGAGATCGAGACAAATTCCTATGGCTATGCTATTGGGGAATTTCTTACTCAACAGGGGCTTCCAGTGGCATATCACAGTGAAACCATAGTGAGACACTATCCAACACAGTCCAGAAGTATCCCACTTATGAAAAATAAATTTATTTCATTGTTCAGGCTTGCCAACAATGGAAGCATTCCATTTTGTGGAAATAATTGCCATCCACATAGCACCAACCCCCGCGGTTCATACAGACATAAGGGAAGTTGTAGAACGATCGCCATCATAAGTGGTCCACATATCTGCAAGAGTTTCATTTGAACATCAAGTACAAGAAGGGGAACACCAATAATGTTGCAAAATGCCTGAGCTGACCACCGATCATGGTTATAACCACTGTGCTCAACTCTTGCGGGCACGAGACTTCTGATTGGCTGCTTCTCTACAACAATGATCCAAAATTCGGCCACACATACATAACACTCTTAGAGGGTAAGAAAGTTCCAAATTTTCACCTCTAGGATTCATTGTTATGTCACCTAGGACACCTTTGTGTTCCTTCAAGCGAGTGTGCCAAGATGATTTTGGAAGCGCACTACAGTCGAGTCTCTGGCCATTTCGGGGTCAAGAAAAAAGTGGTAGTATTGCAGAAGTATTTCTATTGGTCGAACCTTCGACAAGATGTCGGGAAGTACATCATGTCTTGCACTCCATGCACCATTGCCAAACAAACCATCAAGAATACTTTTAAGTTCATGAAAAATGGTTTCAAATCTCAAATTCTCCATAAAGTTAGTTTCATAAGCTTATTGGATGCCCTTCACCATGTTCCAAAAGGAAATAGTAGGTTGGGAGGGCAGTTTGACTAGTTCAAGGAAACTTTGCAATAATATTTTGGAAACAAATTTGTTTTGGAGTCTTAGGTAGTCATTAAGGAATCATAGTAGAAACAAAAGTCTTGGAGTGACGTCTCTATCAATAATTGTTCAAAATAGCATGTGTTAGTCAAGGGATGAATATGGAGAATGACATCAAGCTATTGTTATAGGTCACAATTACTCGAAGAATAGTTTGGCCACAATCACTCGAAAAGAATTTTGGTAGTGTGTCCCACTACAACTTAGAGTGAATTTCAACCAAGTGAAGATGTATGTAATACTCATATATAATATACTTCATTTTTCTCTAGTTCAAGTCCAGTTGATCCTAGCTAATCCCCTACAAACCTCTTGAAGACGAAATTTCATGGTAACCATTAGTAGGTGACTTCAAGTGGAGGTAAAACTATTGTTTCTTCTCATTGTAGTTCATTTTCTTAAAGATGTTGGGCACAATAGGTTGTTATGGAGGATGGAAGGGAAAAACTATTCTTAGAGAATTCTTTATAGCATATAGGTTCCTTTGCTAGAAACTAAGTGAAAAATACCAATTAGCTTTATTATGTAGATCTAATCATAAATGGAAGGACAATATAGGCATTGGTGAATTTTGGCATCTAGCACAACATCTTGAAGGAGTTGGAAAATCAAGGTGGTGAATTCTATGACTAATAAATTGGGGTTGCATCCATAATTTATATACAATTGGATAAATCCAAGTGACATGGAGAATTTATATTATTGTAGCTAGATGACTTGGAAATCATTCTTGGGTAAAAATTCCTATGGATAATGTAGTATGTTCCCATGCCATTTGTAGAGAAGTTGCAGATGCTTAGAGAATGGAAGACTCTTGTTGTATACACAAGAGGAAATGAAATTGGATGGAAAGGTGTGGATTGTATCTACATTAATCATAAAGAGGGCAACCAAGTGGTCTCAACTTTTTGCAATAATTATTGGACAAAGTGGATGAGAGTGGAGTGGGACATATCTTTTAGCAACAATTACCCATGTGTTGGATGAGTTTGCAAATTATTTAAATATTAATAAATAAATATATTTCAATATCACCCTAAATATAATGTTCAAACTCATATTTATGGGAACTTTATTTTTCATATTAAATAAAAAAACAAGGTTAATAACAATGTAAATTGCATAATTGAACAAATAATAGTATGATTGTTTTACTTATTATTACACCATGCTCACTCTTATTGTATTTTTGAGTAATGTTTGTATTAAGAAAAAGATCACATATTTATTCTTAATCTTTTCAATGATATATACTTGCATATATCATATCAGTCCTCAGTTAATTTGTAAGCAATATGCCAACATGTTATTTAGAGTCTAACCATTTAATCACTACCATTATTTTTATAGTTCTCCCCATGCTTCACTTACGATTAACACTTTGAACCTATATGTAAAACATTTCCCAAAAACTTCGTAATCCCTAAACGTTCGATATCCATAACCGCTTTTGTAATTAGTTGTGAAGTTGCTCGTACGAAAATCATTTTTGCTTCCTCTCGTTTGTTCATGAACTACGATGACATACACCTCTTACAATATTTGTTAGTAGTAGTAGTCAGATTTTATGAATTTGAAATCTCCTTGTCATATTTAGAAGTGGATATTTTGATTATAAAATCTCTTGTTCTTGCTAATTATACAAAAGTTTATATTTTTTCTTATTTAAGGTTATTAATGGAGTAGATATTTTTATTATAAAATTTATTTTTTTACCAATTATATACAAATTTTTAGTTTTCATTCTAAATTCGGTTTTTTTTGTCGACCAAGTTTTTTCTATTAATGTGTCAAAATATTATTTAAATTTTTTTTTAAAGCCCTTCTCTCCCAACTTCACCCCAATAAGATTTGTTGGCCAGGAGAGATAGACAAAAACAAATAGTAATATGGCAAAATCTATAGTGAATTTTCATACAAAAAGCATTGAGGTTCCAAAAGATTGAGAGAATACAAATGAACCCAACTATCATTGTTGATTTAGTGAGGGGTTGGAGCATGCCCAGCATTAAGATGATCTGGGTGTCTAGGACCCTTGTGTGCATGAAACTCTAGATGATTGATCATGCCTTCCAATAGGTCTAGTTTTTCATGTGTGTGTATTTGACTCCTCCAGAGAGAAGCCATTATGTCCAGTAAGTCTCATTGGCTATGTTGAATATCATGCACGAAGGAAGTTTTCTTGTTCTGGTCCTCGTATTGTTGTCTTTTGCCTTCATGAATCTACTAAGAGTGTAGTTATATGTTGCAATTGTCTATATAATGAGTCCACAGACGAAGGTTCTATGTTGCAATTGTCTATACGATGACTCCATAGACGAAGGCTTTATTTTGCAGTTGTCAATACAATGACTCCATGGACGAAGGTTCTTTTGTGGGAAAAGGAGCTAGAAAAACGTCCTAAGTGATTGCATCATCACCTCTTGCGCCTTCAGGTACACCCAATTTCCCACCCTAACCCATTATGTCTCTACGGGGAACACCACTGCGCCTCACTCTCCCTCTTTGTCGCAACATGCTTCAAGGGGTTCCCAGACACTGACACCAGAGACACACCACCCTCCCTAATATGGTGCTTGACAGTGTCACCATTGTGCCACCAAATGGAGCGCGAAAACACTATGACCCAATAGGGCCATACCACAAAATCCCAACACCAGTGCCTACCACCACCTTCTGTTGCCACCGATGCTCCACCAAAGTGGAATTCTTACTCAAAGGAATTCAAACTCCCATCCACAATCACAAAGCCAAATACAAACCCAACGCCTCGGCTAAGACCACAAGACTCTACATACGCGGCACTAAAATACCATTGAAATATTAAGGAGAAAACTTAGGTGAAATCAACAATTGACACCCCTAAGTATCCTATCAACTGAAAGCAAATACCATAGATACTTACCCGACAGGCTTGGAAAGATTTCCCTTCCTCTAGCAAACCACAACAAAGATAAACCAACAAAAACCTACCAACCCTAGAGAGTTGTTCCCATCGACTATCACCAAAATCCCATTTTCTAGAACTCAACCCTTCAAGCCCACTTGAGCAACCGCTCTACCACACAAGAAGCGCATTCTCCCTGCAACCCACAAATTACCTAGCACGAACAGGGTGGCGTGGCGACTTGTACAACACGATGTTTCCTTCGCCACATCCTAAGTTGCCCATTACCAGCTAGACTACATACCAAAAGAAAACTACCTTTCCGAAATATAATTTGCACACCTTTCCTCTCGAATTTTACGGGCATTCGCCGCCCCTCCCTCCACTTTTCCTCTAGAGTCATTATGCGTTGTCAGCCATTACCTCGGGAGTAACCTCCCCACGCCTTATCACCCCATCGAGGTTTTCCAATTTTCGTTATTAATGAAGTAGATGTTTTGATTATAAAATTTATTTTCCTGTTATTTGTATAAAAAAAATTAGTTTTCCAATTATGGTTATTAATAGCAAGTTTATTTTGCCTCGCTGCGTTTCACCCCATATTGTTTAATATTCCAATCTTGGTTATTAATAACAGAATTATTTCGCGGGGTGGACAAGAACCCACAACCACAAGGCCAACACCCTTGCGCTCTAGCAACGAGACTACATGAGTTTCGTTGTTTCAATGTTTTGGAATAATAATAATATATTAGTGTACCTTCGTACTAAATAGAACCTTGCCATATAATCAAATCCCCTCGTGGTCGTCTTTCGAGCAGATCAATCTCTTGATAGATTAATTATGCTTCCTCGTAAAGATAGTTTTGATAGTAAAATTATGTTATGAGACCAATTGACAATCAAAATGCATAAAATATTTCTGTTACCCGTCATCAAATAAGTTAGTAAAATGTTTAATATATTGTTAATAAAATTTTGGATTTTTAATTGTTTTCAAGGAGTTGTTGGAGTTGTTTTTAATGCTATTTTTTGGAGTTTTAGATGAATTTTCTAGCCAGAATCTGGGAGGTGATTTTTTTTTTTTTTTTTGTAAACTTAGTATGCCTTGCTATTCAATCATCTTGAAAAAATGCAGGTTATATTAATATATATTTCTGTTAACTTCAACCTGCCCATAGGAACCCAGGTTTGTTGGTCATCTTAGAGAGTTGTAGGCCAGCCAAAATTTAAAGAGTTTAAAACGATCTCTTGCTATCTTAACAAGTCTATTATCTATCTTAACATATATAAACATATAAAACAGAAAATGCTATCAGTAGTCTGCATATCAACAACAAAATAGATATTCAATATATTCAGTCATCGAATGATTCAATAGGTTTTAGGTCTTTGAGACTTGACCCGGGCATATCAACCTGGTGCACATTCTAGAGCCGCCTATCTATTCGTCCAAGGGGGATGTTCTGAGGATGATGTTGTAGATGAATCTCTTATATGTCTCTATGGATTTCAGCTAGAATTGAGGCAGTCTTCGGGTCTCCTCCATGTTATCACTCCAATAATTCCTAGGGTTGTTATGCTTTTTTGTTTAAAGAAATATTAGAGGTAACCATAAACCTACTTTTAAGCTTAGGATCTAGCCTTTCTAATGCTCAGAGAGGGCTCTCACTTTATGATTTAACTTTTTTGTTTTTAATTGGTTTTAGGCTAGTTATGTAAAATTGATTGGTTTTGATTTTGGTTTGGTTTGGTGGTAGAATCACTAATTTAGATGGATAGATGCAGGTTTGTTTTCCATTGGGCTATGGAGTCAATGTATCAAGCCACAGATCAGAATCAATTTCTAAAGGAAGTGTTCACAGGGAAAGGTAGCTGAATAAATTCAGATCTTTAGGCTGGATGATGAAATAGTTTCAATCGGGATGAGAGAGAAATTAAGGATTCTCAGATCCGGATAATGAGGGAAATGACATAGGTCAATTGAAACTAGGGAGCAATGAAGAATTCCCTAATCTGGATATCAGAAGAAAACATAAAAATGACTAACACTTCAAGGCATAGTCTATTAAAACAAGTTTTGAAATAATATTCCTGTTATATCATTTAAATTGGAAAACATGAAAGTATGTGAAAAAACTTCAGAAAATAACAATAGAACAATAGAAAGTACTTCACTGAAGTGGCTCAACACATGAATCATGTAATATAATGCCTCTATTTCTCAATCTAGTCTGCTGACTTGAAAATGGTACAATAAACTCTCAGGTTTCATATCAATGCAACTATAGAAATGTTTAGCAATCCATAATCCACACACAATACTTCGAATTATGAAGTATTTATACAAAAATTGTTACAAAATATCCTACAACTGACTTAGGAATAATTCAAGGAATACAAAATATCTTCATGCAAGAAGATAGATACAACTATCTAACTAATGCAAGTTGTCTCTGCTTTTATTGATTTTGTTGTTTGTTGTTTGATCTTTTGTTGCTTTCTCTCTTTTGTTGTTGCTCAACACTAGCTGTCTTCTTCATGTTGTGTGTCCTTTACGCCGGCTGCCTTTCAACTCTGTTTTAACTTTAAATTATATATTTCATCTGATACTCTTTAACTATGTTACTCTTTAACCTCTGTTATTCACTTTAATCCTGTTATTGCTTTACTTTGACTGCTCAATTTAAACCTTGGCTGCTTTTACTACTTTCACTTCAACTTCTCTTTTACCCTTTAACATTTCACTGTCACGGTAGATCATTCAGTTTCTCCCAAGCTTCTACATCTGGTAATTTAATCTTTACCATTATTCTGAAGATTTCATCAGCTTCTGTGTACTTTGAAAATGTAGGCTTGTTGATAAATAAATGATTTACCTCATGCTGGAGGTAAAAGAGATTCTCAAAATTCTGATAGAACACTTTTCTTGTAGGAATTCCTTTTGAGGAAGCATTTTAGACTATTCTTTGGCTACCTCTCTCATTTTCTTGTCATATTATTCATGTTTCATCAATTTTTCATGGATAACCAAAGGGTTAGGCAGACCTTTCTGCCTCAAAACATCAAATTTCACCATGAATCTCGTTATTGCAATTTCCATGTTTTGACACTTGTCTTCAAGTTGTAGCATTAATTTCCTTTTAGAAATTACCTTTCTTACCTCAAGGATTGTTTCAGTCCTGTCACTAATTCCAGTTTCTTCCAATTCTTGTTTGTTCTTGGAATTAAGAAACTTAATGATCTCATTGGCCTCTTCTGGTTTTTTTACCAAGTTCTTCCTTAACTTCCTGAATGGCCTCACCTATTGCCTTGATTAAATCTTTCTACTCATAAATGACTTGGATATATGGCCAAATATTATTGACAGAGTCAATAATATTGGCCCACAACTACTATTTTGCTTGTGAAAGTGGTTATGTTAGTGTCAATTTCGTTTCTAACCTCTGGACTTTCTCAGTCAATCTGTTTGATTTATGTACTTCATTTTTATGCATGATTTGAACTAATTTCTTCTCATCCTCTAGAATTTTCATTTGTTCTTTAAGTCTATTTATTTCATTAGTCTAGATGGACATATCCTGCCTGGCTTTGACCAATTTACCTGATTCATCACTAGGATGAGTTGCTATTGTAGATGATCCTATAGCTGATGTTGTTGTTCATGTAGTGGGAACTGTTGTAGCTACTGGAACTATTGTGGCCACTGAAGCTACTAAAGTAGAAGGAACTGATGTTGTAATTTTAGGAATAACAATGACAAGGATTGCTTCCATGCTGGCCCTTTTCTCCTGTACTAACTTATCCATCCCATTCTCCATTTCTTTCAATTGGGCCATTAACTAAAGAATGAGGTTCATCATCTCATCTTTCTGGCTTTCATCCTGTAACACTTCTTTGGCCTGTGGATATTTAGTAGAAGGTAATTTGAGTTGTTCTTTAATGCAGCAGTGTCTACATTCTTTTTCTTAATAATTTCTTCTGCGACTTTGACATTTTTTGGATCATATCCTACTTCAATAACCACATGTTCCAGCGATTTGATTTTGTTATATTTAGCCTGTGAGGATTCTTTTTCTAGCTTCAACTGTACTTTTACATTTTCCAAATAATTGTGAAGCTTTTGGGCACTCATGGCTTTACTGTTCATAGTAGAATACATCATTTCTCTAGCTTTCTTGTGAAACTAAATTTGGTCTAAAGGATGAACATCCTTAGCTAGGACCTCAAATGATGTCTTTTTATAGTTAGATGATGACTTTGGAGCTTGGATTGTAGCTGCAAAAAGGTCATCTGTATCTTTCTAGTTTTATAATCAAAGGTAGAATGCGATCTATTTTGGCTACCAGGAGTCTACTTCAGGTATTGCGAATATATTTCAGCCTTTATTTCATCATTTCTGGCCTTAATATCTTTGTATCTCTCTTTGATGTCTATATCTCTCTCTACTGGTTTTCTTGAAGAGGATACCTTAACACTATGCTTCTTTTTAATGATCTGAGCACTAGAAGTTGAAGGCTAGTGAGTATCTTCTGATACTGTTGGAGTTGCATTTCCTTTAACCACTGTATCTGTATCAATAACTTCATTGGTTTCCACTTGTTCTTTTACAGGATTTAATTTGGTCTTCTTCCTGTACATTAGTTTAAATTTAGTTTCAGTGGTAGTTTCATTAGAATAGGACCCTTCTTCTTTGGATCTCTTGGAATTCCTATCTTGTGGGGCTGAAGTTTGCAAGATGGAACTAGTATCACCTTGCTTCTCTGCCTCTTTCAAAGTATTCTCCAACCACTCTAACTGGTTGGAGTACTTTACTATCTCTAGTTTAGATTCATGTACAAAAGGAGTTAATTTAAATTTGATTCTTAACTTGTTGATAACTCCTAAAGGATCATAATGTTATCTGAAACTTTGACTAAACTTAAATTCCTAAAAAAAAAATTCATCTTGTTGATTAAAACCTCTACTATTGCAAATAAAAGGAGAAATCTAGTTTTTGATTTTAAACTGTGTTTTCTTTTTGGCTAACAAGAAATTCACTTCATCAGAGTTAAGGATCTACCTGATATATTCAAGTGTAAATAACATCATTGGGAGGTATTTAGGTAGCTTATATGGAGTGAGTTGGTATACATATACCCTAATCTCAGTGTGGTTTTGGTAAGATACCAATCTCCTGTCCTAATGTGTTCTGATAACTGCAAGACATTTTTTATCTCATCACTGACTCTTGGTTGAATCATGTTGTTCAGCATGTTGACAATTGGATAGATGAAAGAGTCAATGAAGTCTTTGTATGTGAACTCTATGGACTCTTTCCTGATTAATGAAGTCCAAAATATTACCGACTAAGGGTTACCTTCAATGTCCAATTTTTGCTGGTTGATTGCAAATCTTTCAAATTGAAAGTATAGGAACATATGGAACAAGATAGATGAATACTTAAACACTCCCTCCTCTGGTAATTTAACTAGTTGTTCATGGATTGTATCAGAGAGGTACTGGGAAAAATTGAATGCAGAAAAAGGAGGCTGACCAGGAGAGAAAATAGACAGAAAACCAAGGGTTGAAGCATCAACATGCTCATCAGTGAAATAACCCAGAACATATGACAACATGGTGATAATATGCTTGGTTCTCTCATAAAATATAGAAGCTGGATAAGGAGGGTTACTCTTAGGAATTTCTACTGATGAGGGAATAAATGTTTGAAATATTTGGAACCTCTTGGGGAATTCCAATTTTAAATACAATTCAGTGAGGATCTCAATAGACAGTAGGGTTTCATCAAGCCTAGGTTTAATGTCCAACATCTGGTTTATTGATTTAGATGTGATGGTGAATAAAATCTCTTTACCAGGGGTTATAAGGTCTCTTTGGTCATGCAGATAACTAGTTTTGTAGAGTCTGATAACCTCTGGACACTGGAAGGTCTATGGGACAATATACTTGGGAAAATTTGACTCTCAAAGGAAAACATCATCAGCTTGGTCAATTGACTAATCATGGCTCTAGCAGTGGAGCTCAAGGAGGTTAAAATCAGTGACAGGGTCACTGATTTTGAATTCCTTGTCTGCTAAGGGAGTGTATTCAATATCAATAACTGGAGGATGTAGGGGATTGACTGCTACAATGCCTTGGGAAGCCATAATTTGTTTATTTTATTCAATTTATTTACTCTTTGGGTTAAGAAATAGGCACAAACCCTAAAAAATACAGTGAAAATATGATTGGGTCTGCAGAAAGGGGTTTGGAGGCAACAATAGCTTTTCTATGGTCTGCAAAGCTCCAATTGATTAAAGGATTACTTTCTTTGCTTAAGAACAAACCTTTGCACTGAGGAATACTTGGAATGGGTAATTTATGTTTTTGGAGGTAGCAGAGGCTTTTTTGGTCTTTATATTGCTTCAAATTAGAGGTTGTCGCAGCTTCATTAGCAAAAGGGTTGACTTCTATTGTGAAATGGCTTAACAATAGGTCGGCATAGATTATTTGGCTCAGAAATAGGTCGGTAGAGCTATCTTTGCGCAAATCTGAACAAAAATGGTAAAAAGACTAAAAGGGCGGTCTTATTGCTTTTCTAACCAATCAGTGGTTAATCTTTGGGCATGGGGTTAAATTCAAATGAGGGGTGGTATTGATAACAGGCAAATAAAACAGCTTGGAGGTTTTCGCATTGGCAAAAGCTAGTATATGGTTTTGGATTGGAGGATGTGATGAGCTGTGGGGCTACCACGTAGCAAAGGAGCGGGGCTTTGAAACTACTTATTTCGCAAGCCCTTGGTGATGTTAAAGGTTGGGCAATCGAGTATGTGAAAGAAGCTATTGGCCATTGGATATGGGGAATGACGATCCGACGGATGGGCGAATAGGAGGTGTTTCATAAGCGGGGCTCGAGATTAGTTATGCATTGAAGTATGCAATGTGGGACTGGGGAATATGTATGTGATAAGATTTTAATACATATGCAATGGCTTAATATATATGGGATCGAGACTTTATAATAGGGAGTTAATATATACAGGGTTTAATAAGGTAAGTGAATGGATTTAATATAATAATGTGGGTTAATAAGCAAAATTAGGTTAAAATATTAGCGAGAATTAATATATAATGGTTAAAAATGTATGGAAATGGGTTTAACCATATATACTAAACTGGGTTAAATGAAGTGGGGATTTATAATATATATGAGGGAATGAGTTATGTTTATAGGATATAAAATACACTAAGGATGGATTAAAATAACATCTGGGTAAGTTTTAGCAGTGGGGCCTGATTTTATTTTAAATATTTAAAACTTAGGATAAGCGAATTTTAGGGGGTATTTTGAAAAAAGGGAAATTACTAAAAGGATTTTTACTTTTCCAAAGATAATATGCTTTTTTAGCTAGGAAAAGGGGTTTTTGTAAAGAAAAATGAATGTAGTAAGGGGAAAGGTTAATATGAAGGAGAAGGGGTATTTTTACAAGGTAAATGAGTTTAGACGGAAGTTAGTAATATGAAGTGACCAATTTCTGCTAGCCATGCCTTGTGAAAACTGCTTCTGCCTACCCATCATTTACCCTAACATTTTTTCTTCATTTATTTGGGTGCATTTGTGCTTGCAAACCCTTTAATTTTTCTTTGATAAGAAAACTATCTAATTCTAACCTTATGATTTCCAATGGCTCAGATTAAATTGTTGAACTCATTATTATTCTCTACCTAACTACTCATCTGCCAAGATTAAACAGTTTGGTTAGATCTTTATTCTCTAACTATCAGCATGAAATTTAAAACATGACTGAGTAAAGATTAAGTTGTTTGACCATCATGGCTTTTTGACATTTTTGACAAGCTGCACACAATATTATTTTGCAAAGTAAAGTAAAAAGTAGTGGAATTTGAATTTGCATTACTTTTATTATATATTATCTCATTTTTTTCGTGAGGTTCGTATTTTATTTTCTTTTTTGATCTTTTTCTTTTAGTCCTTTGATTTTTCTTTTAAGACTTTTACCTTCTTTACATTTTTTAATATGGGAAAAAAATTTGCAGAAAGAAAAGTATGTACAATATTACAAGACTTCATATTCAATTCAAAATTATGATACCTATTATTATAGGAACCTGACAGTGGCCCCACATGGGGATGGAATTTCCTGGTGAAATGTCAAGAAATTTAAGATGAGTAGCCTTGGAACTTTGACTATGCTTGCCTTGAACTGTTTTCTGAGCTCTGCTTTATTCATACTTATGATATTATCTCTTTCAAAGCTTATGGCCTTCTCTTCGGGCTTCAACTTTGGAATAAATATATCCAATCCAATCTAAACTCTAAAATGTTATGTACAATGAGAAAAGTAAACAAAGTGAACTAATGGTTAGTCTGGAGAAAAGTAGTGCTTCAACATTCTACCATTGACAGGTCCTCCTAGTAGATCTGATCCATCTATTTCCTTCAAAAATAATGCATTGTTACCTCTGTAACCATAAATGATATAGGGACATTTCCATAGGAAATCAAATTTACCATGTTTACATTTTTCTTCTCTTCTAGAATCCCATTTAATCACTTTATCACCAATGTAAAAATCATCTTCCTTTGTTTTCTTGTCAAATATCTTTTTGATTTTATCTTGGATAACTTGTGATTTGACATAGACTTCTTCCCTGGTTTGTTGCAAATGTATAGTTTGATTTATCCTTCTTTGGATATCATTTGGTTCTACCTACAGTTCTTGGATCATATTCATCACTGACACTCCTAAAGAGGATGGAAAAATAGCATCCATCCCATATACTAGCTGATAAGGAGATGTACCAATGGATTTCTTTATAGTTAGTCTATTTTCCCATAAGGCATTGACCAACTTCTTGTTCCAGGTCTTTTTGTTGTCTTCTAACAATTTTTTGATGATATTAACTAGCCTTTTGTTTGAGGACTTTTAAGTCCATTACCGTGAGGGTAATAGGCAGTGGAATGGCCAAGGTCGATGTGGTATTTGTTAAAGAAGTCAATCATACTTTTAGATTTGAAGACAGTTGCATTATCAGTAATGAGCTTTTGGGGGCATCCAAATCTGGAAAGGATATTATTTTCAAGGAATGAGATAATGACAGAATCAGTGGCTTGTCTAGAAGGAATGGCTTCTATCCACTTGGTGAAATAATCAGTGGCTATCAAAATCCATTTATGTTGGGCTGAGGAGGGTGGGTTAATTTCACTAATGACGTCTAAACCCCATTGCTGAAATGGAATTTCTGTGGAGATGGGTTTGAGGGGTAAAGGGAATATTTTTGTCTTCCCTTCAAAGATCTGGCCTTTGTGACAGGAGGTCACATACATTCTAACATCTACGAAAAGAGTGGGCCAATAAAAACTTGCCCTCAATATTTTATCAGCAGTGGATTTCCAGTAAAGTTGTCCTCCACAGTCACCTGCATGAAACTCTTGCATAAATTTATCAGCTTCATCTTTTAGTAAACAATTTAAATAATGCCATCATGATCTTTCCAAAACAAAGCATTATCTATGATACAATATTTCATTGCTTTTAACTTAGGAATCTACTTTTAGTCCTAGACAAACAAGGAGGAGCTTGTAAGTTTAGTAAAACAAATATGATATCTGCATACCAAGATGAATCTAAGAAAGGTTCATTGATTTGTGGAGTTGTCATCTCTTCCTGGTTATCTAATTGAGAAATAAAATTTATATCTAAGGCCCTACAGTTAGATTCAGCCATGAGTTTTGCTAGAACTTGGCTTTTAATAAGTTTAGTAGGCTTTATTTCAATTTCATATTCCAAAATAGTGGAAATCCATTTGCCTCTTTTACCATCAGGTCCATTCAAATTCAGAATTTCCTTTACTACTAAATTTGGGACATATGCAATGATGTGTGAGTATAAAATGTACACTCTGAAATATTTAATAGCCTTTACTAAAGTCAGTGCTTTTTTTTTCCATTATGTTTTATTTTAATGTGGCATATCTTAATGATTTGCTGAAAAATGAAATGGGTTGTTCATAACCCTGATCATTCTTTTGCAGCAAGACTGTTGTAATGGTATGTTCTGAAGCAAAAGAAAAAATTATAATTTTTTTTTTTGAAATCAGGACTTATTAAGCTTGGTGTTTTTGTAAGGGCATGTTTTATTGCTTCAAAATATTTTTTGGCCTCTATTGTCCATTTAAGGGTTCAATCTTTCTTTAACATGTTATTCAATTCTCTAATTAATTCTGCTAAATTTGAAATGAACCTTCTAAGAAAATTAATTTTACCTATGAATGCTTGTAATTCCTTGATATTTCTAGGATGAATTATGTTCAAAATTGCCTCTATTCTAGCTGGATCTATCATAATTCCCTCTTTTGAGATTATGTGTCCTAAGAGTTTACCTTCTTCAAGTCCAAAGAGTCTCTTTTTGGGATTCAAATAAATACCAAATTTTCTGCATTTAGTGAACACTTGTCTCAAATGATCTATATGCTCATTGCCTATTTTTGAAAAGACTTTTATACCATCAAGATTAATGAAAAGAAAATCATGAATTTCTTTGGCAAAATCTATGTCCATAGCTCTTTGGAAAGTAGCTCCTACATTCATCAATCCAAAAGGCATTTTCACATACATGAAAGTACCCCATGGAGTAGTAAATGGTGTCTTTGGTTGGTCTTCTGGTTGAACTAAGATTTGATTATATTCAGAGAATCCATCAAGAAATGAAATCTTGGATGATCCTATCACCCTCTGTAAAATATGGTCCATTTTGGGAAGATGATAGTTATCTTTTAGTGACACTTTGTTATGTTCCAGAAATCAACACAAAGTCTGATTTCCCTTGTTTTCTTCCTAGTGGGAACTAAGTTTGAGACCCAATCAAAATATCTGATTAGTGCAATGGTTTGTGCTTCATACATAATTTTTACTTATTTTTCATTCAAAGGCATAAGAACTGGATTTATTCTCCTAAGCTTATGTTTAAATGGTTTCTTATCTTCTTTGATGGGTATTTTGTGTTGTATGATGTTGGTGTCATAAGACTTAAGGTCTTCATAACTCCAGGAAAAGACATCTTGAAATTATTTAAACAGATTTATGCATTTCACGTTTTCTTCTGGAGGTAATTCTTTGGATAGTTTGATGAGTTTAGGATTTTGTTCTATTCCGATATTACGTTCTTCTATGTCTAATCTTAATGGTTCAATTTTTGGTTTTCTTGCTACATCATTTGAATAAAAAATATCTTCTAATGGGGCTAGTCCCTTAGGTAAAAATTTATGCTTAAGGTTTAAAATCTCAGAATCATCATTTTCTATTTCTTCTATTTCTACAAGTTTCTAATTTATCTATTTATACTCTAGTGAATTTAGTGGGTTCATTCAAATCTAAATTATTAACATCTACTTCACTATCTATAGTGTCATCTACTGTACAATCAGTATCTATGTTACAGTTTTGGAATTCTCCGTCAGCATTCATAAAATTATAGATTTAAGCATCTTGTGAAAAATTCTGCCAATATTTTAAGTTACCTAGTATAATAGGCCTGTGTCTTACCTCTGTTGTGTATTGGTGATTTGGTTGTGTTGGGGTCCTCTGATTTGACAGATTGGCATACGAAGTGACAAGGAAAAATCAAAACCAGTCTTTAGAGCTCTGGGACCTAGCCTTCCTAGTCTCAGAGAGGGATCTCTCAATTGTTTGCAAAGATATGACTTGTTTGCTTTTAAGGGTTGATTTTAGGCTAGTTATGAAGCATGAGTTTGTTTGATTATTTGTTTGGGCATGATGATCTAGGCAGCAAAGATAGAAAAGGGAAATCTCTAATTCATTGGGCAATGGAGTCAAGTGGAAATGGTAGCAAGTTTGTAAATGAATCAGGGATATCAAAGGGAAAATCTAACTTGGCTATTGGATCTTTAAAGTATTTTAGGTGAAATGAAATGGACATCAAGGGTTTGGAATGAAAAGCAAAACTAAGGGAAATTAAGAATCCTTAATTATATGTACTTCTCAACAAAGGGACTTAAAACGTTATTTGAACATGAAGGGGCATTCCATAGACAATGCTAACCATAAATTCTAGAAATCACACTTCAGCAGATAAAAATTCCAAGACAAACTTTTCAAATAAAATCTAGGAGTCAAGGAATGCTCTATTTCATCCAAATATTTCACTTGAAAGGATAAGAAAACATTCAAGATTCACAAAAAAACTGCATTCATAGAAGAGGGAACTCCTAAACATCTTTGATTACAGCTATAAAGACCTTCAAAACAATTATTTAAGTAAGAACAAAGCGTATGATCAAAACAAACCTCTTTGGCAGACTGTAAACAATGGTACTTTAAAGGGAGACTTCAGAAGTAGTTTTCAAGTGGTGGCAAGTAAGCAGGGAAAACCATAAATCATTCTTGAGACCAATTGTTTGAAATATTTCTGAAATAAAAAATCTTAAGGATTGAAAAGTAGCCAAACTACTCAATAAAACCTTCAGCAGATGAAAACATAAAGGCAGTTAAGAGTAAACAGGCCTAAGGTGCTTCTAGGAGACATTTCTTAGCCTAAGCTTTTTACTCTACTGCAAGTAAGAAATGATGAAATAGAATGGAAAATAGGAAAAACATTAACAAATTAGAATACTCCACCAACAGCCAAGCTTAGGGATCCAATGACAGAGCTTTCTCCATCAACAAACAGGTCAAAACATCCACGGGTTCCAAAACATCAAATTTCATTCAACTTCAGTAGAGCTATGTGTTACTTCAAAAGGGTCATCAAATGCCAACTTTACAATGAGTTCCAATGCAGTATTTATGCTGCAAATGAGGAGGTGGAATTTCTTTAGGGTTCAAAATGTTATTAATTACAGAGTAAATGCATCCCTGACCTTGAAAACCATGAAGGCATAAGGTAGGAACATGTGTGCAACTGCTTCTCTGTTTAATAACTTTGTCTTAACTTTCTACGGATAAAATAGGTGAAAAGTTTGACTTTGAGGGCTATCTTTATCTTTACATTAACTGTCTTGACAACTTAAAATATCTTCTTTTGTGTAATAACTGTTTGTTGCCTTTACATATAAAGAGAAGGTAAAAGGTGTCAGTTAGATATTCTAAGGGAATAACTGCTCCTGTTTGATGTATTTCGAGGCTACCTTTGGCCTAAGTTTCCTTAATTTCATCATTAAACTGTGCTTTAAGGCCTGATGATGCTTAAGGTCTGCATAATCCTTTATGTTGTCTTTATTCACTATGCTGACTGATTTAGCTTTAATCATCTGTCTTTACACTGCTTTATCCTTTTAACTATGTTAAGGCTTTGATCTGCAAGTTTAAGCCTTTGGTTTTCTTGCTTTATGCTTAACCTTTATCCCTTGATCTCTAATCTCTGATCTTCACTGTTCGCTGTATTGTATAAGTCTTTGGCGTGCTGGGGGGTTTTGTTAATTATCTAATTTTCATGAGGCATTGATTTAAACATTGAATTAAAACCCCGAGTCTCATGTTTCTTCATTGTTCTGGCCTCTGGATTGTCATCCTTGGCCCTTTGTCATTAAAATTTGGCTACGAGATGGCCTTGTGTATTTGACCTCCATTAAACCTGCACAACAAAACAATATTTAAATAAAAAGTGTGCTTTGGGCTAAGAACTACTAACAGAGGCTTGGCGATGGTGGAGGAGTAGCACAGAGGTGAAAATTCATGCGAGAGGAGGGTTTTATGGCATAACAGGGAAGAATCAAGGTTTAAAATTAAATTTTGGCACATAAATGGCGAGGTGGTATTGCGGAAAACCAGGGTGGTTTTCACGTAGACATCGGGTGGTAAGCAGTTTCGGGTGAATAGAATGTGATTCCATACAGGTGATGACACCTATCCAACCCAATACCGCCTATTTCACGTGAAAATGAGTCGTTAAATCATTTTGGAGGTTTGAGTGCGAAAACGAATCTAGACTGTTGGATCGGGGAAATGGACGGTAATTATTAAACGTGAGGGGAGAAAAGATGTGCGGGAGGAAGAAAAGGTGGGACCCGAGCATGATGAGTTCTGGGTCATTGGATCTGGGGGGCTAGATCAACAGTTGTGATTTAATTGCGGGGGAAACTGAGGGTATGAAAGGATCTCGTCGACGGGTGCCCCCAAAGTAAATGGGAGAATTCTGGCAGTTGGATCGAGAAAATGATCAATGGTGGAGATTTAACTGCGGGGGGGCTGAGGAGTACAGGTTACCTTGAACGGGTGCCCCCGCAGTGATCCTGTGTCGTCCGATCTAGGAGAGATTGACGGTTCAGATTGAATCGGGGCCACGAAAAAAGAATGAATGGGGTGGAGGAAAAGTGATAATGCAAGACAACACTGACTTTTGGATCTAAGGGAACTAGATCAATGGTCTAGAATATATTGGCGGGAAGAAGCGGAGGCCATTGGACAATGGGAAGAAGCAGAGTGTGATACGCCGATGGCCATTGGATCTGATGGATCAACGGTCAGGATTTCATCGCGGGGGAACGAGAATGGAGGGTGGAACAGAAGATTCTGATGCGTTGATGTAGCATGAACCGTTCGATTTGGAGGATCGATGGCGGAGATCTTATCGACAGGGGACCATCAGTGGAGAAGCGAAAAGGGTTGCCGAGGAAATGTCGAAGCACGATGCAGCATGGATCGTCGGATCTGAGGAAGATCGACGGTCTGGATTTTATCAGCGGGGAAACCCATCGGCGGAAGGGAAAAGGGAACGCATCGATGCGATGGAGCAATAGCCGTCGGATCTGGGGGAATGGACGGCTCAAATCTAATCGGTGGATCGGCCATCGGAAGAAAAATGGAAAAGGGAAGCAAAACTTAGAAAGTGCAATGTGCTGATCACCGATGGCCTTAGTGCTCAGTCATGGTGCAGGTCATATGGAGGAAAAGGGGTTAGGGCCTAAGCCGAAAAGCGATTAAGAATTTATATGTAAAAATGAAATTTTTAGGCTGAAAATGAGGGTTTTTGAAGAGTTTTTGGAGGTTCCGATAAGGGGAAAAGGGTTTTAAACCATAATAAAGGGATTTTATCAGGTCTAAAGGGGATTTTGAAGGAAATAAAGGGTAAAATGAGAAAAAAATGGGGAAAATGAAAATGGGGGAAAATAGGCTAAAACGAGCTTCTTTTGAAACAGAGGGGTGATCTTTTAGAAGGCATAGATGAAGTTTTTAGTGAACTAATAGACTTAGGATAATGAAGGCTGTGAGATTTCTAGAACTCACAATGTTTCTGCAAATTTTGTTTCTAGAAATCTGATATTTTCAACTTAGTCATCTTTGGATAAGATGAAAATTAATTATGACTAATAGTGGCTCCACTTGGGGAGGACAACTATCTTTCTAGTTGTCCAGAACCTCAGATTATCAATCTCTTGGCTTTTTGCACACTAGTGCCTTATCCATTAGGCAGAATTTCTTTGTTTTCTTGCTGGTTTTCTTTGTTTTTTGTCAATTTCTTCAATGACCTACAACATGAAAAACTCTTTAAGAAAACACTTATACCTACCCAATCTTACTTATCCTAGCATTTTTTCTTCTTTTTGAGTTCACTTGAACTGGAAAACTCTTTGACATCAAAATTTTTATTCATTTTGAAAGCAAAAACTAATCTATTTCTACTCTTATTTCTTCCATGAGTTCAGTTTAAACAGTTGAACTCATTGTTTCTCTACCTAAGCTACTTTCTGTCAAGATTACGCTGTTTGACAGATCTTATTCTCTATTTTCTAAAATAGAAATTTAAATACAGACAAACCAAGACTAAACTATTTGATTTGTTGTAAGACTATGGCATAAAAACAAGCTACACATAGACTGAAATTTACAGAAAATTGAAACAAAATTATGAAGGCTTAAGATCTGAAAATTATGAATATCCTTCCTTGTTCTTATGACTCATATTTTGATCTTTTTGGAGCCATATTTTTCTTTCTTTTGATTCTCTGGTTCAGATTTTGAGCATGTTTGAACCATTTTTTCTTCTATCCTAATCTATTTCTACTGATAAGCCAAGATTAAATAGTTTGGCAGATCTTTTCCACTAACTTATCAGCAGTAAATTGAAATTTACTTAGTCATGATTAGGCTGTATGACTGAGTAAGAGTTTCTTCTCATACTAGTGGCATTTGAGCTTGCACACTTTCAGAATTTATCTTTTTTGGGTATGGGGCTATACCTCTTTTGAATCTTCCCTCTTTTCTTTTTCTATTGTTTTTTTGTTTTTCTTTTTTCAAATTGAAAAGCAATGTTATATACAGTGAAAAATAAAAGCTTTGAAATTTAGGACTCTTGGCAGAAATAGTGTTTGAGCATCCTGCCATTGACAACACCTCCAAATACATATTCTCCATTCAGCTCCTGTAGAAAGAATGCATTATGACCCCTTATAGAATGAATAATGTAGGGCCCTTTCCAAAAATTCTCAAACTTACCATGTTTTCCTTTTTCTTCTTTTCTAGAATCCCACTTTAGAACAATATTTCCAACTTGGAAATAATTTTCTTTAGTCCTTTTGTCAAATAATTTCTTGATGTTTTCTTGGACTATTTGTGTTCTTTTGTACACTTCCTCTCTTGACTGTTGTAAATGAATGGTCTGATTTATCCTTCTCTGCATATCATTCTCTTCAGTTTGTATTTCTTGAAGAAGTTTCATGACTGGAACTCCTAGAGAGGTTGGGAAGATTGCATCCATGCCATAAACCAGCTGATAGGGGGACATATTTATTTACTTTTTGGTGGTTAATCTATCAGCCCATAAAGCATGAATAAGCTTACTATGCCATGATTTCTGATTCTGCTCCAATAGTTTTTTGATAATATTAACAAGCATTTTGTTGGAGGATTCAACTAATCCATTTCCTTGGGATAATAGGCAGTAGAATGACCCAATGTGATATGATATTTATAGCAGAAGTCAACCATTCTTTTAGACTTGAAAGCAACAAAATTATCTGTGATAATTTTTCTAGGACAACCAAATCTGGATAGTATGTTGGTTTCAAGGAACTTGATAATGACAGATTTAGTAGAATTCTTAGAAGGTATTGCTTCTATCCACTTGGTAAAATAATCAGTGGCAGTGAGGATCCACTTATGTTGAGCTGAAGAAGATGGGTGAATTTCCCCAATGAATTCCAAGCCCCATTGTTGAAAGGAAGCCTCAACACTGATGGGATGTAAAGGTAAAGGTAGGAGTTTTCTCTTGCCATCAAAAATTTGACACTTATGGCAAGACATGACAAGCTTCTGAGTATCTGGGAAAAGGGTGGGCCAATAGTAACTAGATCTGAGGATTTTATTTGTTGTAGTCTTCTAGTAAAGATGTCCTCCACATTCTCCCTCATGCAGCTCATGCATGATTCTTCCTGCATCAATCTCAAGCAAACATTTAAGAAATATTCCAACAACATTTTTCCAATATAAAACTCCATCTAATATGCAATAATTTAAAGCCTTTTATTTTAAAAATCTAGCTTTAGTTTTTGAAAAAGAAGGAGGGGTATTCAGATAAAGCAGCACATATATGATATCAGCATACCAAGGTGAATTCGCAAAATTTTCTTCAATGTATGGAGCTGTGAATTCTTCTGTTTCTTCTAAAACATCCACCATATTCATATCTAGTGCTTGGAAGTTTGACTCAACCATGAGTTTTGCTAAATCTTGCCCTTTGATTAGTTTGGTTGGCCTGATTTCTAAGTCATATTCTAAAATAACAACACTCCATTTTCCCCTTTTACCATCAGGGTCTTGACTTAGAATATCCTTGACAACTGTGTGTGGGACAAAAGCAATGATATGAGAATGCACAATATAAACTCTAAAAAATTTCAATGCTTTTACTAAGGCTAAAGCTTGTTTCTCCATGATGTTGTATTTGAGCGGAGCATCTCTTAAGGCCCTACTAAAAATGATATTGGTTGTTCTTGCCCCATGATATTCTTTTGTAACAACACTGCAGCTATTGTATGTTCGGATGCAAAAGAAAAGATATAAAAATATTTGGTTAAATCAGGACTAATAAGAACTAGTGTTTGGGTTAGAGCTTGTTTTACCAGTTCAAATGATTGTTTAGCTTGTATTGTCCATTTAAAACCTATCTCTTTCTTTAGCATGCTTGTGATATTTCTCAATAGCTCAGCAAGGTTGGGGATGAACCTCCTTAAAAAATTTATCTTCCCAATGAAAGATTGTAATTCTTTAAGGCTTCTAGGATGGCTGATTTTCAATATGCCATCAATCCTTTTAGGGTCTACTTTGATTCCTTCTTCAGAAATTATGTGGCCAATAAGCTTCCCTTCTTGGAGACCAAAGAGTGTCTTTTTGGGATTCAAAGATAAGCCATATTTCCTACATTTCTCAAAAAAAATTCTTAAATGAATCAAGTGTTCTTCATCAGTTTTAGAGAAAACAATAATGTCATCAAGGTAAATGATTATAAAATAGCCTATGTCTTCTGAGAAGGCTATGTCCATGGCCCTTTGGAAGGTGGCCCCTGCATTCATTAAACCAAATGGAATTTTGACATACATGAATGTACCCCAAGGCGTAGTAAAAGCAGTTTTATGTTGATCAATTAGGAGTAATAATACCTGATTGTAACCTAAGAACCCATCCAACAGTGAAATTATTTTAGACCCAACCACCCTTTGAAGTATATGATCCATTTTTGGCAAGGGATAGTTGTCTTTAAGGGAGGCTCTATTTAGATTTTTGAAATCAATGAAAAGCCTGATTTCCCCAGCCTTTTTCTTGATAGATACTAAATTGGAAACCCATTGTGAATATCTGAGGGGAACTATGATCCCAACATCATACATTTTCTTGATTTCTTTCTCGAATAAAGGAAATAAAATAGGGTTTATCCTTCTGAGTTTTTTTTTGAAAGGTTTTTTATTTTCCTTAAGAGGAATTTTGTGTTGAATGATGCTGGTATCATATGTTTTTAGATCCTTGTATCCCCATGCAAACACATCTCTAAATTCTTTGAAAAGTTCTATGTATTGCTGTTTGAAATGAGCCGGGAGAGTGCTGGATAGCTTGATCATTTTGGGTTCTGCTGGGTTGCCTATGTTATGTTCTTCTACATTTTTTTCTATAGGCTCTGTTGACCATTAGTTAACATCAGTCATTTTTCTAAGGTAACCCTTGATTATCCATGTATCGAATGTTATGACAGGTGGTAAAACATTTAAAAGGATGATTGAAGAGAAACGATGATAAGACAAGTCACGTGCCTAAAACGAAACATATGTTCGAAAAAGGGTTCAAACATAAAGTAAAAAGGCAAAGGTAAAGCAAAAAGGGCAAAGGTATGGTGTAAAGGACGCAAAACGAAAACATCATAAGGCTTGCCACTTTCATAATATGTACGTGAAGGGACTCTCCGTATGTGAAATTCCGAGGGGGTCAAGGAGCGGAAGGGGGGAGAGACTCATACCCCTGCGAAATTACGGTGACGTGCCACCGGGTGGACCCACGGTAAGGGTGATGTGGCAATATGAAGTGCAGGCCCTAGTGGTCTGTATGCTGTGTGTTTCACTAGTTCTACAAGGAATATGTTTCGAGAGTCGTGTTATCTATGCAGCAGAAAGTTAAGGTAAGTCTATAGGTGAGCTGGTACCGAGACCCGTACCAGTATTAAACCCGGCACGCGGTGTTCACCAACTTCTAGTTAACGCCCAATCCCTATGCGCCGCGTGCCCCATTGTCAGTGTCCTTACAACACTCGCCCCGCTTACTTCACCTCTCCGCCTTTTACCTCAGAACTCTTAGTATTATATAATGGTCCTCTCATATTTTACTGCAGTAAAATTCACAGGTTTTCTAGCTATGGTATAAACCAAGTGGGAGCTACTGCCAGGTCTACCCAGTCTCTGTCAATACCCCCACATCGTTTTCCTGAGCATATTTTCCCACTGCACAGGTATTCCGTCCCTTATTCTCCCTCTGCTTTCCTTTCGTTTTTAAAAGTTTTTCATGAAAGTCATGGGGAAAGGCACTCCCAAGAAAACCGAACCAAAGACACCTCAGGTCTGTGAAACCAGAAACCCTCCCGGGTTCGAGCCCTTCATTGACCTGCAAGCCAAAATCTGTGATCCCCAATACCCTTTTCCCATCAGCAGCATAAAACCCGAGCTTTTTAGACAACATGTCAAGAATAGGGATCGATATCGGGTGGTTGTATTTGGTTTATATCACCATATTACCCCCCTAGTTTACTCGGTGGTTGAGTTTATTTGCTGGCTCAGAGATGCCTACGATGAGCGTCGAGGCACATTCACCTCGGCTTAGGGGAATAAGATTTTTTCTCTTTCTCTCGACATCATCAGGCAAGCCCTCCGCTTTCCCACCAGTGCTAGCTATACCAGTTTCAGTGAAATGACTTTAACCTCCCAGTTCACTAAATTGCCATGGGAGCAACAAAGAGACTTCATTTCCTCTATAACCAACAACCAGGCTACGTCTCTTCCTTCTGTAGAGCCTTTCCTGTTGAGTCTGTTCAAAGAAGAAGTGCAACCCATCCTTGCCCTCATTGCAGGTCTTTTAGGTGTAGGTGGTTTGGGGGAAGTTTCCACGGCATGTGTTTATTTCTTGCAGTTAATGTCTCAAACGGGGGTAGTTTTGGATATCCCTGGCTTCTTGGCTGCTAACATTCAGACCCAGTTCCAAGAGCTTTCGGAAACCGGTCACTTCTTATTTTGTTCGATGGTCTTCTACCTCTTCTTATATCAGCATGCTGATAAGTTCGAGGCTTTGGGTTTAGACAGGGTATACGAGGTAAATTCTCAACCCCGACCAGTTTTCGACTGGAACTTTGCAACACGCCAATTACCAAATGGGGTGGGTTATTCCAGGTTTCTAAACGAGTTCATGCCTATTGCCTACACTATCATCCATGACTCACCCTCGCCCAGGTTTTTTCCTGAAATTAAGAGTTGGCTACAAGCTAGTAAAACCCAGAGCACTGGGGATTGGTATCTATTTGACAATTACACTGAGATTCGGGTCTATGGAGCCAAGAATCCCCCTTACCAGCTACTTGTGTTTCCTACTCGACGAGTTTATGCTTTGGAGCATATTCGGCAGACTCTCAAATCTGATCAACTCCACTTTGTCCCCACTAAGAAGGGTTTCATCCTGAAACTCCCTATCACTATTGGCCTATTTATTGTAAATTCAAGACACGCCCTTCCTATTGTTGAGAAGCTATTGCAAGGCATGGATTTAATACAGGGGAAGACTTGGCCCTATGATCCTCGGGGGATTATCTCTAACAGAAGAAGGAGGAACAAGTCTACTCCTTATACACATGAGTCGAGACCGTTTATAGAGTGGAGGGCTAACTTTGAAACTTGGCCTTTGATTTCGCAGATGGAGACAGATTCATCTGCCACAGGGGAAGGAGGTGAAGCCAGTAAAGGCCAAGAAGAATAAGTGGGGCCCTCAGGAGCAAGTTCCCCCCTCCGCAAAAAGCAGAAAACAGTCTCAAGCGAGGCAGAGGTCATAGGGGAAGAACAGTTGCTTGAGCCATTTATACCATACGGCCAACCAGACAGAAGCAAAGCGGGGCTCAAAGTGCTGAGAGATAGTATCACCTCCTTCGACTACTCTGAGGTCTCACAGGCCATTGGCGATGATGCTTCACCAATTGTAATTGAAAGGAGTCTGAAAAACTGATGAAAAGAAATCTTGGGGTATTGCCAAAATCTCCTTTCTGTAGAAATTTCGAACTTGGACCTGTGGGTTATGGCCCACTAAGCCTTTTCGAAAGCGTATCTTTAGGCACTAAGCCCTTAAAACCATGGACTTACATTTTAAATCACACCATATAACTTTATCTGCTTTTAGTTCCATCGGAAACCACCACACATCCGCAGCTTTAACTATCGGTGTTGAGCTTTACAAATACAAATACACAGGAAAGCTATGGAAACCCTGCTCCGCAACCATACCGAACTTCAAAGATTATAAAGGCGGGTTAATAAGATCGTCGGGTCCGCAGCTTCACTCCAACTCCGATCTCCGATGAATTTATCGCTCCGATCACCGATCACCATAACCTCTGATCGCCGATTGCCTAATCGGTCTATTGGTGATATTGCCATGTCGCTCATCGACCATTGGTGTTCCCACATTTGTGATATCACACTCTTCTATTAACCTCCCCGATTTCGATCACCAATTATATCCGCACCGTCGCTGTGCATTTCCGCCGCTTCCTCCTTTACTTAAGGTTATCTGCCGCAGTTCTGTCACAATCTCATATAACAATATCTCACTATTCAATGGATCGTCATCGACACTACAGTGGTCGATGGTCGATCAGCATGCATTCACAATTGGGATTTTAACTCGCGCACACATATATGTAATATAACTAAACAAAGGCATAAACACAAGCACGATTCAAAAGTAATGCACATTTTATCATTATATACAGAACAGTTACAAAACTAAGGCATCACAACCTTAGGACGGTTTCTCCTCTGGCTACATTTTGTCTATTTACTGCTCTCTCCTCTATATCCCTGAACACACAGGTTCATATATATATATATATATAAGAAGTGTTGGATCGGATCACTATGAAGGATCCGATCAACCCTCTACAAAAAGCCCTTAAAGCTCTCATTACATGCATGCATACAACACATGGCGGATAACAATAGTAACAAGTCTTCGAGAGACTTATCCAATCCATCCTTTAAATCTGTTTTAAAACAGATTTTCCCATGTTTTTCTCCATGGTCCACGCTGTCCTCTCTTTGCTCCGCTTCAGATTCCTCTTTGATTAAGGAGGGGTTAGATGCTCCTGCATCAGACTCCCGAGGTAAAAAAAAAATTTATGACCTCCTGGTCATATACTTCTCCTGGTCCTTAGCAATTCTACCCACTGTATTCCTTCAGTGGAACTGCCTTCATGATCTTCTGTGAGCTGCAACCAACCTCTGCAGTAACAGTCTCCTCTGTTACACGATACCTCACCAAGCCCTCCTCACTCGGTCTTTTGGCATCCTTCTGGTTCTCTTCTCTGGAACCAATTGAGCACACCTTGCTCTAGGTTGCTGCAAATCTTCTCACCTTTCGCTGCCGCCATCTGCACGACAGTAAGACCATAAACTCTCCAGCTTTAATACAACTGTACCTCTTTCCCCTTCTTCTTGCATTCTTCTTCCTTCTCGCAGGAAATCCTTTCCCTGCTCTGATACCACTTGATGAAAAGAAATCTTGGGGTATTGCCAAAATCTCCTTTCTGTAGAAATTTCGAACCTGGACCTGTGGGTTATGGCCCACTAAGCCTTTTCGGAAGCATATCTTTAGGCACTAAGCCCTTAAAACCATGGACTTACATTTTAACTCACACCATATAACTTTATCTGCTTTTAGTTCCATCGGAAGCCACCACACATCTGCAGCTTTAACTATCGGTGTTGAGCTTTACAAATACAAATACACAGGAAAGCTATGGAAACCCTGCTCCGCAACCATACCGAACTTCAAAGATTATAAAGGCGAGTTAATAAGATTGGCGGGTCCACAGCTTCACTCCAACTCCGATCTCTGATGAATTTATCGCTCCGATCACCGATCACCATAACCTCCGATCGCCGATTGCCCAATCGGTCTACCGGTGATATTGCCATGTTGCTCATCGACCATCGGCGTTCCCACATTTGCGATATCGCACTCTTCTATTAACCTCCCTGATTTCGATCACCAATTAGATCCGCACCGTCGCTGTGCATTTCCGCCGCTTCCTCCTTTACTTAAGGTTATCTGCCGCAGTTCTGTCGCAATCTCATATAAAAATATCTCACTATTCAATGGATCGTCATCGACCCTACAGTGGTCGATGGTCGATCAGCATGCATTCACAATTGGGATTTTAACTCGTGCACACATATATATAATATAACTAAACAAAGGCATAAACACAAGCACGATTCAATAGTAATGTGCATTTTATCATTATATACAGAACAGTTACAAAACTAAGGCATTACAGCCTTAGGACGGTTTCTCCTCTGGCTACATTTTGTCTATTTACTGCTCTCTCCTCTATATCCCTGAACACACAGGTTCACATATATATATATAAGAAGTGTTGGATCGGATCACTATGAAGGATCCGATCAACCCTCTACAAAAAGCCCTTAAAGCTCTCATTACATGCATGCATACAACACATGGTGGATAACAATAGTAACAATTCTTCGAGAGACTTATCCAATACATCCTTTAAATATGTTTTAAAACAGATTTTCCCCTGTTTTGCTCCATGGTCCACGTTGTCCTCTCTTTGCTCCGCTTCAGATTCCTCTTTGATTAAGGAGGGGTTAGATGCTCCTGCATCAAAAACAGAGCGATCAGGGACAAGTACAAGGCCGAGCTGGAAGGTTACGTGGAAAAATATCATACTAGGGTTTCAGCTTCCATGAATGTGGACACAGAACACATGGTATCGTCTATGGCTGAGGCCATCTTGGATCCTAATGCAGGTACCACTAGTTACAGGGTGCTTGAGTATGCAATTGACATGGCCAAGGTACCAGCCCTTGACAAATGCAACCTGTTCCAGGTGGTTGGTGACATGCTGAAGGATGAGGTAATGAGGCTCACCATCACACTGAAGAAGCTGGAGACTAAGCATGCACAGGTGAGGGCGACCCTAAAAAATGAACAGGAAAATTCCCACGCCCAGGCGAATCAAATATGCAACCTCCTGGAATCGATCAAAGGAAAGGAAACTGGAGAATCCAACCCGCAACGCTATGTGATAGAGCAATTTCAGAAGGAGGTCACGTCACTGAAACGCAAGGTTAGCATACCGGCATCCCACCATGTTTAGACGGCTGAATTGGCACAGGTGGAGAAAGAAAAAGCAGATTTGGCTGACTCACTGGCAAAAGAGAAAGAGGAAAAAGAAAAAATGGCAGAAACAATGGCCATTCTACAAGGCAAGCTGACGAAGTTATAGACAACCTGGGACACGCATAGTTGTGTGCCAACTACAGCCCTACCGGAAACTTGTTGACTGTCTGAGCAGCTAACTACAGTAAAGGCCGCGAATGTTGTACTAGAAAAGCAAGCTTCCACCGCGAGGCTGAGAATCACTGAATTGGAGACCTCCTTGGCTGAGAACACCAGAAAAATAGAGATACTGCAGAAGGAAATGGAGTAGGAAAGGAAGGAAAAGGCCGACCAGCAGAAAACCATCACTGACCTCAACAGCCGCCTGAAGGGTAATATCACCCTCAGGGATGCGAGAAGGATAATTTGGTCAGAGATCATCTCGGCATTGACAGAGCAGTGGGGTTTCCTGAAAATTATTGAGGAAACCAAATCTTCTGTACTCTATCTCAACAGGAAATTTCAGGAGGCAGATCTCAACTTGTCCAGTAGAGCCCAGCATGCCAGGGGATATATTTCTTTCTTGAAGGGATTGAGAGCTGATGATACAGAGCAGCATGGTATAGCGAGTCGGTTTAAGGAAGCAGTTGAATTCCATAAAATCATTGACAAGGAGGCGGCCCACGTTATTGCTTCGAGGGCCCTACAACAAGTGGTAGCAAACGTGGAGTGGTTTGATATAGTTTGGGCCGAGATCACAACAACTAGGCTCCCATCTTGCTGGGATCCAACCACTCCTTCCATGCTACGATGATTGACAGAGTATGAGACACGTCTCCAGGAAGAAAGGGATCAGACGGATATCTTGTCAGATAAAACCGCTCGATTAAAAGATGAGACAAGTGTTTCATCGCTCGACCAAGAATTCGTTCTCCTTCATCTGATAAAACATAAGATCCCCACCGAGGCAAGTTTCGACGATCTCACTGAGGCCTACATCAAGGTGGAAGGATTCGCAGCGATGCATGAACCTTCGGCAGAAAGTCAATAAATATGCACTCAGTTTGCCAGCCAGATCACTAGCTCGTCAGCAAATGTTCCACCACCAGTGTTAGCGACTGCCTCAACCCCTTCTCATCAGTGAAATACCGTCAGTTCATGATTTGGCCCTAGTGGCCTTTTTAATTTTTACTTTTGTTAATTACTTTCATGTTTCAAGTGGAATTTATATTTCACTCCAGCATTTTACTTTTCTGCCAAGACTGTTGTTTAATATTTTGTTTCAAAATGGCCGAGTGCCTAACTACAAATGATGAGATGCCTCTATTCCTCATCATAAATTTTGGTTATTTTGATAGAGACCTCTAACTAATTTCTGGCACGCGATAAAGATATTTTTCTCAAAGATATCTTCCCGCTAAAGTTTGGAGGTCCTCTATATAAGCAAGATCTGAAGAGAAAAACGGGTTCCAGATTTTCGGAAGAATTTTGCTGTGTAAGAATTTTGCATGCTTGTTGTTGAAATCTCAATAGAAATGCGAAGAGCCCGTTGGGTCTCAACGAGAATAATTTTTATGTTAAGTGAGGATTCTGGTCTTAATGTTTTATAGTCTGTAACTCTGCCTTATGTGATATTGTTTAATTGTTCATTTCACTGTTTCACCTTCTCTTATATCATGTTCTGGAATGCGAGTGGCTCAATAGCTCTGGTATAAATTTATCTTCATTGATACTTATACTTAGTGATACTTATACTTTTAAATAGTCTAGCCCTATACTTAAATAGTCTAGCACTTTAAATATGGCTCAGGCATGGTATGTTGTTTCACTTTTCACTTCACTCATGGTTCCTCTATATTAAATACTGTGGGATGTTATTCTTTGAAAATGGTTGACATGTATGGATTCTTATCATCTTAAGCCCATCTCATGTTTAAATATGTTTATGGAATTCCATTTCATGAGTAGTTAGTATTCCTCCTTTACTTTCTACGCAGCAAACATTGTTCAATTTTTAAATCTCTGTAAAGCATTTTAGAACCCAGCCCTCCTTACAGAAAGTTGTCTTTGAGTTGTCTGATGCATCTATATTGAGGATTCACTCCTTGCCTCTGCAGCGTCTTTTCATTATGCTAAGCATGTGAGTATTCTGGTTCCATCTATATTGCACTCCCTTGTAAAATTTGAAGTAGTAAAGAGCCTCATGCTGATAATAGTCTTGAAATATATTTTATGCTCACTATCTAAGATGTCCTAGGCACTGGTCTTTCACAACTCAAGGCTATCTCTAGGAATGACAACAGGCTCCATTCTTGGTTCTTTGGCTACATCATTGAAATAAAAAAGGTGTTCTAATGGTGTAAGACCTCTTGGAATCGTATCATTTTTACATTGTAAAAATTTCAAGTCTTTTTGGTCTGTATTGTCAACTATTTATGCCTTAAATAGATGTTCAAATTGATTTATATTAGCAAAAAATGGTAGCTCTATTTCAGGGATTTGTTCTTGGTTTAAACATCTTTCTTCATGATTGATGTTTGGTGTTGGTATAGCGAAATCATTCCTTGATTGTGGGAAATCATCTATGTGTTTGTCATCTTCAAACACTTGCCAATAATATTCATTGTCAGGTACAACAGGTCTGTTTTTTATCTTTATATTAAATTTCTCATTTATCTGTGGTATTTGGAAATTGCTAGCAGCAAAAGCAAGTTCATTTGCTAGATGATTTTGAGCTCTTGGAATGAAAATGAGTTCATATTTTTCAAAAGTTTTTTGGAGATCTAGGGTGGAATTCCTATATTCTCTGAGTTTTGGGTTCTTAGTTGAATACTCCCCTTTAATTTGTCTAATTATTAGCTAAGAATCTCCTTGGAATGATATTTTCTTGGCTTCTAAATATTTGAGCAAATGTAGGCCAAGGAGGAGGGCTTCATATTCAGCAATGTTGTTTGTGCATGGAAAACCTAGTTTATAGGAATATCCTTGGTTTGTATTGTGTATCCACACACCTGCCCCTGCACTTGTTCTGTTGCAAGAGCCATCAAAGCTCATTCTCCAAGGTGTTTCTGTCTCATTTTCATTTTGTTTATGCTGCTGAAGGCTGCTGGAGTTTGGGTTGTTTTGTATTTGAATGGAGGACAGATTTGACTGTTCTGGTGGACTGACTTCTTCTTTGTTTCCTTTTTCCTGTTGACTGATTTCATCTTCATTAAATAAGATAAAGGAATATAATTTTGAATGGATGGAATACATAGGAGTGTTTTTTGGCCTATCTATGTTGCTCACCATGTATTTCATATGAGACTCCCTGTATAGTCTTCTAGTTTGGCTAAACACTGGGATGGTGGCATAAGACATGTCCATTTGAAGGCTCCCCTGAAGTTTGGCTCCCCATGATCTAGATAAAAGCATGCCATACTTAGGGGGCGTTGTCGCTCCTAGAGACAGCCTTGAGTTGTATAAAGACCAGTGCCTAGGACATCTTAATTAGCAAGGAGCATATAGTTCAACTTGTAGAGGTTGTCAAGAAAGGGGCTCTCATGCTATCATATATTAAACAGGAAGGTTTGGTTAAAATGGAACCGAGACTCTCAAACTTTAGCACAAAAAAAGTAATATTGTAATGGCAAAGTGTGAGCTTTGATATAAAAATGCATCCGAAAATTTTAAGACAGCTTGTTGTAAAGGAGGTTGGATTCTAAAGTGATTCACAAAGGTAAATAATCAGATGGCGATAAATTGTGTAAGAAAATGGAAAGGATACTAACTGTAACAGAAACGGGATCTAGAAATGAATATTAACATGTACTGGGCTTACGTAGTGACAAGAATCCATACATGAGAATAACTTTAAAGATAACATTTCATTGCTGCTAATACCGGAAGAATTATGGTAGAAGTGAAAGATGAAATGGCATATCTTGCTTGAGCCATATTTAAAGCGCTAGACATGGGTTAGCGTGAGTATCAACAATGATAAATCCATACCCAAACATGTGAGCACTGGCATTCCAGAACACAGATATAGGAAACGTGGACATGAACGATATGAACATTTAAGTTACAAAACACAAGAGAGAGTTACAGACTATGAAGTATTCAGATCAAAATCCCCAATAGAGACGAAACTCCTTATCACCGAAACCCAATGGGCTCTTCAACATTAATATCATAATCTCAAAAAAATGCATACAAAGTTCTTTCTTAGTCTGTTCTTTTGAAAACTTGGAACCCTTTTTTCTATCTCAGTTTAATGCTTTTATAGAATTACAAGAACATATGCAGGAAGATATTTTGGGAAAATATCTTCTCTGTGTGCTAGTGAGCAGTTTCAAGCCCTAATCAAAATAACAAAATTCATGATGAGGTAGAACGCTTCTCATCATTTACAATCGGGCTCATGGTCGTTTAAAAACAAAAAATTAAAACTGTTCTAACAGAAAGTAAATGCAAGAGTGAAATATGAATCTCACTTGGAACTTGAAAGTAGAAAGTAAAAATAAAACTAAAGGCCACGAGGGCCGAATCATGAGTTGACAATCTTCAATGTTGAGAAGGGGTCAAAGCACTGGCTGACGCAGGAAGCGGGACATTTGCTGAAGAACTGGATAACAGACTGGCATAACTTGTGCACATCTGCCAGGTGTCTGATGCAGGTTCAGGCATTGCGGAAAACCCTTCTACCTTGATGTAGGCTTCGGTAAGTTCATCATAGTTTGCATCAATAAGAATTTTATACTTCACTTGGTGCAGGAGTGCAAATTCTTTACTGAGGACTGAAACTATAGTTTCAGGTTTGAACCGAGTAGATTTCTCAAAAGGTATATTGGTTTGATTCATTACCTCTTTTAGACGAGCCTCGTACAATGGTATGGTATGCGTCAAACGGAGATCGTATGCCAAAGTTACGCCCCTAGGAAGTTGAAACACCAATTTACCCAAACGGGGCCCATAGTTTTGGCGCTTCATCTCCTAGGGTTAGGGTTTTGGCTGTTTAGGATTTCCCATTGTTTCTAAATAATAAATATGTCCTCGAGCCTCATTGTAACTTAGTTCAAAGGCTTGTAGCCACCACATCTCTTCTCAGAGATAGCTACCAGTTCCCTAGCTAGTTTTATTTCCATTCTGTCTGTAAGAAAATTTCAGTTCTTTGATATTAATGAAATGAAGTGTTATTTCCGTTGCATCTTTGTATTTATGGTTATATGTTTATTTTGTTGCGTTCCTGCATAAATCCAGATCAGTGGTAACAGAGGGGTCTGCTTTTTCTCGATCCTTATTTGCATGTCCCCAACGAGGTCGGGGTATAAGGAGTTAGGGCTTGATCTGGTGGAACCTTTGCAAGATCAGCCTCACAGACCCCAACGGACGCCCATGGGGGACGAAAAGAAAGATGAGGGAGTAGGAGATCCTATCAAAATATTGCTCGAGGAGGCCCTCAAAAAATAAAGGAACGCGATGATGGATAACTTTTCCTGTGATTCTAACACAAGCCTACATCGCTACAAGATTCGTATCTTGTTTAGCCACTCGGGGAGGTGCGACCTTTCTTTAAGGTACAAGTAAATTTTGACATTCCCATATTTGAGGGTCAAATAGATGAAGATGCCATAGATAGATGGTTGAATATATTAGAAGGATATTTCTCTATTCATGACTTTTCAGACCGGGAGAAGATTCTTTTTGCACTCCTCAAAGCTACACCCCACGTTAAGGATTGGTGGGAAACCTACTGTGAGAATAAGGACCAGATAGAACCCTCTCTGTTCTCAGCCGTACCAACTTGGAATTATTTTTGAGACGCCATCAAGGAACAATACTATCCCGTGGGGAGCTATGAGGACAAGTACATACAATGGACCACGCTGCGACAACAAAGGGATCAAGATGTGCATGAGCTGACGAATCTGTTCCATACCCTGCGCACTAAGTTGGGTATCAAAGATTCAGAGAAACATCTGGTGCTAAAGTATCGCAGCTGTCTGCACAAATACATTCAGGAGGAAATGGAGTTCCTTGACATCTCCTCGCTTGGTACGGCATACCGGTATGCTGCCAAGATTGAGCAGAAATTCAAGCAGAAGAAGCGAGACTTTGGATCTGCGAATCAAAAGCAAGGGAAAGGTGCTTCCAAACCGCAGAACAAAGGACAGAGCCAAGGCATGGCGGCTAAAGACAACTCATCGAAGCCACAATTAAAGAACAACACCGCAAAGCCAAAGAAGGACACGGGAAAGTGGTGTGAGTTCCATAAGAGCTCCACTCACAACACAAGTGAGTGTCGGGCCAAGCAATCGCTAGTGGCCGAGATGAGGGCTTCTGAGTCAGATGCATGCTCCGACTCCGAATCAGAACCTGAAAAGGGGAATGAAAAAGGGAAACAGATTATTGATGCGGAGCCCAACGCCACTGTTGCCACTACAAAGGTCCAGAAGGAGGAACCAAAAGATCCAGAGGAGGAGGAACGTCTCTTCCACTCCCAGATGTGGGTAAAGGGCTCCCCTGTACAGTTCATTGTCGACAATGGGAGCCAAAAGAACCTCATTTCAGCAGACGTCGTGAAGCGGTTGGGCTTGCCGACTACAGCTCACCCACATCCATACACCATCGGGTGGCTTCACCAAGGACGAGATCTCTGCGTCAGCCAGCAGTGCCGCCTTCCCTATAGCATCAAGCCCTTCACGGATGAGGTATTATGTGACGCTGCTCCTATTGATGTTTCTGATGTATTATTAGGACAACCATACTTGTGGAAGCGTCATGCTGTGTATGAGTCTCGACCTCGTGCTGTTATTGTTACTTTGGGAAATAAGTTGTACAGGATACCAGAGGTACCACCTCCTACCACTATCTCTTTGGTTATCGTGCCATACTGCAGAAATTCTGTTTCCCGATGATCCGCTCCTGTGGAAAGAAGAATATCAGGGCTAGCCAACCGTCCGCATAGGCTCTACACAACAACAACAAATGGATAAGGTTGTGGAGGAGTACAGGGACATCTTCACCTCACTCACAAGGGTTCCTCTGCACTGTCAGGTCAAGCACCCAATTGATCTGACCCCAGGTGCGACGCTACCCAATGGACCAATCTATCGACGCTCTGTTCTGGAGAATGATGAAATCAAGAGGCAGATTCAAGAGCTACTGCAGAAAGGTCACATCCGACCAAGTTCATCGCCCTGTGGGAGCCTGATTGTGTTGGTACAGAAGAAGGATGGGACGTGGAGACTCTGTATTGACTATCGGGCACTGAACAAGATCATTGTTCGGAATAGGTACCCGATCCCATGGATTGATGACCTTATGGACCAACTCAAAGGTGAAAAATATTTCAGCAAGATCGACTTGAAGTCTGGGTATCACCAGGTACCAATTGAACCCTCTGATGTGTGGAAGACTGCCTTCAAAGCCAAGGAAGGCCTTTTCGAATGACTGGTCATGCCTTTCGGGTTGATGAATGCTCCCGCAACCTTCATGAGGATGATGGACGACATCTTGCGGCCATTCACCAACTCATTTGTAGTGGTGTACTTGGATGACGTTCTAATCTTCTGAAGCCGTGACTTGGAAGAGCACCTTCACCACATCCGACAAGTCCTCTGAAACACTCTGTGGCAAATGTGTGGCTGTGCGCCACCCTGGAGAAGTACTGCATGACCCAGGTTCAATATCTGGGATACATTATTGATGAAAGGGGGGTGCATGTGGATCCAGCCAAGATCCAAGTCATTCGGGATTGGCTAGCCCCAACCACTATAACAAAGCTTCGCAGATTTCTGGGTCTTTCTAATTTCTACCATAGGTTCATGTTGGGATTCTCTCATATCACTTGGCCCTTGAGTCAAGTCACCAAGGGAGGAGTGAGAGAAAAAATATTTTGGTCGGAACCTCAACAGAAGGTGTTCACATAATTGAAAAACTGCCTCTGTTCTGCCCCAGTGCTCAAATTACCAGACTTGCAACAGCCATTTGAGATCGAGACAGATGCCTCTGACTATGCTATTGGGGCAGTTCTTACTCAAAAAGGACATCCAGTGGCATATCACAGTGAGACATTGTCTGACACAGTTCTCAAGTATCCCACTTATGACAAAGAAATGTATTCCATTGTGCAATCTTGTCGACAATGGAAGCATTACATTTTGGGGAAGGAAACAATCATCCACATAGACCACCGGCCCCTACAGTTCATACAGACACAAGGGAAGTTGTAGAATGATCGCCATCAGAAGTGGTCCACATATCTGCAACAGTTTCATTTGAACATCAAGTACAAGAAGGGTAGCACCAATAATGTTGCAGACTGCCTCAGCTGACCACCGATTGTGGTGCTCACCACTGTGCTCAACTCTTGTGGGCACGAGACTTCTGATTGGCCGCTTCTCTATGATAATGACCCAGAATTCGGTCACACTTACAAGGCACTCATGGGGGGTATGCAAGTTACAAATTTTCACCTCCAAGATGCACTTTTATGTCACTTGGGACACCTTTGTGTTCCTTCAAGCGAGCATGACAAGATGATATGGGAAGCACACTACAGTCGAGTCGTTGGGCATTTCATGGGTCGAGAAAATAGTAGTAATACTTCAGAAGTATTTCTATTGGCCAAACCTTCGAAAGGATGTCGAGAAGCACATCAGATCCTGCACTACTTGTGCCATTGCCAAACCGACCATCAAGAAGCAAGGCCTATATACTCCACTACCTACCCCTAGTCAACCTTGGGAATCCATCTCCATGGATTACATGTCGGGCCTAACTTCTACTAAGCATGGAAATGACTGTGTTTTCGTGGTCGTCGATAGATTCTCGAAGATGGCCATTATGGCAGCCTGCAAGAAGAATATCAAAGCAGAAGCCACTGCTAAAATCTTCTTTGAATGAGTGTGGGTGCACTTTGGGATCCCACAGTCTATCATATCAGATTGGGATAGCAGGTTCCTCAGCAAATTTTGGTCCAGCCTCTGGTCAATGTTGGACACAAAGCTCACCAAGTCCACAACTTTCCATCCCCAAACAGATGGCCAGACAGAGGCCGTCAACAAAATGATTGTACACATTCTACGCATGTACAATTCAAAGCATCCACGCACATGGTACGAGAGCCTCCCCTATGTAAAACATAGTTATAACTGGCCTCTCCACAGTTCAATCAGCCATAGCCCCTTTCAGGTGGGCTTGGGATTCCAGCCACTATGTCCCATTGACGTAGCCATGCCATTTGCAGTTGCTCAGGCTGATTCAGCTCATGTCTAGTTTGAAGTTGACAAAGAAAATAGCTTCATTAAGAAAATTCAACACATCTTCCAATAGGTTCTTGATATATTGGACAAAGCCAATGCTAAGTACAAGCAACGCCATGATCAACACCGGGTGCCACACAACTTCCAGGTGGGTGACAAAGTATGGCTACATTTGCAGAAGGAGCGCCTCACTGGACCCCACCACAAGCTTCGCCCGCTCCGATACGGGCTGTACACCATCACCAAGACTGTAGGGAATAATGCCTTCGAGCTCAGTATTCCACCATTCCTTGGTCTGCACCTAGTATTCAATGTGGACCGCATTCGTCCTTACTTCCCACCTCTACTGGACACCTCTGACATTGCAGAACAACTCACACCAACAGAGTTAAACCCAGACTGCATGGAACAAGCCACCACAGATTGTATCATGGATGTGAAAATCAAGAACACTTTCCAATAGAAGATCCAACTGTATCGGGTTGTCAAAGTTGGCCAACTCCTGCACCAAGGAAAGTGGTTCACCAAGGACCAAGTTCAACAAAAATTTCCTCATCTCATGGAAAAACTTAACGCAATGGGGACCATTGCTTCCTAATGGGGGAGGAATGATCCAGGTGGATATTGGTGGTCACCCACCTATTTCACTTGGGGCCCCACCATTTTCTCTTTCAGTTTTTCAGTTTCGGCACAACTTACTATTTTTAGCAGTTTTTCGGGTCCTGAACTTCCGGAGCCATTTTGAGGCCCTAAACGACGTTTTTTGGGAAAACGGAGAGCAACATGGGTCCATGGACTAATTTTTTTGTCTAAAATTTGTAGTCCTTTGGATAGATCTTTCTAACGAGGTATGGTACCGTCAAACGGAGATCGATGCCAAATGTTCCCGGGTTGAACAATTTACCCAAATGGGGCCCATAGTTTTGGCACTTCATCTCCTAGGGTTAGGGTTTTGGCTGTTTAGGATTTCCCATTGTTTCTAAATAATAAATAGGCCATCAAGCCTCATTGTAACTCAGTTCAGAGGCTTGTAGCCACCACATCTCTTCTCAGAGATAGCTACTAGTGCCCTAGCTAGTTTTATTTCCATTATGTCTGTAAGCAAATTTCAGTTCTTTAATATTAATGAAATGAAGTGTTATTTTTGCTGCATTTCTGTATTTATGGTTATATGTTTATTCTGTTGCGTTCCTGCATAAATCTGGATCAGGGAGTCCTGCAAGTGTTATCTCAGCCCAATCCACCTCAAACCGTTCTAAACTGGCCGCCACTTTCTCTAAGACATTCAAGGCCATACTACGAGTAGACTCTTTTTCTATTACCTTTTGACACTCTGCGGCTTCCTTGAACCTGTTCTTGATACCCTGATTTACCACATCCTCTGGTTTTAGTTATTTTAAGAAAGAGATATACCTTTTTGCGCTTTGAACTCTGTTGGATGCATCAGTATTTCCTTCGTGAAGCTTCCTTCTGAAAAGGCGCACAACTAACTTCATTTCCTCGACAATATTTAAAAATGCTCAGCGCTTTTTTACCTCTGTGATAATTTCGGCCCAGATTAAATGCCTAGCGTCCAGGAGGGTAATATTTCTTTTCATTCAACTAGTGAGCTCATGAATGGTTTTTTCGTGCTGCGCCTTTTCCTGTTTCCCCTCCTCGATCTCTTTCTACATAGCGTTAATCTTCTTGGAATTCTCAGCAACGAGGGCTTCGAGCTTACTGATCCTTTGACGCGCTGCTGAGCCCTGTTTTTCTACTGCTTCAATTGTGGCCGATGCAGTGTTCAACTGCTCAGAAAGTGAACTAGTCTCTTCTGGGGCGGGTGGAGGGAATACATGAGTGTCCCAGGTTATCGGCAATTCATTCATCTTTCCTTGTAGAACGACCATCCCTTCTAAAATATTTTCTTTCTCCTCCCTCTCCTTTGCAAGAGAATCAGCCAGGCTTGCCTTGTCTTTTTCTGCCTGGACTAACTTAGCTATTTGCACATGATGAGATCCCAGTATATTCACTTTGTGTCTCAAGGCTGTGATCTGCTTTTGCAACTCATCGATAAGATGACTCTGGGGGTCTGCTATACCTTTTTCTTTCCCTTTTATCACCTCCTGGAGACTGTGCAGGTCATTCGTGAGTGCGCGGGAATTAATATTCTCCTTTCTAAAATTCTCCAGTACTTGGTTATGTTTACTCTGCAGTTTTCTCAGAGTAATGGAGAGCCGTATTACTTCATCTTTGAGCATGTCGCCGAAGCACTGAAATAAATTTCATTTTTCAATTGTTGGAACCTGTGACATATCTATTGCTATCTCCAATGCCCTGTAGCTGGTGGTACTAGCCTCTGGGTTCAAAATGGCTTCAGTCATAGCCATTACTAGCTGCTCCTTATCCAAATCTATCGCAGATGAAAACCTGGTTTGGTATTTTTCAACATACCCTTCAAGCTTGGACTAGTGTTTATCTCTGATCGCTCTGTTCCTTGTCCTACCCTCGCTTGCTCCCCCAGAACTGCTGGCTACAATGGCTTGTGAAACTTCTGAGAAGTCAGAAGAGGTAGTACTATCCTGTAGCACCTTGATTCCTGCTTTACTCCTGTCTGATTTCCTATAAGGTATTTCATCATGGAGCAACAGTTCATCTCCCATAACTTCTGCTTCACTGGTCCCTGTTTTTTTCCTTTTGAAAAGGGGAGAACCCTCTCCTGATGCACCTGCCTCCTCCACCTGCTTCTTACCTGCTTCTTTGGCTGAAGTAGTGTCTTCTTTTTCCTCGCTTGTAAATGAATCAGTCTCCATCTGCGAAAGTAAAGGCCAATTTTCAAGATTAGCTCGCCATTCGATGAAAGGCCTTGTTTCATGAATATAAGGGGTTGATTTATTCTTCTTCCTTCTGTTAGAAATGATGCCCTTCAGATCATAGGGCTAAGCTTTCCCTTGTCTCAAATCCATGTCTTGAAGTAGCTTTTCCACCACAGGAAGGGCATGCCTTGAATTAACAACGAAAGGGCCAATGGTTGTGTGAAGCTTGAGAATAAACCCCTTTTTTGTAGGGAGGAAATGAAGTTGGTCATATGTTAAGGTCTGTCGGAGGTATTCCAAAGCATAAATCCGTTGGGCACGAAAAATGGGAAATTGGTAGGGAGGGACATCGGCTCCATAAACCCTGATTTTAGTGTAATTATAAAAAAGATACCAGTCCCCAGTGCTTTGAGCTTCATTGTACTATAACCATTTCCTTAGTTCAGGAAAAACCCTAGGCAAAGGGGAATCATGGATGATAGTATAAGCTATGGGCGTGAAGTCATTCAGGAAGCTTGAGTAGCCCACCCCATTGGCCAACTGATGCATTGCGGGACTCCAGTCAAAAATTGGTCTTGGCTGAGAATTTATCTTATAAACCTTATCTAAACCCAAACCCTCAAATTTATTAGCATGCTAGAAGAGGAAAAGATAAAAGACCATGGAACAAAAATGAAAATGACCCGTGTCTCAGAGCTCCTGGAAATGAGTTTGAATGTTGGAGGCCAGAAAACCAAGAATATCTAAAATGACCCCGGGTTGAGACATTAACCATAGAAAAGCTATGCATTCTTTCGAGGCTTGCCCAAAACCTTCGATACCTAGGAGACCTGCAATTAGAGCAAGGATAGGCTGGATGTCTTCCTTGAATAAGGTCAAGGGTGCTGAATCTGCAGTGGGGAGAGTTGTGAAATGGGAGTCAGTTATGGCAGTGATGAAATTGCTCTATTGTCTCCATGGCAGTTTTGAAAACTGATGAGACAGTGTTATTTCATTAAAACTGGCATAGTTTGAGCTGCTAGGAAAACAAAGGGATTTTCTGATGGTTTCAGGGGAGATAGTGAATATTTTTTTCCCTTGAGCTGAGAGGAACTTGCCCTGACATTCATCGTAAGCGTCCCGGAGCTAGCAAATGAATTCGACCACTGGGTATACTGGGGGGGTTATTTGATGATACAGACCAGACAAAACAACACAGAACCTATCTTTATTTTCCACATGTTTTCTAAACATCTCAGGCTTGATGCTGCTAATGGGAAATGGGTATTGCGGATCAAAAATGTCGGCTTGTAAATCTGTGAATGGTTCAGGGCCAAGGATAGCCCTGGACTCACGGGCTTGGGGAGTTTCAGGCTCTGATTTCTTGGTTGTGACTTTACCCATGACCATCATACAAACTCAAAACACAACAAAAGGAAACCAGATGGAATGAAAGGGATGGAATACCTGCAAAGTAGAAAATTGCTTGGGAAAGCGACGCAGGGGTACTGAAAATGATTGGGTAAACCTGGTACTAGGCGCTCACTTTTGCTTATACAGTAGTAAAAATCTGAGAGTATTTTACCACAATAAAACATGAAATACAATTATACAGGCCCGAGGCAGCTTGGGAAAAGATGGCGGGGTAAAACGAGTAGGGATGATGTCATAAGGATGCTGACTGTGAGACACGCGACATAAAGGGATTGGGTGTTAGAATTTTGTTAGGTGAATACTGTGTATTGGGTTAAATACCAGTACTGGCCTTAGTACCAGCTGTCCTAGGACTTTACCTTACCATTAGATCATGGTAACAACTGTACCTTGGGACCCGGCCCGCTAAGGATGCAAGGCGATTTCCGTAATAGCTCTAAAGACCATGCCATTTTCTCCATAAAGCACTCGCCTCATGTCATGCTACTTGACACGTCATCAGGATTCCGGGGGGGGGGAAAGCTCCGCCTTATCCCTCTCGTCTGTGACCCCCCCGGAATTGTGCTTGCAAACTCCTTTCTATGTGTGTATAGAGTATACGCAGGCCCCGCCTTATATTTATTTATTTTCATCTTTGAAACCTTTGTTGTTTCGGTCAGAACCTTAGACATACTTCTTCTTTATTACAAAGTGTGCTTGTCCCTTTTTGGTATATGGCTCAATTAATCGTATTTCCCCTTCACAACCTTTCAAACCTTAGCCATTTAAATGCATTCAGGTAATCTGCTGTCATGATTTTTCTCAAACAAAATTAAAGGTTGGACGATATAATTAACATTGGCTCCACCTGGGGACGGCACGTTCATCCTCGAACGTGTCAAGAACTTTGCAGACCACCTGTTAACCCTTTTGTGTAGACATGGCTCCTCTGCACCTTTCTTTTTTCTTCATGATTCTTCACAACAAATGTCATTAAAAAGTAAAGATAAAAGCGGCTAACTAATTTACAGTATAATACATCAGGCCCTCTCGGCCTGTTTCAAAACTAGAAGAAAGGTTTTAGGAATTGACCATTTACAGGGGCGTCAAGCAAGTCGCCTTGCAAATTCTCCAGTTTGAAGGTGTTGTTTCCTCCTTGTTCAACGATTTTGAAGGGACTGAACCATAACGGATCGAATTTACCATGCTTCCCCTTCTCTGCTCTTCGTATATCCCATCTGAGTACTAAATCCCTGACCTGCATATTTTTTTCTTTGGCATGTTGATCAAACAGGTCCTTCATTTTCTCCTGATATTCGGTTAACTTCTGATTTATCTCATTTCGGGTTTCCTCCAGTTCTACCAGCTGGTTCATCCTCCTGGTAATATCATTCGACTCTTCTTGGCTTTCTTGCATGAACCTTGCTACTAGTAGAGCCAATTGTATGGGAAAGATTGCTGCTCTACCATACACCAATTCATATGGAGATTTCCCCATTGATCTCTTGCTAGTGATTCTATTAGCCCATAAGGCGAACTTTAGTTGGGAATCCCAATTTTTCTGATTTTCATTAATGGCTTTCTTCAGTGCTCTCACCAGATTTTTATTTGAAAACTCTACTAATCCATTTCCCTGTGGGTAGTAGGCGGTGGAATGTCCTAGCGCAATTCTGTATTGCTGACAGAAGCCGACGAACTTAGCAGATTTAAAGGCCTGGGCATTGTCAGTAACAATCTTGGCAGGGCAGCCAAATCTAGATATAATGTTCTCTTCCATAAACTTTATCACTACTGTATCTGTTGCATTCCTTGCTAGTACTGCTTCTACCTATTTAGTGAAATATTATGTGGCGGTTAATATCCATTTATGCTGTCCACTTGATGCAGGGTGAATTTCACCAATAAAGTCAATCCCCCATTGCTGGAACGGTTCATCTATATGTACAAGGATCATGGGCAGGGGTGCAAACTTCTGCCTTTTTGCAAATTTTTGACACTTCTCATAGGCTCTGACCCGGGCAAAGACATCTCCAAAGAGCTTGGGCCAAAAGAAACTAGCTTTCAAAATTTTATGGGCGGTAGCTTTCCAGTTGTAGTGACCTCCATAGATGCCTTCGTGAAACTCTACCATTATTTCCTCCACTTCATTCTCTATAAGGCACAGGAGCAGGATGCCAAAAGTGTCTCGCCAGTACAACCGACCATTGGCAACAAAGAATTTCTGCGACTTCAATCTCAGTGTTCTGTATTTTTCTTTGTCACAGCTAGGGGGGCATCTGAGAGTCAGAAGTTATTAAACGATCTCCTTATACCACAGACTGAGGAGATACTTCATATGAGTCTTCTGAATAGCCATCTCTATGCCGCACCATTCCTCTGTCTTTTCAGACTCCTCATTTGCTATCATAGAAAGATTTATGCCCAGAGCCTGGCAATTTGATTATGACAGGATTTTAGCTAACCCCTGTCCTTTGATTAACTTGGTGGGACGTATTTCCATCTCATATTATTGTATCTTCACAATCCATTTTCCCCTTTTTCCCTCACTATCTCCTTGGATTAGGATATCCTTTACGGCTACCGTGGGCACAAATGCAGTGATGGAAGACTGTAGAACATACATCCGAAATGCCTTGATGGACTTCACTAAGGCATAAGCTTGCTTTTCTAGGATGTTGTATTTCAACTCAGCATCACGGAGCACCTGGCTAAAGAAAGAAATAGGCTGCTCATACCCCTCATTCTTTTGCAATAAAACTCCTGCCACTGTATGAGGTGATGAAAATGAAAAAATCATGAAAGGCTTAGCATAATCTGGACTAGCCAACACTGGAGCTTTACCAAAAGCGTTTTTAATCCTGTTAAAGGCCTCTCGTGACTCAGGAGACCATTTTACCTCATTATTTTTCTTGAGCATGTCAGCTATATGCCGAAGTATCTCTGCATAGTTTGGGATGAACCTTCTCAGAAAATTAATACGCCCAAGGAACACCTAAAATTCTTTCTTATTTCTGGGGAAAGATATGCCGTTTATAACCTCTACCCTTTTAGGATCAATTTTCACCCCATCCTTTGTCACAATGTGTCCCAACAGCTTACCCTCCTCTAATGCAAACAATGATTTTTGAGGGTTTAGAGAAAGACCATACCTTTGACACTTCTCAAAATTCCTGCGCAGATGTTCGATATGCTCTGTGTCATCCTTTGAGAGCATAGTGATATCATCAAGGTATACCACTACAAACTTATCCTACTCCCCAACAAAAGAAATATCCATTAACCTCTGGAAAGTGGCCCCTGCATTGATCAGTTCGAAAGGCATCCGTGCATACATAAATGTCCCCCAGGGTGTGGTGAAGGCAGTCTTCTTTTGATCCTCTGGCAGTATAGCCACTTGATTGTATCCAGAAAAACCGTCCATCATGGAGATCCGTGAAGCTCCCACTACCTTCTGTAAAATATGATCCATCTTAGGCAATGCGTAGTTATCCTTTAAGAATGCTCGGTTTAAATTCTGGAAGTCAACACACAACCTTATCTCTCCATTCTTTTTTCAAACTGGGACCAAATTGGCCACCCACTCAGAGTATCTCAGCGGTACAATGATCTTGGCCTTTAATAGCTTCTTGATCTCCTTCTCTATGGAAGGAAGTAGCAGGGGGTTAATCTGTCTGAGCTTCTGTTTATGCGGCTTCACATCTCCTTTTAGAGGAATCTTATGTTGCATGATGCTGATATCGAAAGTCTTCAAGTCTTGATAAGACCATGCAAAAACATCTTTGTATGTCTGGAATAGTTTTTGGTAGTGCTCTTTATATTCTTCAGGAACCTTCTTGGACAGCTTCACAATTTTGGGATCAGCTTCGGTACCGAGGTTCAAGTCAAAAAATTGATTATCTTCCGTCACTTTACTATGTTGTAAAGGGATGTCATTCTTGTCGAACAATCTCTCTAGAGGGACTAGCCCTCTAGGTATAACATTTCCCTTTAGTTGCAACACTTTATGACCGACCACCTTTTCTTCCCATTTGTTTTGTGAAAGGTCTTCAGTTTCTTCTTCACAAGCATCTATCTCCATATTGGAGAATTCTCCAACAGTTTCCATGAACCTCTTTACTTGATCTTCATCCTCAAACACTTGCCAGTGTTTGACATTATCAGGAATTTAAGGTTGATAATGAACTTCAATTTCGTATCTTAAGAGAGGGTTTTGAGGTGGCCGAAAGGTACTGACGGCCACAACAAGAGAATCTGCCATTCTGTTATGTTCTCTAGGAATAAACTGAATTTTAAATGCCAAGAAACAATTTTCCACTAGGTCCCATACCTTGTTCCTGTAGGACCTCAGCCGCGGGTGTTTAGCTTGGCACTGATTTTTCACTTGCCTCACTACTAGTTTTGAATCTCCTAGAACTTTTAGGCTCTGAATGTTCATGCTTCTGGATGTTTGCAAACCCAAGAGCAGTGCTTCATATTCAGCTATGTTTTTCGTAGCTTCATACTCTAATTTGAAAGATAATGGAACCCATTGGCCTGTGGGAGAAATCAGTAGCACCCCTGCTCCATTCCCTTCTCTATAATTTGCTCTGTCAAAGTGTAGCATCCAAACTCTGGCCTCTTGATTTTCTGAGGATTGTTCTGTCTTAATCTGACAGAATGATGACTCTTGCACATAGTCTTGGTCTTCCTCCAACATTAGACATGAGAACTCCCCTTCTTTACTATACACTGGTGAATTAACAGAGTTATTAGCCTTAGTAACCATCTTTACAAACCTCGTCTCCCTATACAACCTCCTTTCTTGCCCTCCAAATATAGGGATAGTGGCATAAGTCAGATCTAGTTTTATTGACCCTCAAATTTTGGTTCCCCAAGACCTTGATAACAACATCCAAAAACGAGTTGGGATATCAGCCACCACTATATCCATCACCACACTCTTGGCTGGGATTTGGGCCAAATTGACTACCAAGTCCTTGATCATCCCGAGACACTTGACCCTTTTGGAATCAAAAGATTAAAGGTCTTTATATGGACGAGTGATTTGCAGTCCCAGTTGTTCCATTACTGACAAGGGTAAGAGATTATGGGATGCTCCCGAATCCAACATACAGTTATGCAATAAAAAATCATGGATCACTAATGACACATAGAAAGGAGGGGTCGAGGCATCTAATTCTTCAACATGGGGGCCAAACACAACCATGGGCCTCTCTTCCTGGAGGTTCAGACTATCTGAGATGGGGGCTGTTTCTGAGGGAAGCATAAAAGAGGAGACCTGGGACTGATAGGCTGGTTGTTTCAATAGTTCCGTCAGTGGGACTGAAATCTTGACTTTCTCAAGTTCTTTTTGCAGATTAAAGACAGAGGAAGATTTCTCTATTGCATTTTCTTTTGACTCTTTATTTTCAGCTAAGGGTTTGACTTCTCTCAACACAGACTTAGTATTAGGAGGAGTGGCTAACTTTGAAGAAGAAGGAACTTGATCATTCGATTGTAAAGGCTCGTTTAGAGGCCTCTTACCTTTATCTGCGACCTTCTGCACTGTTGTCTCCTTCTGCACAGTTATTTCTTCTTTAGGCGCCTCTTCCTCCTAATCTTGTGTACGGGTTCTTTTTCTAGAAGATCTGAGATCATATTTTCTATTGAACTGCGCTTGCATGAAGTCAACGAACTGTTTGCAGTAGTTGTCGATCTCTGGATCTTCAGTGACTCTAGCCTTTTCTTCTTCTTCTTGTAATGGAATCCCCATTCCATCACCTTCTTGCGAAGGACACTCGACTTCATCACTATTCGAATAAGCAAGATATGGGTCATCTTGCTCATGACCAGTGTCTTCAGTAGGCCCATCTATTTGACCTTCTAGGTACAGTGGGTGTGGTACTTGGTCTTGCTGCTCCTTCTGCTCTCTTTGTAGTATTTGCAGGGATGGCTTTCTATATTACTGGTTATAACCCCTATTCGGAGCATTTTGGAATGTTTTAGAGGATGAATTCTTGGCTTCAAATTTAAGCTTCACCAGCTTGCTTGAAAGATTTTTAATAATTTTATTCATCTCTTCAATTTTATTTTCAGCTGTCTCTCTGTCTTGGCCAGATGTAGATACCTCTTCTTTTCCTTTTCTTCTAGCATCTTGATTTGATCTCCCCTTGGATTTTCCTGTGGAGGCGAAATTAGCCTCCAACTCTAGTGCATCAGTCTGGGCATCATCTAGGGTGGAAAACTTCCTTTCTCTTAGAGAGAACCCAAATTCTGAATCAATAGCTGCTACGAACACTACTTTAGCAGCAGTCTAATGAGGTTTCATTTCAGTTGGAAGGCTTGAGTATAATTTGTTGAACCTCTTAATGAACTCTGGCACTCCCTCATTATGTATTTTTCTGAGTGCATTGAACTCGGTGAGATAGTACCCATGGTCCTTTTTCTCTCCCCATTTTTTGAGAAAGGAATTTTCCATCTCCTCCAAATTAGTGATGGAACGGTCTCCCAAAGTTTTGAACCATTTTCTGGCTTCTCCATCTAGGGATTGGATAAAAAGTCTTAAGACCACATCCAGATGTTCAAAATTAAAGTTTTTTGCAAAGGAAAAAAAGACTTCAAGATGTTTCTAAGCTTAAATCTCATTTTCCCCATTGAAACGAGGCTAGGCTTTCAGATAATCTTGAGGCATATCATTTAAGACCCGAGGTAATGCCAGGGGGCATATTTGTTTAGCAAGAAACCCAGGACAACCATCGGTGGTTGTGGAGGTGGTGGGAGAATCTGATGAGTGAGAGGAGGTGGTGGAAGAGAAGTATGTATAACAATTGGTATATATTGAATAGAGGCTTGTGGTGTTGATGAGAAATTTGGATTGTTAACAGTAGACACTTCTGTTACTTCTTTTACTTCTTCAGCTTCAAGAGTGGGATGAAGAAAGAAGTTGGTGGTATCTACTGATTCAGCTTCATCTTTAACTTGAATGTTTCCCAAGGAAGGATTATCTGCAAAGTAATCAAGGTTTCCCACAGTGGAATCAGGGCCTTGATCTTGGGCTATTTGGGAAGAGGAGGATGGAGAATCTTCCAAAGAAAATATAGGGATCTCTGTATGGATTGAATGTCTTTCCCTCCAACCCCTCTTATGTAAAATCTTCTCTGTGTCAGACACCGAAGGTGTCTTTTACTGAGATGTATCTGACCTTAGATGTGGCTTTTGGGAAGCCAGGACTACAAATAGGTTTATCTTATAATTTATAGTGGAGTCGCCAAGGTGAGGAATCTACAACTCTCAACTTTTCTTGCTCACCTGTTCTGAAGAGTGAATAAAGATTTTGTCAAGGCCCAGGGATTTATCTTTTCTCAAATTCGTATCCTTGGAAACAGTGCCAGAAAGATGTTGTCACTCCTAGAGACAGCCTTGAGTTGTATAAAGACCAGTGCCTAGGACATCTTAATTAGCAAGGAGCATATAGTTCAACTTGTAGAGGTTGTCAAGAAAGGGGCTCTCATGCTATCATATATTAAACAGGAAGGTTTGGTTAAAATGGAACTGAGACTCTCAAACTTCAGCACAACAAAAGTAATATTGTAATGGCAGAGTGTGAACTTTGATATAAAAACGTATCCGACAATTTTAAGACAACTTGCTGTAAAGGGGGATGGATTCTAAAGTGATTCACAGAGGTAAATAATTAGATGGTGATAGCTGTGTAAGAAAATGGAAAGGATACTAACTATAACAGAAACAGGATCTAGAAATTAATATTAACATGTACTGGGCTTATGTAGTGACAAGAATCCATACATGAGAATAACTTTAAAGATAACATTTCATTGCTGCTAATACCGGAAGAATTATGGTAGAAGTGAAAGATGAAATGGCATATCTTGCTTGAGCCATATTTAAAGCGCTAGACATGGGTTAGCATGAGTATCGAAAATGATAAATTCATACCCAAAAATGTGAGCACTGGCATTCCAGAACACAGATATAGGAAACGTGGACATGAACGAGATGAACGTGGAGATGAACGAGAAGGGGTCGAAGCAGTGGCTGATGCAGGTAGCGGGACGTTTGCTGAAGAACAAGCTAACATACTGGCATAACTTGTGCACCTCTGCCAGGTGTCTGATGCAGGTTCAGGCATCGCGGAAAACCCTTTTGCCTTGATGTAGGCTTTGGTAAGTTCATCATAGTTTGCATCAACAGGAATTTTATACTTCACTTGGTGCAGGAGTGAAAATTCTTTACCGAGGACTGAAACTATAGTTTCAGTTTTGAGCGAGTAGATTTATCAGAAGGTATATTGGTTTGATTCATTACCTCTTTGAGACGGGCCTTGTACACTGGTAACGGCAGTAGTACAACATGGGTGGGCTCCCAGCATGATGGGAGTCCCGCAAGTGTTATCTCAGCCCAATCCACCTCAAACCGTTCTAAACTGGCTACCACTTTCTCTAAGACATTCAAGGCCATACTACAAGCAAACTCTTTTTCTATTACCTTTTGACACTCCGCTGCTTCCTTGAACCTGCTCTTGATACCCTACTTTACCACGTCCTCTAGTTTAGTTCTTCTAAGAAAGAGATATACCTTTTTGAGCTTTGAACTCTTTTGGATGCATCAGTATTTCCTTCGTGAAGCTTCCTTTTGAAAAGGCGCACAACTGATTTCATTTCCTTGACAATATTTAAAAATTCCCAGCGCTTTTTTACCTCTATGATAATTTCGGCCTAGATTAAACACCTAGCCTCCAGGAGGGTAATATTTCCTTTCATTCGACTGGTGAGCTCACGGATGGTGTTTTCGTGCTACGCCTTTTCCTGTTTCCCCTCCTCGATCTCTTTCTACATAGCATTAATCTTCTTGGAATTCTCGGCAAGGAGGGCTTCGAGCTCACTGATCCTTTGACTCGCTGTTGAGACCTGTTTTTCTACTGCTTCGATTGTGGCCAGTGAGGTGGTCAACTGCTCAAAAAGCGAACTAGTCTCTTCTGGGGTGGGTGGAGCGCATACATGAGTGTCCCAGGTTATTTGCAATTCATTCATCTTTCCTTTTAGAATGACCATCTCTTCTAAAATATTTTCTTTCTCCTCCCTCTCCTTTGCAAGAGAATCGGCCAGGCTTGCCTTGTCTTTTTCTGCCTGGACTAACTCAGCTTTTTGCACATGATGAGATCTCGGTATATTCACTTTCTATCTCAAGGTTGCGATCTGCTTTTGCAACTCATCAATAAGATGACTCTGGGGTCTGATATACCTTTTTCTTTCCCTTTTATCACCTCCTGGACACTGTGTAGGTCGTTCGTGAGTGCGTGGGAATTAATCTTCTCCTTTTTGAAATTCTCTAGTACTTGGTTATGTTTACTCTGCAGTTTTCTCAGAGTAATGGAGAGCCGTATTACTTCATCTTTGAGCATGTCGCCGAAGCACTAAAATAAATTGCATTTGTCAATTGTTGGAACCTGTGACATATCTATTGCTATCTCCAATGCCCTATAGCTAGTGGTACCAGCATTTGGGTTCAAAATGGCTTCAGTCATAGCCATTACTAGCTGCTCCTTATCCAAATATATCGCAGATGAAAACCTGGTTTGGTATTTGTCAACATACCCTTCTAGCTCGGACCAGTGTTTATCTCTGATCGCTCTGTTCCTTGTCCTACCCTCGCTTGCTCCCCGAGAACTGCTGGCTACGATGGCTTGTGAAACTTCTAAGAAGTCAGAAGAGGCAGTACTATCCTGTAGCACCTTGATTCTTGCTTTACTCCTGTCTGATTTCCTATAAGGTATTCCATCCTGGAGCAACAGTTCGTCTCGCATAACTTCTGCTTCACTGGTCCCTGTTTTTTGCCTTTTGAAAGGGGGATAACCCTCTCCTGATGCACCTGCCTCCTCCACCTACTTCTTACCTGCTTCTCTGGTTGAAGCAGTGTCTTCTTTTTCCCCTATCGCAGATGAATCAATCTCCATCTACGAAAGCAAAGGCCAGTTTTCAAGATTAGCTCGCCATTCGATGAAAGGCCTTCTTTCATGAATATAAGGGGTTGATTTATTCTTCTTCCTTTTGTTAGAAATGATTCCCTTCAGATCATAGGGCCAAGCTTTCCCTTGTCTCAAATCCATGTCTTGAAGCAGCTTTTCCACCATGGGAAGGGCGTGCCTTGAATTAACAATGAAAGGGCCAATGGTTGTGGGAATCTTGAGAATAAACCCCTTTTTTGTGGGTAGGAAATGAAGTTGGTCAGCTTTTAAGGTCTGCCGGAGGTATTCCAAAAGGTAAATCCACTCGGCAGGAAAAATGGGCAATTGGTAGGGAGGGACTTCGGCTCCATAAACCCTGATTTCAGTGTAATTATCAAAAAGATACGAGTCCCCAGTGCTTTGAGCTTCACTGTATTGTAACCATTTCCTTAGTTCAGGAAAAACCCTAGGCGGAGGGGAATCATGGATGATAGTATAAGCTATGGGCATGAAGTCATTCAGGAAACTTGAGTAGCCCACCCCATTGGCCAACTGATGCGTTGCGGGACTCTAGTCAAAAATTGGTCTTGGATGAGAATTTATCTTATAAACCTTATCTAAACCCAAACCCTCAAATTTATCAGCATGCTAGAAGAGGAAAATATAAAAGACCATGGAACAAAAATGAAAACGACCCGTGTCTGAGAGCCCCTGGAACTGAGTTTGAATGTTGGAGGCCAGAAAACCAGGAATATCTAAAATGACCCTGGGTTGAGACATTAACCACAGAAAATCTATGCATTATTTCAAGGCTCACCCAAAACCTTCCACACCTAGGAGACCTGCAATTAGAGCAAGGATAGGCTGGATGTCTTCCTTGAATAAGGTCAAGGGTACTAAATCTGTGGTGGGGAGAGTTGTGAAATGGGAGTCGGTTATGGCGGCGATGAAATCACTCTACTGTCTATGTGTGTATAGAGTATACGCGAGCCTCGCCTTATATTTATTTCTTTGCACCTTTGAAACCTTTGCTGTTTCGGTCAGGACCTTAGACATACTTTTTCTTTATTACAAAGTGTGCTTGTCCCTTTTTGGTATATGGCTCAATTAATCGTATTTCCCCTTCACAACCTTTCAAACCTTAGCCATTTAAATGCATTCGGGTAATCTGCCCCCATGATTTTTCTCAAACAAAATTAAAGGTCGGACGATATAATCAACAGGGTGAATTTCAGCTACTACTATGTCCATGACTAGACTCTTAGCAGGAATTTGTGCCAAATTGACACATAAATATTTGATTAGGCCCAAGAATTTGACCCTGCTTGAATCAGAGGAATATAGGTCTTTATATGGTTTAGTAATTTCCAAGCCTAGGCTTTCCATTACTACTTTGGGCATAAGGTTATGTGAAGCTCCAGAGTCTAACATGGCATTGTGTAAGATCTTATCATGTATATTCAGGCTGACATAAAAGGGAGGGACAACCCCTTCTTGGTATTTTCCTTCAACTTCAGGACCAAATAATAATTTGGGTTTATCATCCGTCAAGTTTAAAGTATCAGTGTCACTGCCTATATTCAAAGCTTTCAAAACTTGATTTTTATATACATCCTGAGTTACTAGTTTAGCTAAGAGTATGGTGATTTTGATCTTGGCAATTTCCCCTTCAAGGTTGAAAGGAGCTATTGTTTTTGACATATTTACATCTGTTTTGTCATTTACAACTCTTTCAGCAATCTTAATTTTTTGAACTTTATTTGGATTGTTATTTGGGACAGATTTTTTAGGGCCACTAGCAGAAGTGCTAGGGCAGCTTTGTTCAACACTTTGCTGACTGTTTTTGTCTTTATTTAGATCAATTTTCTTGGCCATAGTGTTGGTGTTACTGGCTGTCTTCTTAGGCTGATTTTTTAAAGTTTTCCTAACAACAGTACTAGTGTTTTTGTCATTAGAAATATCTGGGCTCCCTTTTCTTCTAGGATTATATTTTTTGTGTACCTCCATGATTGCTTTTTCAAACCCCAATCTGTAATCTTCAGAATTTTCATGGTTGTTTTCAATTTGTTCTGAGGAGAAGAATCCTTGTTCTTCTTCAGTGAGAAAAACATCTGTCTCACTGTCAGATCCTATCAGGTTTACATGATTTTCTTCCAACCTTTCAACTTCCCTTTCTTCTTCTTGATCAACATATTTTTGTTGAAAGGGAGGCCTAATCTGTTGGTCATTGTCTCTTTGCCTATCTTGATTAGGGTCTCTTCTAAGATTTGGGTTTCTATTTCTGTTTTGGGGGTTGTTTTGGTTTTCTCTAGGAGGCACTCTATCATTCAAATTTACCTTTTCAAGCATCCTCTCCATTACGCTTACTAAGTTGTCAATTCTGGCATCGGATGATGAGGTTGATGCCACTGTTTCATCCTTGTATGTAACTCTTTTTTCTACTTTCAACCTAGCTCTTTTCTCAATCAGATTTTCTTCTACACCTAAGGCTCCCCTCTGCATATCTTCTAAAGTTGAGGGGTCTCTTTCTCTTAGTTGGTAGGCCATTTCAAGATCAAAACCCTCTGGGAATTTAGCTAAGGCTAAGCCTAGTGGAAGTTTCATGTCTGGGGGAAGCGCATTGTAAACCCTATTGAATCTAGTGTAATAGTCTTGGACACTTTGCCCAATGTTTCTTTTGAGGTTGGTATATTCTGAAAGGATTTGGAGAGGGTTCTTCCTAATTTCCCATTTGTTTATGAATGTTTGATATAAAGAAGGGAGATCATTTATGCTATTAGGAGTTAAACCCTTAAACCATTTCTTAGCTTCTCCTCCTAAACTTTGGGCAAAGATTCTCATCTTAATGGTCTCTTCTTCTATTTCCATGTAATCAAAAGCATCATTCATTTTATCTACATGTTGTTGAGCAGTAGTAGGTTCATTTCCAGTGAAATGGGGAATTTTGGATTGGTAATCATTTGGTAAGGGAACCATAGGTTGTGGTAACACTAGTGGAGCATACCATGCTGCCATGATGGGAAATAATGGAGGATTTACAAGAGGGAAAGTGGGCTGAGTTGGAGTGCTTTGAACAGTGTGTGTGTGTACAGGAGTCGAAGAAACACTTGGGCCAACAAAATGATGATGAGCAGATTTGTTATGGAAAGAGCTGAAATTATGGAGAAGCTGATAATCAGGTGGAGTAGAAGGTGAAGCTTCTCTGTTAGAGCTCTGTTGCAAATCTGTGGTTTCAAAATCAGCTTGGTTTAAATCACTTTGAGACTTATTTCTAAATATGTTCTTTATGTGAGGTAAGTCAAAGTGAGGATCTTTCAAGACTGTGAGATTTTCAGAGATAGATCTTGTTCTTGGGATGGTCCTATCAGTAGTTGGTTTTCTAGATCTAGAAGTTTTCCACAAAATCTTCTCTGGATCCTCAACTATGGTAGGAGGGTTAGGATCTGGATGGGATCTAGTTTTGACCCTATGTGAAGCCAGATTTCAGTTTCCAAAATTTAGAGAGGCTGAGGTTTTTAGGACTGTTTTCCTCTCACGGTGATTTCTATAATAGGGGACTATGTTTCTAAACTTCCTTAGGGTTGGTTAACACAATCCTAGGAAAATATGGAGGTCTAGAGGGGTAAATAGGCCTACTGGGGCTAGTGGAGTCACCAAGTGGAAATTTTTAGCTTTTCTAAAGGTAAAATGTTTTATGGTCCACCACCAATGATTTATTTGAAAACCAATATGAAATGTTTTTAAGTTTTCTGAGTTTTTGTAGTTCTATGGGTGTGAGAGTGTCCTATACCTAATTCAACACTTAGCTAAGGTGGTGAAACAAATGAAGTCTACTCTATGGCTTACGAGGCTGATTTCTTCAAGGTTTGATAAGGGTCTCTTAGAATCCTAAGGGTTACTTAGATTGCCACTGATTCAGACAAGTCCTATCATGATCACCATTATGCTGGTAGTGTTTGAAGGAGGCTATAGTTCACTTGATGTTCTTTGATTTACTGAGGGTCTAATGAGTTTTTAAGAGGTATTTATGTGACTATATACTTGGAAGTCCCACCGTGATCACCATTATGTTGGGGTTCTGTGATTAGGCCGATTGGCAAACCAAATGACAAGGCAACATCAAAACCAGTCTTTAGAGCACTAGGACCTAGCCTTCCTAGTATCAAAGAGGGATCTCTCAATTGTTTGCAAAGATGTAAGCTTTTTTTCTTTTAATGGTTGATTTAGGCTAGTTATGAAGCATGAGTTTGTTTGATTGTTTGTTTGGGCATGATGATCTAGGTAGCATAGATAGAAAAGGGAAATCCCTAAGTTATTGGGCAATGGAGTCAAGTGGAAATGGTAACAAGTTTGTAGATGAATCGAGGATATCAAAGGACAAATCTAACTTGGCTATTGGATCTATAAAGTCTTTCAGGTGAAATGAAATGGACATTAAGGGTTTAGAATGAAAAGTAGAACTAAGGGCAATTAAGAATCCTTAATTATATGTACTTCTCAACAAAGGGACTTAAAACATTATCTGAACATGAAGAGACATTCCATAGACAGGGCTAACCATGAATTCCAAAAATCACACTTCAACAAATAATAATTCTAAGAAAAACTTTTCAAATAAAATCTAGGAGTTGAGGAACGCTCTATTTCATCCACAGATTTCACTTTCAAGGATAAGAAAACATTCAAGATTCACAAATAAATGCATTCATAGAAGAGGGAACTCCTAGACATCTTTGATTACAGCTATAAAGACCTTCGAAACAATTATTTGATCAAGTACAAAGGGTATGATCAAAACAGACCTCTTTGGCAAACTTTGGACAATGGTACTTTGAAGGGAGACTTCAGAAACATTTTTTATGTAGCAGCAAGTAAGCAGGGAAAACCATAAATCATTCTTGAGGCCAACTGTATTGAACTATTTAAGAAGTAAACAAGAATAAGGGTTCTAGAGAGAAATTAAGAATTCTCTAGGATACCTCAGTAGAAGAAAACATAAAACAGTGAAGAGTAAAGAGGTCTAAGGTGCTTCTAGGAGACATTTCTTAGCCTACACTTTTTACTCTATTGTAGTAAGAAATGATGAAACATAATGAAACAGGAAATAAAAATAACATATTTAGAATACTTCACCAACTACCAAGCTCAGGGATCTAATGACAGAGCTTTCTCCATCAACAAACAGGTTAAAACATCCATAGGTTCCAAAACATCAATTTCCTTTCAACTTCAGCAAAGTTATGTATTACTCCAAAAGATTCATCAAATGCCAACTTTACAATGAGTTCCAATGCAGTATTTATGCTGAAAATGAGGAGGTGGAATTGATTTAGGGTTCAAAATGTTATTAATTACAGAGTAAATGCATTTCTATCCTTGAAAACCATGCAAGGCATAAGGCAGAAATAGGTGCAACTACTTCTCTGTTTCAATAACTCTATCTTAACTTCTGATAGAAAGATAGGAGAAAATCTTGACTTTCATGGCTTATTCTTATCTTTACAATAACTGTCTTGACATATTAAAATATCTTCTTTAGTGTAATAACTGTCAATTTTCCCTTTGAGACAGAAGGTAGGCTATAGGTGGCAACTAGATCTTTTGGAGAAATAAATGCCTCTTGTTGATGTATTCGAGGCCTTTTAGCCTAGTTTTCCTTCATTTCATCGCTAAAAAATATTTAAGGCATGATCTGCTTTTAGCCTTCATAACTCATCATGCTGTCTTTATCTATAATCTGCATGGTTTAAGTCTTTTAATCTTTCATGCTTTTGACTTAACCTTTGAACTTTAATCTCTTTGATACTCTTCACTAATCTTCACTGTTCTTCCGTTTTGCTGGTGTACAAGTGGCTTTCTGCACTAGAGGGTTTTGAATGAATGGTCGATGCTCATGAGACATCGCCTTAAACATGGAATAAACCCTTTCTTATCCCTTTTCTACATTGTTTTGAGCCTTTGAGGGTCTTCATCCTTGGCTCTTTGTCACTTTTCTTGACTGTGGGAGAGCCTACACATTAACATGCTATGAAAACCTGCAAATAAACATTAAAAATATTATGAAAACATGCGTTGTGGTTTTAAACTGCTTGTAGAATCTGTGTGGGGGAAAGAGGAGCAGTGAGGAGGAGGGTGCATGCAGCGAGGAGGTTCTATGGCGAAGAGCAAATAACTATGGTTTAAAACAGAGTTTTAGCGTGAAGAAAACATTGGTGGTTTCAGGAAAACCACGATTGTTTTTCACGTGGCCAAAAGGTGGTAAGTGGTTTAGGCCCATACGAATGCGATATGTCTCTGGAGGTTACATGTAACCCAGAAAAAACTACTTATTTCGCGTTAAAAATGAACGAAAGGGGGGTTGGACGCGTTTGTGCACGATAAAATCTTGGCCATTCGATCTGCGAGTAGACATGCAGATCGACGGTCAGCACGCCATGCGATACAACACCGAGGCATGTGGAGAGGATGGAGTGGGGCCAGGGCGTGACGAGTTCTGGGCCGTTGGATCTGGGGGAGCCAGATCAACGGTTAAGATTAACAACGAGGGGATTTTGGGGTACGGAAGGATCTCGCCGGCAGGGTGCCTTCGCAGTGAATGGGAGAATGTTGGTTGTTGGATCGGGAGATGATCAACGGTGGAGATTAACTACAGGGTGGATGGGGAGTACTAGCCACCTTGGTCGGGTGCCCCCGCAGTGAACCTACGTCATCCGAACTGGGAGATCGATGGCTGAGATCAAATGTGAAGGGAGAAAATATGTGCGGGTGGGAAATAGGTGGGACCTAGTTCTGGCGTCATCTACTTTGTCGCGGAGCGAAATGTTCAATGCACGGGGTGAAAATTGGTTGGGTGGAGTTAAAATGTGAGGATAAATGGGAGCCATTGGATTAGGGAAATGGATGGCTGTGATTGAATCGGGAGATCGAAGATTAAATATGGTGGATGAGGGGTCATGGGGATGGCAAAGTCGTGATGAAGCGAGGGACGTTAGATATTGAGGATCAACGATGGAGATTAAATCGAAGAATGGCAAGCAGAAGGGGCTTGGGAATGAGGAAAACGAGGATCGTCGATGTGCGATGGACAATGGGAAAGTGAAGTGCAATGGAGCGATGTGATGGAGTGATGGGATGGAGCGATGTGATGGAGCGAAGGTCGTCAGATCTTGGGGAATGGACGGTCTAGATCTCATCAGAGGATCGGCCATCGGCGAGAGAGAAGACAGGGGAGTGAGGACTTTGGGAAGTGCGATGCACCGATGAGCGATGGGCGTTTTGGTCGTAGGGCCAGGTTATATGATGAAAAGGGGCTAGGGCTTAAGCCTGTAGGGGCTTAAGGCCTATTTTTATGAAAAGTCAGAAAATAGGATGAAAAAATGGGTTTTTAGCCTTTTTTTTTGTTCCGATAAGTATGAAAAGGAGGTTTAAACCATTATAAAGGGGTTTTAATGGTTTTAAATGGTTTTCCAAGGGTAATGAAGGGTAAATGAAGAGTATGAAACCCTTTTTGAAGAGGAAAATGACTGTTAAAATGAGTGAAAAATGGGTGAAATGGAGGAGATAATTATGAGATGATGAACATAACCTTTTATCACAGTTCCTTTGTATCAGTAGGATAATCTTGGAGGATTTGAGTGAAGTTTTTTAGTGAATTGATAGACTTAGGATAATTAAGGCCGTGAGATTTCTAGAACTCATAATGTTTCTGCAAATATTGTTTCTAGAAATCTGATATTTTCAACTTAGTCATCTTTGGATAAGATCAAAATTATTGGTGACTAATAGATGGTTCGCTGGTTTGTCTTGGTTTCATTGATGTTGCTTCCGCGCCCTGTTGTGGACTTGTTCGGCTCCCGCAACCACCATAATTTTCTCCTCCACGGTCAAACTACCCTCCTCGACTGCTCAATGATGTGCGGAGTTGTCGACGGCTTCGTCCCCTGTGCTCGTTTGCAAAAGTACCATGGTTTTGAAGGTAATTTTTCGTTTTACAGGTTAAGAAGTTGTTTTTCTTGCATTTTCGAGAGATTTTTGAGATATTTTGCCTAATTTATGCTCTTTTCTATTGTGTTGTAGGTATGGCCAAACTATGGCGGGGTCTGGCTATCATTTGGCTCCTGCATCGACATTTTCCTCTGCATTTGGTGTGGCGTCTTCACCTACCGGTAGGAAAATAATTCCTACCAGCACACTGTTGTGTTTTTTAACACTTGAAAACATGTATTTGTTAACACTTCTAATATTTTTCGATTCAATTTAGCTCTTCTTAAGACTGTTTGTTCTTCTTTGAATGGCACTGGTTTTGGCACTATTTTTCTTGTTTGATTTTGCACTGGTTTTAGGGCTATACCCATGTCTTGTTTTTTTTAGGGCTGTATGTTCAACATGGCTTTAGCATGGCTGTAAGAAAATGTTTTAGGGATGTATTCCTTACTGGTGGAAACCCTAAGTTGGGACTATCTTTCCTATGTAGTTTAAGGTTTAGGGTTTGGTTTCTGAAATTCCTCCTATCCTTTGCGGCTTTGTGATAGAAACTCATGTTATCTTATAGAAATATATATATATATATATATATATATATATATATATATATATATATATATATATATATATATATATATATATAATATGCATCTCCTTGGAGGACTTCACGTAAATTTTTCAAAAATTACACATTTGTTTGACAACAACAACCAATCAAAACATTCATATAGCTGTGATATTTCAACGGAGCTATTAGGGTTGGGGTCAACATGTTGACAGTGTCTAGTGAATGATCTTAGCACCACTTTCTCACTCAGTCCAAATTTAAATTATCATGGATATCAAACCCCTAAATTTGTAACTCTAGAGAGCCCAATTTCTTAGCCAAACAGAGCATGGCATAATTGACAGTGAGGGGTTGCGATTGAAATCAACACTGTTGTTGCTTCTGCTCATTACCATTGGCATATCAATGCACTCTGCATAGTTAGTGTAGCAATCAACAAGCAAGGAGTCGATAGCTTAGTCCAAATTTACATTATCATGGATATCAAACCCTCAAATTTGTAATTCCAGAGAGTCCAATTTCTCATCCAAATAGAGAATGACATAATTGATGGCGCATGGCTGCGATTGAAATTGACACTGCTGTTGTTTCTGCTCATTACCAATGGTGTATCAATGTACTTTGCATAGTTAGCGTAGCAATCAACAAGCAAGGAGTCGACAACTTGTTTTCCTGTACAGTTTTCTAGTGAAGGTACATTTGGTTCCACTTTACAGTAGTGATTGCCCCAAATGAAATTAGCAACCTATTCATAAATTTATTTAGACTGAATTTTTTTCATTTATGCTCGAACAAGAGTAAGTTTGATTAAATTCCATTTAATTTCCATTGATTGTTTTGAGATATTATTTTTCATCACAGCTAGTTGTTGAATTGTTGTTTTTCAGTCCATTGTATTTTATTTGCGCATCATCATTTCAATTTTTCATTGAAGCACATTATAAGATAATTTTATTGATAAATAATAAGTTTGATATTTCTGCTACGACATATGGAGGGACTTGTTTCATGAAATTTAGTACTTGTTTATTGAGAATGAATGCCATGTATCCATGTATACATTTTTTTTATTATTTAAAAGATTGTTTGGTGTTGTGCAATTTCAATTCAATATCTGCAGGTTTGTTATTTATCAAGGTAAGGTCAACCATTCAAAGTCTCCATTCTGATTGTAAGATACATGTTTGAAACCAAGTTAATTGGCAGAAATTCATTGAGATGGTTTAGAAGTAAGCAGGCAGTTTAGCAGCATATCACTTCTCACAGCTCCTTGTGTTAATAACATGTAAGTTCTAGTGATTCTGCAAAACATCGTTTGTTGTTTTGCAATTGTGATAGTGTAATGCCAAGTTGTTCAAGTCCATATATGTGGGTTTGGTATTCATCAAAGCAAGGTTCAATGCCCTAAATTTGCAACCTAGAAGTATCGGCGAATCTTCAAAACAATGTCTTTTGTCATGCAATTGTGATAGGGTAATGTCGAGTTTGTCAAGTCAAAGTGAAAACTCCAACTATAACAGTAACCCGAGATATCTCAAAGGTAAAAATTTCTTTCATTATTATGTGAAAAGAGGCTTAAACATTACGAAATGGAAAAAATTGTTTACACTCAACCCTTTTCAAAATAAGACACTTAAAAACTATAACAAAACAGTGTTAATAGGCATCAAGGCCAACCTATCAAAGTTATATGACCATAATAGATTATAGAACACAGTCATCATTCCTTATGACTCTCACTGTTAATTGAAGTACATAGGAAAACAATCCAAAAAGTCCATAAAAATGATATTATAGTAGTAAAATATTTCATTCACATTTATATATAAAATAATGTAAATTTCCTTTTTATTTGATTTTGAATAAATCTATGCTTGTTTAAAATTTTAAAATTATTAATTTTGAATTGGTATAAATGATATTTTGTAAATTTTACAAGTATATGTCAAACATAAATATATATAAACCCCATAAACGGATAAAATTTATAACTCCATAGATATATAATTTTTTCGTTTAAAAAAAAAAAAAAAACAGACTTCTTTTAAAAATGTAGGCCTTTGAAAATAAGAGGTCATATTGAAGGTTTAATGTCCTGGATTTACAATGAGTTTGTGCATGCTCTATTCTTTTGGTTTTTCATTGACAGTCAGTAAGAGTTGTAGTTATTTTGCTCTGCAAACCCTCCCTTGCAATGAGCTTGGTCCATCAGTGATATCTTTAAATGTCTATGGAAAGTTAACAAAATGACAATTCCCTAGATAGATGGGGTTGTGTCAAATATGGTTGGTAGTTGGAGTGCTGTTAGTGGACATTTCACTTTAAACTTAGTGGGTAGTGTATACCACCTCTCAATTTTGCAATTGAATAAATCATATTTGCATAAAATTTTATTTATAAAATTTTAACAGCTTACTTTGTGTCATTGTGATGTTATAGTACGTATAACAAATAGTTTTTATTTTTATTGTAGAGTGTAATGTGCATTTTATTTCTAACTTAATTTAATGTTATCATACATTTTATGGATTTGCATGTTTTTATGTAGAGCTAATTTATTTGGGTGATTTATTTTCTAGAAAGAGTTGAGGCCATAAGCTGTTTTAAATTATATCGATTTTCTGGTTGTGTACAGTCTCAAATATGGTTGGTAATTGGAGAGCTGTTAGTGGAAATTTCACTTTAACCTTAGTGGGTAGTGTATACCACCTCTCAATTTTGCAGTATACAGTATACAATATACAAAATTTACAGTATCAAAAAAATAACACATCTAACAACATTGTCATGTCATTCTATCAGAATGTAACATTTTAATAGACTATAGATGTTCCTTCCTTACAATGCCACATACAGTATGGAAAAAATCAACCTTCATGTGACAAGAAAAATATATAGCCCATCCAAAATCCACATCATAATGTGGTTACAACCAAAAACATATAACACCCCTATTCTTTATGGCCTTGAGAATTTTCAGTGCCAAACCATGAGTTTCCTAATTGAGCCAAGTAGGTTGGCCTCCCTAAGAAGGGTTGGTTAGGTTGTGGTTGATTGCTGCCATATAATTGAGACCAATTTGTCCCATCCAACCATAGAGGAATTGATTATCCATACCTCACACTTGCGCTAATTGGAGGTGTTTGATGAGCATACATTGAATTCACATCTCTTATGGTAGGAATAAGGCAAGTGGGTAAACCCCCATTTTGATAGTGAGGCACTTGAATGTTTATGAGGTCTTGGAATAATGTTGTATTATTTGCAATATTGTCTAATGTGTTGGACATGTACTTGATTTCATTCTCATCAACTGTGCTTGCATTTATGTCAACCATATCAGTCATCCCTTATTCCCTTTCAAGCATTTGTTTAGCCTTCCTTGATTCCTTTTCCTGTCTTGACATTTGATTTTTTTTCTCCTTCTCTTGCTTTTCTCTCTCTCTTTCAAGCCTTTCATCTGCTCTATGTTGCATTGCAATAGCCCTTGCTGCCTTCTTCTCCTTGGCTTGATCCTTTTTTTTCTGTTTTAAGTCCTGAATTTCCATTTTTTTCTTTTCTGACTCAACTAAGAGTTTTATATAGTCTTATGAGGTGAGTAACTATGAACTTATCCCAAAACGAAGACTACCGGGTGTTCCTTGCTTCTTTTTTGTTGACACTCTTTCTACTGGTAGCTTTAGGAACCACCCAAGTAACTTCTCCCCCACTCCCACCTGCATGTCATTGCCTGGCACTTCAGTATCCATGGCACTTGATTGAACTATATTGTTTCTTTCATCTGGTGCCTCAATATATGCTCCATCTTCTTCCATTGATCTATTGTCCACAAAAAATGAACAATTTCACTGTTCAATTCAGCCAGTTGTGAAGGCATGTTCATGCTTTGTTCATTGGTTCTTGAGACATTGTGTTCATTCAAATTAATCATGGCTTTTGCCAGATATGATGGTGGGTTTACTTGGCTTGGCAATGTCAATTGGTCATTTTCAATGTCATTAACAATATCAGCAATTTCATTTTCAACTACATTTGCATTAACAATATCAACAATTTCATTTTCAACTACATCTGCATTGTCAACTGCATGTTCAACAGTGTCATTAACCTTATCAGCAAGAAGAGTTCCATATTCTTGAGCTGGTAGAACAACCTCCATGTTGATATCAATTTGTTGATGAATATACTATGTTTCACATACCTGCTCATCATCATTAGCATATAACTGTCCTTGAGAGAGGGAAATATATTACCAGCCGCAACCACATCAACATGTTCATGTACTTATTCTTACACTTCATGCCCTTCTTCCTGACCATCCACATAAAAAGCTTGGCTACAAACGGTATCATGCATAAGATCATCATAATTCAATGGCCATATTCCTATCCTCCTAAAGCCAGCCTTGATATTTGATGGTGTCAGAGCCCTTTTAAAAGCCTTACTTGCAAGCTCTACTAACTCGAACCTTTTCACCTCAATCCCTGGATTCTTTGCCATCCATGTAGCACTCTCTAACCTGAAATAGTTCTTGAAAGGGCCAAACACACTGACATCAAGGGATTTCAATCTGTGAGTGGTATGAGCAGGCAATGTTAAAAGGTCAATTCCCAAATTGTTTTCTTCCTCAATTGTTTGTACATTCATGTGGCTTCCATGGCCATCTAATATCAATAGATGTCTGTTATTAGGTGAGACACCACCTGGCACAGATGTAGCAAAGTGGCAAAGCCAATTAAAAAAAATTTCTTTAGTCATCCATGCATGCTCCTGGTTCACAGTTTTGTATATAATTTTTCAACTGATTTTTACCTTTGAATAGATAAAATCTTGGGATTGAAGCACCAATTGCATTGACACAACATAAAATGGTTATCCACTCCCTGCTCTTAGGAAAAATCTTTGGCACGTTTCAGCTACCTCTCTTGGCAATTACCCTCATGCCACAATTCCTTCCCGCTTGTAAACTTGTTTCATCACAGTTCCATATATGGTCTGCTGCATAAGAATATTTATCGTATGCACTAGAAAGAGTGTCATAGAACTTACATACAACTGTAGGGCACAAATTTAATGCTTTGTCTTTTTCAAGGCCCTCAGTTGTACACAATACAAGGTCTGGATGCCTTTTTTAAAACCCAAATCACCATGATTTACCAGGAAACCCATCTTTGAATGGGTTTGGCCTCTCTTGACAGATTTGAGCAACTGTGGATTTGAGTTGTATCAACTCTAGCCCATGTCCCAATTGGGCCATTTCTTTACACCACTCAACCACCTCGGCCTCCTCCTCTTTAGTCATAACTATAACAGGCCCTCTACGTTTGGTGTGAGTGAGCCCATTTATCCACTAATGTATTGATGAGGGAGGAATACTATGTTTCTTTGCAGATGCCTGAACATAATATCCATGAACTCTATGTCGTCAATTGTAGCTAACATTTCTTCTTTTGTCCAACCTCTTATAGCACTGATCCTTTTAGTTGAAGTTGCACCTTGGACTGTGGTTGACAGTGGCTCTGTGACTGATGGTGTCACAACATCAGCTTCAGCCACATGGTCATCCTCAACAACATTTATTGGATCATTGTTGACATTGATATCACCTATTCTTTCTTCATCTGGTGAAGTGCATCGCAGCTGGGCACCCCTGGTCACTCTTCTACCACTTCTCCTTGTACAAGCTACATAACTCACTCTTGCCATGGATGAAACTACCTGCAGAATTACTGCATGAATTTAGATAATAATAATTGAAAAGAATGATTTCATACAAGCCAAACATCATCTGGTAACATCATCTCTTCCCATTTATAACAATTTATAATAGTTTACAATTAGTTTTTGTGTTCATGCCTGAGGTTTCTGAATGCCTTTCCTTCTGTTACACTTTTCTTATTTTCTGTCTTGTCATATTTGATTCCTATGATCAGCTAATGCAGAAAGATATGTTTGGTTCAAGTTCAAATGATACAACTTCTATGCTCAGCAATTCCAGATAGATATGTTAACTTGAAATGCTACATCTTGTATGTTCATCTATTGTAGATAGATATGTTAAATTCAAATGCTACAACTTTTATGCTCAACTACTGAGATATTTTCCACATGCTTCTATGCTTAGCTACTCATGTTTTGTTTTTGGTTATTTGTTTCCAGCTTCTATGCTCAATAGGTTTTGCCAGTTGTTTTACTTGGCCTACGAGAGTTTGATTGGATTTTTTACATTAAGGGATTTAGCCTTTTGGATTAGTGAGCTTGAACTAAATTCTATTCTGGTCTTTGTTTGTCATTTGAAGTCATTTTGTACCCTGAAGCTGAATTGGGTAAGTTCCACTGTGTAATACCTTTATATTTTTTGGATACAGAACAATCTAATCATAGTTATTGAATTCATCATTCCTAGCCCTTTACCCGAATCTGAATCATCATAGAATCATGGAATTGGTGATCAGGGAATTACAAATTGTGGCCAAAACTAAGGATTGAGGTGTTGAATTTATGAAATCTATAATATGTTTTAGTTTCAATTCCAATGCTTCCTTATTTACCAAAATAAATTAACATCTTACATAACAGGTTCACTTAACATCTTAAATAACAAGTTAACTCAAAGAAGATCATTATATTGTTTATTATTTTTCACAACAACATCAATTCCTCATAAAGCTCAATTTTCTAGGCCAATAATTCATGTCACTTTACTTTGTGAGAGGCATTCAATATGAGGTGCATTATTTAGTTCCTTTTGTCATAAAGTCCTAATTGGTTTCTAATAGAAGAATTGAGGCTTAATTGAGAAAGATTACTTTTTTGTTATTCAAATGAAAAAGACAGAGTACAATTTACAGATGTTTCTTCTTTGTTCTTTGAGCATCTAAATGATATGTAATACTATTTGTAAGTTCAGCTCTTGTCAGAGAGATACATTAAATTCTGTCAGCTTAGAGACCTGCGGAGAATCTATTTTTGTGACCTACATCAAATATGTTTTTGACCTATCCTGAATATTTTCAGAGACTAAAAAAAATTACATTTCAAAAAGGAATCGAAATATGGGATTTTGATAAAGAAAATTGTTCTTGACTAGTAGCATGCATTTTGTAAATTCAGAATGCTGTTTTGTACTCTCCTTGTTTTCAATAGTTGTGAGATTGCACTGTCCATTTTTCTACTGAGTGGAGGGGATTAAAATTTAATTTAAATGTTCCAGCTGAATTGAATAGTTTGATTTGAGCTAGCAACCCTGAAGTTTATCTAAGAATGTACCCAGGATCCATCAAAGAGCTATTTTAGATAACATGTCCAAAATTTTGTTATATTCTCTAAACATATGTTGAAAACTTCTAAATGACAAATTCTCTGGTCTAGTTTTCCCGTGTGTGTATTAAAAAGTCTATATGGTTTCTAATAAAAGAATGAGCCTTAATTGAGAAAGATTTTTGTCACACTCTACTATATATATTCTCTGAAAATATGTTGAAAACTTCTAAATGAAAAATTCTCTGGTCTAGTTTTCCCGTGTGTGTATTAAAAAGTCTAATTGGTTTCTAATAGAATAAATACAACTAGAACTACCAGCAAACTAATACTCACTAGAGACAAAATCCTCTAACTAATGGCATCTTCAGCAAACCCTAACATTAATAGACCTAAACTAAGCTATGGTACAAATACCTTTGGCTCGACTTCATTGGTTTTGATATGAGCCAATGGGTGAATTTACTATGGGTGGTTTTTAGGACTATTGGTATTAGGTTCAACCGATGTGGTCTAGAGGTTAAGTGTTATATATTATGCATTACTAGTTTCATTCCCAAACCTCTCCTCGGTCTCCCACATTATGTTACTATGTAAAATTGTTGTTTGCTCACTATGCTCGTTACTTGCTCGTTTGCACTTTGTATTTACGTCATTCAGTGTATTCTATTCAGGGATCCATTTCAAGTTATAGGATCTGGATACTGTCATTTAGGTTTTGAATCCTAAGTTAGAAACATAGAAACATAAAAATAAACGTAGAAACATGCTCAAATGTTCAAACATTGATTGAATCAATCTCTCATTGGGATGAATATATTTTCAACTATAAAACTTTGGTAGAAAAAATAGAAAAAGATATGCAATTTCATGAAAATTAAACTGTGAGAAAACTGAAATAAAGACTTGTAAATGAATCTGTTTTCAACTATAAAACTCTGCTAGAAAAATAGAAAAAAATATACAATTTCATGAAAATTAAACTGTGAGAAAACTAAAATAAAGACTTGTAAGACAACTGAAATAAAGGCTTAGAAATGAAAATAAAAGTGTAAGAATCAGAAATTAATACTTAGAAATTAAAATAAAATTGTGCTGTAATTGAGAAAACTAACCTGATTATACTGTGAAATGTTTTGGGGTGTGTTTCGTGCTGGTTTGTCTCCAGGAGCGGTGAATAGTTTGAATGCTCAGCAGTGGTTGAACTTCTTTTATAGTTTTTTGCAGTTGAATTTAATTGGTGACAATGATGGGCATGGATTGCAATGCTTCATTTTGCATGTATGATCAGGATTGAATTTGATGTGATCCAATGGTTGGGAATTTGTTTTTGTTGATCCATGTGCTTTGATCTATTTTGATCTGTTTTAATGGGAAATCATTTATTTAATTTATTGGGTGGGTGTCATTTATTGTACACAGTGGGTTTAAATGTTGTTATTGGGTGGGTGTAATTTATTTAACACAATGTGTTTAAATGTTGAATAACATAGAAGTTATGGCTGACAAACATTTCTTTTTATTATGTGCAGGTATTGATATTTACTTCTCTAACACAACATCAGGGCTGATCAACTGGGCTGAAGTGACTGGAATTTTGTACTTATTGACTTGACCATTTTGGAAGGAAAAATGGTTTTATGAGTTTTTTAGTTGATATGATAGGATTTGTAATTTTGATACTTATTAAACTATTTATGGACAGCTGTGGGCTATTTATGGATAGCTATAGGCCCAGTCAATGACTTGGGAAATTTTGGACTTAAGTTAATATATATTTTCACTTCAAGTTATTTCTCTATGTTTAATTATTGGATCCATATATATCTATTTTTGGTGGGTTGATGGGACCAGTACTATAACAATTACTGGTCCCTGCACAACATTAGACAACTCTCCCCTACTTACACACCACTTTATATGACTTTTTAAGGCTTCTGCAATTCAACACACTATTTGTTACTTTTTCTTCTTTATCGTGGTATGACAAACACTGTGGCTTAACACGTTCTTTGTTATTTCTTATTCTTTAGGTCCCAATTAATACGGAGATTTAATCTTTTCCTCGTAAATTCTCAACGGCTTTTTCCTTGTTATTTTTTATAGTGGAAATGGATTCAACACTATCAAAAATCCTTAAGGCACCCAAAATATTGAAGCTTAACAACCGTAAACAAGATTTTGTTAAATCTTTGCCAGAATTTCTCAAAATATTTTCCAGATTCTAAGTTATTCTATGAGTTTTTTAGACTACAACATTTCTTGTGGATCAACACGTTATTTGTTACTTCTTCTTCTTTACATCATGTTCGTGGTACGACAAATAGTGTGGCTCAACACGTTATTTGTTACTTCTTCTTCTTTAGGTCTTGGTCAATACGTAGATTTAATATTTTCTTCCTAAATTCCCAAGGGTTTTTTCCTTGTTATTTCCTCGCTTACTTACATACCACTTTATATGACTTTGTAAGGCTTCTGCAATTCAACACGCTATTTGTTAATTTTTTCTTCTTTATGTCCCACTCGCGGTATTACAAACACTGTGGCCCAACAATTTATTTGTTATTTCTTCTTCTTTAGGTCCCAGTCAATATAGAGATTTAATATTTTCCTCCTAAATTCTCAATGGTTTTTTCCTTGTTATTTTTTATAGTGGAAATGGATTTAGTGTAGAAATTATATGAACTAAGCAAGCATATGTCCTAGATTCACCTAATCTCACAATATTTAACTTCTTGCAAAATACTGAATCCTTCCACTGTTAATCTTTTGCAGAAAATTCATTGCACACAAATGTAAAGCATAAATAAAAACAATTGCACATAACACAGTTTTTAATTGGGAAAGCCTAAAGCTGAAAACCCCAACTATATATTATGTATCATGGAGATCATATGACAATCCTCATACAAATATTATCAAGCTCTCAGCATAGTACAATCATCATACACTAATCAGGACCAATCTTGAAAATCCATGCATCGATCTTTGCCCCCTGCTAGCCTGCCTCCACTGCGCAATCCTTGCTAAAGAATAGCTCAGAATGAATTCGAATTACCCTTGCCTTGACTGTGCAATCCTCATTGGCAACTCCAATGTGTGTGTGATGCAATCAATGCATCACTATAGTCACAACAGATAGTCCATCTTGCCCTTTCACCTATCTCTCCACTGGGTCTCCACTGAAACTGCCATGCACTGCTGTTAACTGTTGTATTGTTCAGCTGATTAATGAGTTATTTTTTGTGAATTAATTAACTAATTAATTCACTCCACTCTCACTAGTGTATTATTCAGTTAGAATAGATACAACTAGCTAAACTGAGTCTAACTGAGTTAAACTGAATACAACTCCATAAACTACTCTTCCAACTGTGTCATAAATATGCCACTTGAGTTCTAAATGAGTCCTCCATGCATTAGCTCCAGTAAACCCTTGGGAATTGCATAATTCCCTCGGTCCACTGATGTGCCACATCTATGCACTGAAACAAAGTGCTCCAAGAGAATAAGTTGTTGTTTAGAGACTGATTATTATTAAGAGCTAATAATAATCGACATGCATCTATTTTTAGATCATCGATCTATAAGTAGACTTCGCCCAATATTCTAAGAATAGAATTTCATCTATTTTTCCAACTTGACCAACCATCCACAAATAGCATCCTGCAACTTCTGAAATATGATCATAATGTCTAAAAATAGACATAGTCTAAAAATAGACTTGCGCCAAAAATAGCCTGTGGGCTCACTTAGTGAAGGTGACTCTTTTCACTAAGCTCATCATCTTGTTGAATATCAACACTCCCTCTCAACAAGATAGGGATTATCCTTCACCTCAATCTTGCCTCTATGGTATTCGAATTTTCTCCTGGTGAGCGCCTTCGTCAGAATATCTGTATCCTGATACTCCGTAGGAATGTACTGAAGCAACATGATCTTATGCTGCACACAATATCTGATATGATGATACCAGATATCAATATGTTTAGATATATCATGAAACACATGATTAACCGAGAGTTTAATGCAACTCTGATTATCACAATGTATCACTGTGGGATCTAATTGTGAACCGAACAAACCAACCAGGATCTTCCTCATCCAGATAGCCTCACATGCAGCTTGACTTGCTGCCATGTATTCTGCTTCTACTGAACTGAGTGCCACGGATTTTTGTTTCCTACTATACCAAGAAACTGTCGTAGATCCGATACTGAAAATCCCTCCTGATGTGCTCTTTCTGTCTGTTGGGCTTCCGTCCAAATCTACATCCGTGAAGCCATGCAACTTCACCTCATATGTTTGTCTGTAGCATAAACCATACTCAGATGTGCCCCTGAGATATCTTAGGACATGCTTTCCTACCTTCCAAAAGAGCTTGGTAGGCTTAACCATCACTTGTGAAAGCTGGTTCACTGCATAGCATATGTCTAGTCCTGTATTAACTAAATACATGAGCGAACCCACCAACTGTTGATAAACAGTGGCATCCACTACCTTTGCCGATGTAGCAACCTCTTTCTTCCAATTTCTTAGAAGAGGAGTGTCGATAGGCTTGTTTCCTTGCATGTGAAACTTCTCCAGTATCTCTTGGGCATACTTGCCTTGAGACACAAACAGTTCACCTTTCCGCTGCCATATTTCCAATCCAAGGAAATAATGAAGGAGGCCCAAATCCTTCATCTCAAACTCCTTTGCAATATCTGCCTTGCATGAGTGTATCAACTGCTCATCACCTGTTAGTATTAAATCATCAACATAAAGTAAAATGATTAAAAGCTTACCCTCCACCACAATTTGGTATAGGTTTGCATTCGCCTCACTCTTGGTGAAGCCAAGTCTGGTGAAATAGCTGTCGATCCGAGTGTACCAAGCACGGGGTGCTTGTTTCAGCCCATACAGTGCTCTTTGGAGCCTGCACACATGCGACTCACTGCTGAAGATCTCAAATCCTTCAAGCTGCTCAATGTATAGTTGTTCCTCAATGATCCCATTAAGGAACATAGTCTTCACATCCATCTGATGAATGTGCCAACCCATCTACGCGGAGAGAGCAAGGATGGTCTGTATGGAAGAATATCGTGCGACAGGTGCAAAGGTTTCTTCATAGTCAATCCCCTCGATCTGTGATAAGCCTCCGGCAACAAATCTTGCCTTGTACTTCTCGACACTCCCATCAGCCGCTTGCTTTACCTTGTAGATCCATCTTGATCCTACAACTAATTTTCCCACGGGCTTTAGAATAATCTCCCAAGCACTTCTTTTGACAATGGAGTCATACTCCTCCACCATGGCATCTACCCATGTGGGCTCCTGCACTGCTTCTTCAAAAGAATATGGCGCTGTCACAGTACACTTGTCCATAAGAGCCATGTAGCCAGTAAATCGGTTAGATGACTGTCTCTATCTGCGCTGTGATGTAGGGACTCCTACATTCTGTGCCGCATCAAGCTTCAGTCTCTCAGCTTTTGTGGTACGCTTTTTTCCTTGTCTGATGTTTGGTTCTGCATGAGTGGACTCCTCCACTCCATGAATCTCCTCTTGTAGTTGATCCACATCCGGAGGCTCATCTTTCGGAACAAGTAGTTCCTTCACTGCATGCAAGTCTACCTCCCTCTCAAGCATAGCTTGTGTAGCACCCACGATCGTTCTTTTCTTCCTCTCCGTGACCCCATTCTGCTGTGGGTTATGAGGCACTATGATTTCTCTTTGAATTCCTTCTATGCTACAGAAGTCTTTAAATTCGCCCGAGATGTATTCACCACCATTATCGCTCCTTAGAGCTTTCACTTGCTTCCCCGACTCCTTCTCCACAAATGCTTTGAACTCACAGAAATTTGAGAACGTTTCACTCTTCTTCTGCATGAAGAAGATCCAGCATCTACGAGAATAGTCATCAAGAAATATAACATAATGCTTGTGTTTTGTTGTTGAAGCAATAGAGAAAGGTCCACACACGTCTGTGTGAATTCTCTCCAGGATCACCGAAGCACGATTCTCCTTCTCATGAAAGGTGGTCTTCAAAAACTTACCCATAGTACATCCCTTGCATTGATTTGACTGTGCAAGAGTACCCTTGGGAAGTCCAGTAGAAGTCTGCTGCAAAATCTTCAAAGCGCCATGGTGAAGATGGCCCAATCTCCTGTGCCACTTCTTTTGCTTTTCCCACCATTGCAGTGTAGCCATCTACCTCCAGCTTGTAGATATTCTTAATTCGAACCCCTATCTTCTTGGTTTGACCCATTGTTTTATGTCAAAGGAAGGATTTTCTCTTACTGAAAACAACATCATAACCTCTGTCTTCCAGCATTGCGACCGAGACCAAGTTCTTCTTCAGACCTGGAACATGCATAACATTCTTCAACAAGAATGTATTACTGGACTCCCTCTCAAAGGTAATGGTCCCAATTTGCACTGTATCGACCATCGTCGCCCATCTCTATATGCATCTGGAGTTTCTTCTCCTCCAAGCCACTAAACAACTCTTTGTCTCCCGTCATATGGAAAGACGCACCACTGTCAAGATACCACACCAATCCCATACAGCTTGAAACCAAGCATGTGATCAAGGAGAAGTCAAGTTCAAATTGCGAGGCTAAGGCCTCTCCAGCTGCAGCTCCAACGGCCTTCTTGTTATTCTTCTTCTGTGGATAGTTAGTGGCAAAATTCCCATGTTCGTGACAGTGAAAACACTTCACTTTGGACAAATCCTGCTTCTTGCCTTTAGCTTCGGATTTTGAAGGATATTTCTTCCCCTTCCCTTTCCTTGATTTGGCAACCAAAGTGTAATTCTATTCATCTTCATTCTTCGATGAAGATCCATCCTTGGTACCCCGCCTTATCTCCTCTTGCACAAGATTCGACCAAAGTCGCTCCCACCCCAGCAGTTTCTCCCGTCCATTGACAGAGTCTTCATAGCTATGCCAACTCTTTGGAAGCCCAAGGAGAGCCAAGCTCACCAAGTCTTCATCATCAACAGTAACCCTCACACTTCCCAGTTCATCCTTGTAGTGGACAAACTTCGTGAGGTATTTTGGAATACTATCGCCCTTCTCCATTTTTCTTTTTCTGAGCTTGTATTTAAGTGCCAACTTCCTCTGGTCACTTATGCTTTGGAACAAATCTATCAAAGCCTTCCATATTAAGAATGGAGTGGATTTCTCATGAAGGCTAGACACAATATGTTCCTTCACACCTTCCAATAGAATTCTTCTTGTCTTTGTTGTCTTCTTTTTCCATGCGTCAAGTAATGCAGCATCGCTAGATCCCGACTTAGGAATATCGCTATCGATGAACTCCTTCAATCCATTATCCTCTAGCACTGCCTCTATCCTATCCTTCCAGGCTATGTAATTCGAGTTCCCATCAAGGGCATACTCCAATCGCAACCCATTGAAAGCCATTTCAATGTATACTCAACTTCTGCACCAAGAATCTTTTGTAGCAAATTCGAATTGTCCACCAGCACAAACTCACTTCACGATTGCAATCTTCAATTAACAATGCTTCGATACCATGTAGAAATTATATGCACTAAGCATGCATATTTCCTAGATTCACCTGATCTCAAAATATTTAACTTCTTGCAAAATACTGAATCCTTCCACTGTTAATCTTTTGCGGAAAATTAATTGCACACACATGTAAAGCATAAATAAAAACAGTCACACATAACACAATTTTTAACCGGGAAAGCCTGAAGCTGAAAACCCCAACTATATATTATGTATCATGGAGATCATATGACAATCCTCATACAAAAATTATCAAGCTCTCAGTACAGTACAATCGGCATACACTAATCAGGACCAATCTTGAAAATCCATGCACTAATCTCTGCCCCCTGCTAGCCTACCTCCATTGCGCAATCCCTGCTGAAGAATAGCTCAGAATGAATTTGAATTACCCTTGCCTTGACTGCAAAATCCTCATTGGCAACTCCAATGTGTGTGTGATGCAATCAATGCATCACTATAGTCACAACAGATAGTCCATCTTGCCCTTTCACCTATCTCTCCACTAGGTCTCCACTGAAATTGCCATGCACTGTAGTTAACTGCTGTATTGTTCAGTTGATTAATGAGTTATTATTTGTGAATTAATTAACTAATCAATTCACTCTACTCTCACTAGTGTATCATTCAGTTAGACTAGATACAACTAGCTCAACTGAGTCTAACTGAGTTAAATTGAATACAAATCCATAAACTACTCTTCCAACTGTGTCATAAATCTGCCACTTGAGTTCTAACTGAGTCCTCCATGCATTAGCTCCAGTAAACCCTTGGGAATTGCATAATTCCCTTAGTCCACTGATGTGCCACATCTGTGCACTGAAACAAAGTGCTCCAAGAGAATACATTGTTGTTTAGAGTCTGATTATTATTAAGAGCTAATAATAATCGACATGCATCTATTATTAGATCAATGATTTATAAATAGACTTCGCCCAATATTCTAAAAATAGAATTTCATCTATTTTTCCAACTTGACCAACCATCCACAAATAGCATCCTGCAACTTTTTAAATATGATCATCATGTCTAAAAATAGACTTGCGCCAAAAATAGCCTGTGGGCCCACTTAGTGAAGGTGAGTCTTTTCACTAAGCTCATCATCTTGTTGAATCTCAACATTCAGCACTATCAAAAATTCTTAAGGCACCCAAAATATTAAAGTTTAACAACTGTAAACAAGATTATGATAAATCTTTGCCAAAATTTGTCAAAATATTTACTGGATTCTAAGTTATTTTGTGAATTTTTTAGACTACAACATTTCTTGTGGCTCAACACATTATTTGTTACTTCTTCTTCTTTACATCTTGTTCGTGGTACGAAAAATAATGTGGCTTAACACGTTATTTGTTACTTCTTCTTCTTTAGGTCTCAGTCAATACGTAATTTTAACCTTTTCTTCCTAAATTCCCAAGGGCTTTTTCCTTGTTATTTCCTCGCTTACTTACACACCACTTTATAAGACTTTGTAAGGCTTCTGCAATTCAACTGACACCAGCCACCCAATGGTCAAGAATTTACTGTCTTTACCTTCACTTACACACCATGCCCATTGGTCTTGCTTTTTCTCAGTGATCTCATCACAAACACCTCTGCTCCCACCGGCCATTTGAACACACTCCACGACCCCCTTGTCAATATGCAGATTTATCTTTCCTCTTCAATTTCCCCTATGCTTTACCGGAATGTTGTTGAATATATGTATATTAAAGTATATAAAATAGAAATTGTTTCAAAAGGTGTAAAAAGGAATGTTGTTGAATATATGTATATTAAAGTATATAAACTAGCAATTGTTTCAAAAGGTGTAAAAAGAGACCAATAAGTTTGTTAATTTGGAAAAATCGTATTAGAAAGATATTTATAGACATGTATGACATATGTTTTACAGTTCCCAAAATAGCAAGATCAACCTTTAAAGACGGAAAGTCATACATTAAATCCCAGCTTTAATTAAAACTAACTATTACGCACACTCTAATTGAAAATTATAAAAAATATATTTATGTTTGTTTTAATATTTATGCATTTCAATTTAAAATAAAACCATTGTTTGGTGGTGTTATAAATTATTTTATTATATCTTCATTCTTTTTTTTTTCACCTTCTAATTTTCATCATAGAATTTAAGTTTTATATTGTAATAAATATAAAACACACTTTAAAAAAACATTTGAATACTATTCTTCTAAAATTTTTGAAGGAACATTTACTAAATTTATTATTATTATAATAATTAGTTGCTTGACATAATTTATAATTATTATTTAAGTTGTATAGCAAACTCTTTGGTTATTTTTTAAATATGCATCCATATGAATTAAATTTGGACTATAAAGTAATTATTTTTTTTTTAATTAAATTTGATTAACACTTGCAACTCTCCTCCATCCCATATTATTCCATGCTTCTCATGATGCTAATAAAAATTGATTCGTTGAAACTAGCTATCATAATTTTCAGCCAGCATGTATGACATGTTAATCCTTTCAAACAATAAAGTATTTATCTGGCCAAATATCATAATTATAAATTACAATTAAAAATTTTGAATCCATAAAACTAACCACAAAACTCTCTTTTTTAGTGAATGCTTTGATTCCTCTTTTATGTGTTTTTGATGGACATGAAATACTTTGATAGCTTTTGGAGTCTCACTTTGTGTTGTCCAATTATGTAGTTATTATCCAAAGCTATCAGTTTGAATTGACTCCTAGATGGTATTAGATCGAAGTGACTCCTAGATGATATTCGATCGATTCATGCTTATTAAAATGTATTAATGAAGCGCACCCTATGAAACCCACAAATAATATATGAAGTAGGAATTTCACTTACCTTCATTTCTATGGTAGTGACAAGTACATGATTTAGGGCCTCACTTCACACTCCTTTCCAAACAGGAGTGGATCATATATTGTGTATACCTAGCATACCTGATGCCATAGAAGGCTATATGTCCTATATTTCTAATTTAATTGAACTTAATTTGTATACCACTTCTGATATTGCCAAAACTTACATTTTCAACCATATAAGACTTAAAACATAATGAAGTAATCAATTGATATATATCTTAACGTGTTTTCCAAGTTGGAAAAGGTTGATTATGGCCTTACTGGGACTTCAAGAAAAGTCAACTAGCTTTCCAGGTGCACACTGAAATGTAATAATAGTTGGTATGTATGGATAACATATAATATTTCTTGTGAATGGTACCGATCCCTAGCTTGTAAACTACCATAAAAAAATTTCCCCTACTTCAAAACAGTTGAAGTCGCAAAAGTAGTGTTCCCCTGCCATGTCTAAATCAAAGGTCTACGCAATATCTCTACTTCATAAATTAAATGAGAATTTCAATTACATGCAGTAAGGTTTAGGTAAATCTTGGTAGCTTCTAGACTCTGACTGACATTGTAAAACTGAAAACGGACTGCCGCTTTTTAAATGCGATGTTCATGTTACTACTCTATTTATCACCCAAAAAGAAAAAGCAAGGTGACACTGTTATTCCCAACATTTTTTCCTAAACGTTTTGTAAAAGGTATTCTTTTGAAAATGTTCTATAGGCGGAAGAACACAAATCAAATCAGCAAGAACATCAGATGGAAAATAAGTCCCAGAGTTCACTAAATATTTCTTTTCAAGCAAACATCCTCTAATAAAATACAGTAGAGATTTTTATAATTTAGAGGTTATTCAATTTACATATTAAAAATTTATAGGGACGAAAATCTACATATCAATCAGCTTGCATGAAAATCTACATATTAATAGAAATGATCTATAATTGATATTCATAAAATCAAATTATACAAAAAATGTGTGAGAGCTAAAACATGTTCTAGAATTACAGTCAGGATCTATAGGTGACCATTTCGAGTCTATACATATCAAAAAACAAAAAACAAAACCGGTCCACTCTTCATAACATGATCTTGCATTTCTAGTCTTGGATTTACCACAATAGATTCATCTCAAATTCTTAATTATACCATGGATGATCTCATTATATCATCTCAACCACCTCTGGGAGAGATTTCCCATCGATAATTTCTGAAATAACAAAAAATCCATCAACTAAGCATTCAAATTTATTCTCAAGATGTTCCATATTGACAAAAAAAACATCACTTCTATGATAAATAATTAAGTAGTATATTTACTTAAATTTAAAATATGTAAATAGAAGTAAGAACCTCCTTAATGAAAATGGAGAATATATGGGTTAAATAGTTGAATTTGATTACCAGTGAACTTAGCTTGGTGGATAGGCCATAAACAAAGGGAGCTGTTTTTTAGACTTTGATCACTAGCATGAAATATTTTGCAACAAAATGAAACCAATCTGTCAACTCCAGTCATGGAGGAATCCTTTTGGTACTATTTTAGTAATCTTCCATCAATAATCTCTTTGTTTCATAGTTGGCTCTCTAATTAATGATTGGAAATTATGACTGGAAAATTTTAATGTCCATTTAAATATTTTATTGAAATAATTGCGTCACTCTTTAAGCAAGGCTATGGCTCACGGCTTCCAGGGACCATAACTGCCTAAAACAAATATACAATTCTTGAGATGAAAAATTTTATGCTTTTAAAGGGGTGTGGTGTTTAACATTTAACTTAATCTCGTACGTGATCACATGCAAGCTATCTACAGAAAGATGAATGGGGTCTCAGGTATTCAACCTTTTGGTATACTTTTTTTTAATAATATTATATTTCCAAATTTTTGTGGTATTAGATAACTGTGTAAATCACCATGGTGCTTAGCATAATATATCATTATACATGGAAATTATCTCGCAAGTTAGTTAGAATTAGTGTCTCTATTCTTGAATGTAAAAGCCAAAACATTTTTTCAGTAATGAAAACACCTAATATTTTGAAAATGAATTTATCCTAGCCTAATGGACTGAGTTGATGGTAGCAAGGTCCTTGCATGCCTTGTGCTTGAAGCTGCAGAGTTATCTAAAAAATTCCTCGGTGATGATACGTTAGAAAACCACTTTTCCTTTCTCAGGTTTGGCTAACAATTTTTCTTGTTTTAATTAGTTTTATAGTCACTTATTAACATCTGTGTGTTTTGTGCCATGTAAGTTCTTGACAATCAAAAAAGAGCTTTCTCGTGTCATCTTTTTTGTCTAGGAAAACATTGCAGAATGGGGCCTACGCCTTGATCAAGAGGCAGTCCCATAATCATGTCTGCTAGTAACATCTCCGAGTAGGTTTGGCTGAATTGCTTCAGGGATTAACTGCTAGTAATTATGTTAGGTTGTAGCCTATGATATGAATGTCTAGGTTATGTCTATGATAAAGATCAAAATGTAATAGTTGATGTAATCATATGTTTGAAATTTAAGCCTTGCAATACAACTTAAAATTAGAAAGTGAATATCTATGTAAATTTAAGCGTGTGTGTGTTTATGAAGGGTATGAAAAATTACCTACATTATGTGTACATTGTAGAATGAATTACAAAGGTGTCATCTGGGTTGTTTGGCTTTTGTATATCTTGATATTTTGATGATTGATCCCTGTAGACCAGATCATCACCAGGAGGAAGATGTTTTGCTGATGTTTGAAATTTGAATCTTGAAATCCATCTTAAAACAAGAAAGTGGATATCTATGTAAATTTGTAGCGTGTGTGAGTCTATGAAGGGTATAAAAAACTACCTACATTCTGTGTACAATTGTAGAATGAATTACAGAGCTGTCATATGAGTTGCTTGGTTTTTGTTATCTTGTTGCTTTAGAGGAAGATGTTTTGCTGATGTTTGAAATTTGAACCTTGCAATCCATCTTAAAACAAGAAAGTGAATATCTATGTAAATTTAAGCGTGTGTGAGTCTATGAAGGGTATAAAAAACTACCTACATTTTGTGTACATTGTATAATGAATTACATATCTGTCATCTGGCTTGCTTGGTTTTTATATAACTTGATGCTTTGGTCCCTGTAGACCAAATTTCCACCAGGAGAAAGAGGTTTTTCTGCGATGGATTTTGTTCCTTGTATGTTTAATTTCATTGTATGAACAAATACCTCCTGAAGGATAGGAAGAGTATTCTAGATACGTTGAGGATTAATACAGTTGCAGTAAAAACAATGAAGGTAAATTATAAATATGATAAATGACTCGTGGTAAAAAAAATTGATTGTGTCAACGATTATAAGTAGAAATTGAATAGATTTAAGATTTAACTAATTCCAAGTTTTTATCTTAGAGGTTTACTGGTAAATTTCTCCCCTCAAATGAGTGGAAGGCCTTTGAGTGCTGGCAATTTTTTTATATTAATTTCCGGCAAAGTAGTTTTTTTCCATCCCATTCAATAACTACCTTTTCGCTTATTTATATATTTGTATGCATGATTGTCAGGATATGTGTATGCATGATTGTCAGGAATTAAAACTGCCCTTACAAGTAAAGTTTATGCTAATAGCCTTGCATGACAACGACCAAAGCCAAAGTGTAAGGAGTATAACTTGAACATGAGAGAAACTTGGGAAAAACTTAGCACAATTAAATATCGTTTTAAATAATTAGGTGGGTCTCATTTTAAAAATTAAATATTAAATAGATATAAAAAAAAATGTCCTAGAGACACAATAGAGGACTTCCAAAAAGACATCTTAATGATTGGTTCATAAAATGAGGGTGGTAATATTTTCCACGCCAAAGTTCAAATCTCCTAACTCACATGTTCGACCCTTATGGGTGGTGTTACTGTGAAAGAGGGTTGTTTATTTCCTTTGGGGTGTCTTAGACAAAGTATGCCAAGTAGTAAGCTAGTTTAGCTTCATTGAATATTCTTCCAAACTAGGGAGGTGCATGCTTGCTGAATTGTGATACGAGAAAGCATATGTCAAACAAAATTCTTTTATGAGATCAAATACCATTGTTGAGTATGTTAAAAAAATATTGTTTGTAAATTCTACATTGTAGGCCTTTATCAATAAGAGATGAGGATAACACCTTCTTGGGTGTTGGTTTTAATTTTATATATATTTTCATTAAATATTATCCAGAATGAAGGTTCTAACTTCTATTTGCAAAAAAAACATTTAGTGCCTTCTCTTACTTGTTTACTTCTCATGAAGGGTTGTATGTTTCTATGTATTTATTGGTTTTTAAGATCTTGTGGTTATCATTTATTGAAGAGCTTCCTGGATTATCCACAGTATTAAGGAATATTTTTCGATGTTTCGAATCCCAACAAGGATCCATCTTCAGGATAATTGAATGAAGAATTGAAAGAAGGGATTTTAGGCCATTAATAGTGAAGAAGGATATGAAAAGACCCGAATGTAGGTTTGCTGCCCTTCTTTCAATATTCATTCTGGTTCTCCCGAGATAACAAATCTCTTCCCAAGAATCCCCTCCATGCAGGGACAAAATTTTGGTTTTTAAGTTCCTGTGGTTATCATTTATTGAAGAGCTTCCCAGATTATCCATAGTATTAAGGAACATTTGTCAATGTTTCAAATCCCAATGGGGATCCATTGTCCTGAAGATGGATCCCCATTGGGATTCGAAACATTGACAATTGTTCCTTAATACTGTGGATAATCCAGGAAGCTCTTCAATAAATGATAACCACAGGAGCTTAAAATCAAAAATTTTGTCCCTGCACGGAGGGGATTCTTGGGAAGAGATTTTTTATCTCGAGAGAAACAGAATGAAGATTGAAAGAAGGGCAGCAAACCTACATTCGACTCTTTTCATATCCTTCTTCACTATTAATGGCCTAAAATCTCTTCTTTCAAATCTTCATTCAATTGTCCTGAAGATGGATCCCTGTTGGGATTCGAAACGTCGACAAATGTTGCTTAATAATATGTCTTCCTTGTAAAAAAATAGTTTTTATCCTTTCCATCGTAACATAAAATTATGTGTAAAAACCCCAGGAAAATAATTAGGCAATACAGAGTATAAAAACCCCCAATAAAATAAAGTAGTCTATACAGAAGCTATTTGCAAAAGAGACATGGTATAACTTATTAATTATTATCCTGTTCTACATTTATAATAGCCATGGTATGATTTATTAACTATTATCCTGTTTTACATTTATAACAGAAATGGTATAATTTATTAATTATTATCTTGGTTTCAACAATTGTAGATTGTATTCTCTTCAAAGTTTTCAATAATGTTAGAATTGCTTCCTTTAGGTATTTGTATTATTGATGTGTTGTAACTCCATCCTTAGTTGCCTTGTCATCAGGCACATTTGCAACCTAGATTGACATTTAGAATTGAACATAATATTATTATTGATTTTCTGATTTATAGTCTCTAGTCTACTAGTTAGTTTTACTTGATCCTTCATTTCAAGATTCTACAATGTTATATTCTAGATGTTGCTACTCCCCAATTTAGTTAGGTTTTGGTTATGTTGTCTTGGTATTGTCAAGTGTATATGTGCTTGAGTGTCACAGTCAGGCTGAGACAAGGTGGCTAATAGTGGGAATGGCATATATGCAGGTGTCATATCAGGTGCTCTTTTGTACATTTGTGATGACTTTTCTTCTGTGCAAAAGAGCACCTTTTTACATGTATCTTCAAACTCAATTTCAGCTTTCTTATGGACTTTTATAATTAATAATTCCTCTTTCTTTCTCACCAATGAACATTTCTTTTCTTCTCATCTATCTGTTCACAAACCACTGCCTTGGATTTCAATAGGAAACTATTGTTAGCATGGAAATTGTGGGAGCTATAATTGGAGCAGAAATAAGTGTATGGATTAGTGATTCCTATGGACGTAAGCTGGCAATAGTTATAGCTGATTTATTTTTATTGTTGGATCAATTGCCATGGCTGCTACTCTAGATCCATATGTTCTCATAGTTGGCAGGCTAGGTGTTGGTATTGCATCAATTAATTCTCATAGTTGGTGGGGCTAGGTGTTGGTATTGCATCAAATACTTCTCCTATTTATATTGCATAATATTTTCTATAATAAGGGGAGCACTAGTGAGTACAATACACTCATGGAAACTAGGGGTCATTTCCTATCATATCTTGTGAATCTATCATTTACCGAGGTAATAAGCCTTGTTATTGTTTGTCAACTTGTCTATTGATTTGTCATTGGCTGCAAAAAGTAGCATGAAACATGTGCCTTGAGAATTAGTGTGTATCCCTATAATTTATCCAATGAATTTTGTATCAAATATTCAGATCATAGTCTACATTTCTCCTCTAGCTGCTAAAATATTTCTATACCACATAATCCACCTAACCTGAATTCCGTGAAAAGTTGATGCATTTTCTCAATTTTCATTTAAAGGATACGTTTTTGATTGCATGTTTTGTTGAACCCTTGGCTAAATTGAGAGGGGGGGTGAATCAGTTTAATGCAGTCATGGTCTTATTAAACTTTCTTTTACACTCATTTACATCTTTGTTTTGTGATCAACTTAATATACAATGGAACAACAATCTTAATAAGTGAGCAGCAGGTATTAAGCAAAATAAATATAGAGTATCAACACATAATCATCATGCATATAGACAATAGATATAAGTGGAAACCCATAAGGGAGAGAACCACATCTTATTATTGTTTTGATGTAAAGCAAAGCTCCAACTCCCTCTCACCACTGATTTTCTGTAGGCTCCAACCTACAGGAGGCTGCTACCTCAATTCTTCAAGCTACAACTTGCAAGGAAGCGCCAACTCCCATCTATTTTTTGCAAGCTAAAACCTACAGGACGCTCCTACCTCATCTAGCTACAACTGGACATTTATCAAGCTACAACTTGATATGGAAGCACCAACTTCCTCACTGTACCATAAAATCATATACTAATTTACCTGGATATCAGCTCTATTTTTCTTTCTTCACTGTTGTCCTTCCAACCTTCATATCTGCCCTATATTATCTCTGGATCTTCACAGCTTCTCTGTCTGCTCCTTCTTCTTCATACACTCTCTCCCATATACTCCTCACACTCTCTAACCCCTTTATGCATATGCTAATAACATTATTTATAGAGATCACCTCATAACTGTTTGCATTCCACAGGGAATTCGAAATGAACAGGTATGACTCTTTGTCTTCCCCCTTCTCATTTTCTTGTCCAACACTTTCAGAATAATAAAACCAATGGTATTACAGTGGAGTTTTGCTTTGCCTATGGAGACTTGCCTTTGCAACACATACAATAAAAATAGATAAATCATTTACATTTACAGATACAATAATACATTTCACTCAGCCCTTTCAGCTCTTGGTTCGCCATACATTGTCTTTTTTGCTATTGTCACTGTCTTTACAATTTCTGCTATTATAGTCTAGCTCTGCTACATAACTATTCATTTTGTCTGTCTTAACCCATTCTATTGAGTTTCTAACAATGTCATCATATCTCCTTTTGCCCGACCATGCCTCTTTCTCTCGTGCCCACCGCGTTCAACCTTCACCGCTCTTCTAAACATCTAGTTCTACCTTTTCCTTTGTGTCGGATCCTTACCCGAGCCTTTCTACCTGTGTTCATGCTTTCCTTTTTGTTTTGTGTTATAAACCTCAAGTTTATCTCTCCGAAACGATTTACAAAAGAAAGTCCACATACTACCGAACTTGAAATGCTTTAGGATTTGGATTTGTTCTTTATCGTGTCCGCTCTTTTTATCGCACTTCGGTGATTCAATTATCCCCTATGCCTTCATCCACTGATCTCTCGATATGCGATGTGCGATGGGTCCCACCAGGCTATATTATCACTTTATCGCACTTCGGCATTTCAAGTGTTCTTTTCTATATGGCTCCTTTTCTTTCCGATGTGATTTACAAAGGAAATCACTTACACTCAAACTTTAAATCTCTTTAAATAATGGTTATGAGCTGTGTTGCATCTGGCTCCTTTATCGCGCTTTGTCCTGAGCTGGCGATGAGCGATATGAAATGAACTTCGCATTGCCTCCATCGCATCACATTCATCGATCGCATCGCAAGTTCTATAACTTGCGAGTTCTTATCACATGGGCATCACTGATTACGATATGCGATAGCATCGCATCGCATCGCCACTATCCATCGCATCGCAACTTTGCTCTTATTATCTTCACCCCTCCGATCTTGTGATTTGCGATATGTGGGCTAGGTCCACGTCATCTCCATGTCATCATGCCACGTCACCTTGCCACGTCATCGCCATGTCACTTTACCTCGTCATCACCATGTCACCTTGCCACGTCATTTCCACGTCATCCCCACGTCATCTTGCGACGTCATAACATCGCACTTTGCATTTTCTGTGGTCACTGTGTTTGTGCGATTTTTTTTGCCCCGATTGCGATATGTGATCGCATCGCATTGCATCCATTGCATCGCCTTGCTCTTGCTTCCGATTTAAGAACTGATTTCCACCGATGTGATCATCACCGTTGATCTGTTCAGATCTACGGTCCTTATTGCTTTTAGGCTTTAGGGAAGTAGTCCCGGTTCACGGTACTACGGAAGCACGCCTTGGTATGGACTCCTCATCTGTTTTGTGCTACCGCAGTGGTTGAAAACCATCGATCTGCGGTCAATGCCCGATGGGCAAGTCAACTAAGGAGGCACCCCTTTGGTTTAACTATCCGGCTTGTTTTAAACCCCGTGCAATTATCGACGCGAACACCGTCGGATCTCCCACAGATCTAATCGGACAACAATCGCGTTCATTTCACCTTTGTAGTTTATCAACCAAAAGCGACGCGAAATGGGTGGTTTTGTGCTCGTGACGTGTCGCAATATGACTTGATCGCGTTCGAAATGAATAAAACCGCTCATATGCCAAAATCGGCGCGACAATAATGTATGGTTTCTCTAAAACCGCTTGTCGTTCAAACTTTGTTTTAAAAACGCGTTCAAACGCGGATTTTCACCATTTCTTCGTTTAACTTCAATTTCTCTTAAAACCTCCTTTTCATTGCATAACTTAATAAACAGAGACTGATTATCACTGCGCTCTCAACCAAAGAACCAGAGTTCTAATTTCCTTCCGAACCCTTATTACAGAGGTTAATAGCTCTTGATGCTACACAGAAAACCATAAATCACTGAATTTTCAAAGGGATAAAACCCTCCTTTCTGCTGCATAACTCAATAAACATAAATAGATGAACGCTGCTCGATCTCAAGAAAATGAACCAAAATTCTTTAAATTCCTCCGAATCTTTACACAGAAGTAAATATACTCAAAATTCTACACAGAATGTTTAAACAAAATGGATTTCGAAGAGGTGAACAATTTCACTTTCTTTGCAACGATTTCATCTGAATCTGATTTGCTCCCTTGTCATGGAGCTTCCCCTTTGTGCTCCTTTACCATCAATGACAATATTTCCAACAGTCTCCCCGTTTGGCATTGAATGAAATACTCCAATGCCTCCTCCAGGACTTCCTCTGCTTGCTTTTCCTCCCCCTTTGACATCAATGACAAAGGGTTGCACATTTCTCAATGTAGTTTAGATTTTTGCATTTCCTCTGATCTTGAGGACCTGTTCCATGCAGTGCTCCATTGTTCTAGATCTTTTATTACAATTTATTGACTTCTCTCCCCCTGGAGTGATGCTTTCTTGTCTGATATTGACTATCACTTGTCTTCTGCACTGATCTTGTTTCTTGTATGCAGCCCTTATTATTATTTTTGTTTTTTTTTTCAATCATATCAGAGAGTAACATATGCAGACACTACCCCTAGTTTGTCTCTTAGATATTCAAATGGTTCTATAGCAAGAGGTTTTGTGAATATGTCTATTGTTTGTTCCTTGGTTGGAACATATTCCAACTTTACTAATTTATGTGCTACTTGTTCTCTGAGGAAGTGGCGCTTTATTGGGATGTGCTTTGTTTTTGAATGAAGTACATGATTTTTTGATATACTTATTGCACTTGTATTGTCACATTTGATAGAAATAGGTTCATCAAAGCTTACCTTCATGTCTTGGAGAGTTTGTTTCATCCACATTACTTGTGTGCAACATGCTGCTACTGCTATGTATTCTGCTTCTGCTGTAGATAGAAAGATAGTAGTTTGCTTCTTGCTTAGCCATGCCACCAGAATTTTTCCCAAATAAAATGCACCTCCACTTGTGCTTTTCCTGTCATCCAAACAGTTGGCCCTATCTGCATCTGTGTATGTTGTCAATGTGAAGCTTTTTCCTTTTGGATACCATGGGCCATAATATGAAGTTCCATGAAGATATATAAATATTCTCTTGATTTCAAGTAAATGATTTTGTTTTGGTGCTACTTGATATCTTGCCACAAGTCCTACAACCAACATAATGTTTGGTCTAGAAGAAGTTAAGTATAGTAGACTTCCTATCATGGATTAAAATTTTTGATCTACATCTGCAGATCCATCATTAGCACATAGTTTGTATCCAGTGATCATGGGAGTTGACACAGGTTTGCAGTATTCTATTTGAAACCTTTTCAACATTTCTCTTTAAGTATTTTTCTTGTGAAATGAATATTCTTGTGTTCTTTTGTTGAATTTCAAGTCCTAAATAGAAGGTGAGCTCTCCAATCATAGACATCTCAAATTCTGATTTCATTTATTCAGCAAATTCTTTTGCTAACTCATCTTTGTTGCTACCAAATATGATGTCATCTACATACACTACTACAATCAAGAGTTCATTATCATTAGCCTTTATGTACAAATTGTTGTCTACTCCTCCTTTCTTGAACCCTTGTTTTTGCAAGTATTTGTCTAGCCTTGAATACCATGCACGAGGAGCTTGTTTCAGACCATATAATGCTTTCTTTAATCCACACACATATTGATGTTTATCTATTAATGAGAATCCTTCAGGTTGTTCCATGTAGACTTCTTCCTTTAGATCTCCATTCAGGAAGGCAGACTTCACATCCATTTGATATACCTTGAAATCATGATAGCATGCAAAGGCCAAAAACATTCTGATTGCTTCCATTCTGGCTATAGGGGTAAAGGTTTCATCATAATCAAGACCTTCAATTTGTGAATATCCTTTGCATACAAGTCTGGCTTTATTTCTGATTACCTGCCCTTGTTCATTCATCTTATTCTTGAATATCCATTTTGTGCCAATGAAATTTTTCCCATTGGGTCTTGGAATTAATTCCCATGTATTGTTCTTCTCAATTTTTTCTCGTTTTTCATTCATAGCATTTACCCAGTTTTGTTCTCTTGTCATTTTCTAACCCCTTGGCCCCATTTGAGACAGGGCATGGCTAGGTACTTTTCCTCGTCTGGTTAGCAAGTTGTCTTTCTGTCTGACCTTTACACTCTGTGTCTGCTGTAATGATTTAGATCCTTCTGATACTCTCCCTTGAGTGTGTCTTGCGGATATTTTCAGCGTGAGTTTAATTTAGTATCTTCTGTTGTTTTTCTCAGTTCATCATTATCTTGGTTCTCATCTTCATGATCATCTGGAGGATTACTGCATCTAGTGCTTCTTATTCTGTTTGGTAGATCTTCATCAAATATTACATCAATGATTTCCACAATTTTGTGCAGTCTTTTGTTGTAGCACCTGTAACCCTTACTCTTGGATGCATATCCTAAAAATATTCCTTCATCAGCTCTTACATCAAACTTCCCTAGTTTTTCATCATTATTTTTTATGAAACACTTACTTCCAAAGACTCTGAAGTGCTTGATTGATGCTGGTTTACCATGCCATAATTCGTAAGGAGTCTTATCACAATTTGGTCATAGATGAGCTTTGTTGAGAATGTGAACAGCTGTGTGTATTGCTTCTGCCCAGTAGGTTTGGGGAATGTTACTTTCTTGCATCATAGCTCTGGAAATTTGTTGTACTGAGCTATTTTTCCTCTCTGCCACTCCATTCTGTTGAGGTGTACCTACAATTGTAAACTGTTGTTTTACCCCATGCTCATTGCATAGGTCTGCAAAATCATAGTCTGTGAATTCACCTCCTCTGTCTGATCTAATGCACTTTAGCTTGCATCCTGTTTGAATTTCTACCAATGCCTTGAATATCTTGAATTTCTCAAGTGCTTCGGATTTATATTTGAGAAATGCTACTCACGTCATTCTGGAAAACTCATCTATTATCAGCATGAAATAAGATTCTCCGCTTGGTGCTTTAGTTCTTGAAGGTCCACACAGGTCCATGTGTACAAGCTGAAGTGGCCTACTTGTTGATAGCTCATCTTTGGTCCTAAAAGATGTGAGGGTCTATTTTCCCAATTGACAAGATTTACATATGGTATTTGAAGGCTTCTTTATTGCTGGCATATCTCTGACTGCATTCTTCTTGCTCAGACTGATGATGTGGTCAAAGTTTAAGTGTCCCAGTCTTTTGTGCCATAACCATGATTCATCAAGTTTGCTTATGAGGCATGCTTCATTCTCTTCTTCCACTATATATACATTACTTTCTGTTCTAACACCTTTGACCAAGGTCTTTCCTGTGGTGCTTGATCTTACCTCACAATCTTGGGATCTGAAAAGGACCTCATAGCCTTTATGACACATTTGATTGACACTTAGCAGATTGGCTTTTAGCCCATCCACAAATAGTACATCTTGAGCCTTTCCTCTTCCATTATTCATACTGATTGAGCCTTTTCCTTTGATTTTCCCTGCTTTATCATTGTTGAATGTTACATTTCCAGATTTATTTTCATCAAAGGTTACAAACTTGCTTCTATCTCCAGTCATATGCTTTGAGCATCCACTGTCCATATACCATTGGCTTTTCTGATCTTGGGCTATTAGATCTAGGTCACACTTATTCAACTTCTTTTTCCACTGTAGGCAGCTATTGGTTTGGCACCTTTTCTGAGAAGATGGACCACATTCTTTGAGAGGACATTTGGAAGACATGTGTCCGATTTTATGGCATACAAAGCATTTGATTATATTTTTAAATGGATTATGTGTATGATTGAACTCTCCATTGTTCATAAATATCATTGGGGTTTTGAACATCAATCTTTTTCCATATGTTATTCACTCCATGGCTTTATGGCCGAACCCCTTACAACAAAAACAATACCCATGGAAGCATTTAGTGTACTTGGTGAGGGGTTGTCTTCTCCATTTGTTGGCTTGAGGTAGTCTTTTCAATTTTTGCATCTTTTGCTGGTTGAAAACGATTCTCTTTGTCTGACAGTATGCCGCAATATGTCCCAGTTTGTGGCAGACAAAACAAGTGATATTTTTTATAGGGGGAAAGAATCTCTTTTGACAGCTTCCGAATTTATTCAATTCATATTCAAGATTGTAAGAACCTTTTTATATCCCTCATGGATACTTTCTAATGTATCACATATTTCTTTGGCAGTCTTGTTGTGCATCACTTTGATCAATTCTACCTCACACAAACCACTTAAGAGAGCATTCATGGCTTTTGCATTAGCTATAAAATCTTGTTTGGCTTCTTTCTCTGTGTCTGTACCCTTTGGGGCATATCCTAATTCAACAACACCCCAAACTTCTATTCCTAGAGACATTATGTACGTCCTCATTCTTATTTTCCAGAAGGCATAGTTTGTGCTAGTAAATAGAGGGGCTTTATTTGTTGAGAATCCTTCTAGACTAGTCATCTTGGGGACCAAGTATCTCCTTCCAGTTGTTAAACTGATACAGAAGGAACCCGCTCTGATACCAATTGTTGAACCCTTGGTTAAACTGAGAGGGGGGGTGAATCAGTTTAATGCAGTCATGGTCTTATTAAACTTTCTTTTACACTCATTTACACCTTCATTTTGTGATCAACTTAATATACAATGGAAAAAAAATCTTAATAAGTGAGAAGCAGTGATTAAGCAGAATAAATACAGAGTATCAACACATAATCATCATGCATATAGACAATAGATATAAGTGGAAACCCATAAGGGAGAAAACCACGTCTTATTATTGTTGAGATGCAAATGCAAGCTCCAACTCCCTCTCATCACTGATTTTATGTAGGCTCCAACCTACAGGAGGCTACTACCTCAATTCTGCAAGCTACAACTTGCAAGGAAGCTCCAACTCCCATCTATTTTCTGCAGGCTACAACCTACAGGAGGCTCCTACCTCAGCCAGCGACAACTGGAAATTTATAAAGCTACAACTTGATATGGAAGCACCAACTTCCTCACTGTATCATAAAATCATATACTAATTTACCTAGATATTAGCTCTATTTTTCTTTCTTCACTGTTGTCCTTCCAGCCTTCATATCTACCCTATATTATCTTTGGATCTTCACAGCTTCTCCGCCTGCTCCTTCTTCTTCATACACTCTCTCTCATATACTCCTCACACTCTCTAACCCCTTTATGCATATGCTGGTAACATTATTTATAGAGATCACCTCATAATTGTTTGCATTCCACAGGGAATTCGAAATGAACAGGTATGACTCTTTGTCTTCCCCCTTCTCATTTTCTTGTCCAACACTTTCATAATAAGAAAACAAATGATATTATAGTGGACTTTTGCTTTACCTACGAAGACTTGCCTTTGCATCACATACAATAAAAATAGTTAAATCATTTCCATTTATAGATACAATAATACATTTCACTCAGCCCTTTCAGCTCTTGGTTCGCCATACATTGTCTTTTCTGCTATTGTCACTATCTTTTCAGTTTCTACTGTTATAGTCTAGCTCTGCTGCATAACTGCCCATTTTGTCCATATTGACCCATTCTATTGAGTTTCTAACAGTGTCATCATATCTCCTTTTGCCCGACCATGCCTCTTTTTCTCGAGCCCACCGCGTTCAACCTTCACCGCTTTTCTAAACATCCAGTTCTTCCTTTTCCTCTGTGTTAGGTCCTTACCCGAGCCTTTCTACCTGTGTTCATGCTTTCCTTTTAGTTTTGCATTATAAACCTCCTTTAGCTCTCTGAAACGATTTACAAAAGAAAGTCCACATACTGTCGATCTTGAAATGCTTTAGGTTTCGGCTTTGTTCTTTATCGCGCCCACTCTTTTTCTCGCACTTCGGTGATTCAGTTATCCCCTGTGCCTTCGTCCACTAATCTCCCGATATGCGATGTGCGATGGGTCCCACCAGGCTGTATTATCACTTTATCTCACTTTGGCGTTTCAAGCGTTCTTTGCTATATGGCTCCTTTTCTTTCCGATGCGATTTACAAAGGAAATCACTTACACTCGGACTTGAAATCTCTTTAAATAATGGTTCTGAGTTGCGTTGCATCTGGCTCCTTTATCGCGCTTTGTCCTGAGCTTGTGATGAGCGATATGTGATGAACTTTGCATCGCCTCCATCGCATCTCATTCATCAATCGCATCACAAGTTCTATAGCTTACGAGTTCTTATCACATGGGCATCACTGATTGCGATATGCGATAGCATCGCATTGCATCGCCACTGTCCATCGCATCACAACTTTGCTCTTATGATCTTCACCCCTCCGATCTTGCGATTTGCGATATGTGGGCCAGGTCCACGTCATCTCCATGTCATCGTGCCATGTCACCTTGCCACGTCATCGTGCCATGTCACCTTGCCTCGTCATCTCCTGTCACCTTGCCACATCATTGCCACGTCATCTTGCCACATCATCCCCACATCATCTTGCCATGTCATACCCATGTCATCACATCGCACTTCACATTTTCTGTGGTCACTGTGTTTGTGCGATTTTTATTTTTCCCCGATTGCGATATGTGATCGCATCGCATCCATTGCATCGCCTTGCTATTGCTTCCGGTTTAAGAACTGATTTTCGCCGATGCGATCATCACCGTTGATCTGTTCAGATCTACGGTCCTTGTTGCTTTTAGGCTTTAGGGAAGCAGGTCCCTGTTCACGGTACTGCAGAGGCACTCCTTGGTACGGACTCCTCATCTGGCTTGTGATACCACAGTGGTTGACAACCGTCGATCTGCGGTCAACACCCGATGGGTGGGTCAACTGCGGAGGCACCAGCTTGGTTTAACTATTCGGCTTGTTTTAAAACCTGTGCAATTACTGACGCGAACACCGTCAGATCTCCCACATATATAATCGGATGAAAATCACGTTCATTCCACCTCCGTAGTTTATCAACCAAAAGCGACGCGAAATGGGTGGTTTTGCGCTCGTGACGTGTTGCAATATGACTTGATCACATTCGAAATGAATAAAACCACTCATATGCCAAAAGCGGCGCGACAACAGTGTATGGTTTCTCCAAAACCGCTTGTCCTTCAAACCTTGTTTTAAAAACGCATTCAAACGCAGATTTTCACCATTTCTTTGTTTAACTTCAATTTCTCACGAAACCTCCTTTTCATTGCATAACTTCATAAATAGAGACTGATTATCATTGCACTCTCAACCAAAGAACCAGAGTTCTAATTTCCTTCCGAACCCTTATTATAGAGATTAATAACTCTTGATGATACACAGAAAACCATAAATCACTGAATTTTCAAAGGGATAAAACCCTCCTTTCTACTGCGTAACTCAATAACCATAAATAGATGAACACTGGAAAATCTTAAGCAAATGAACTATAATTCTCTAAATTCCTCCGAATCTTTACACATAAGTAAATATACTCAAAATTCTACACAGAATGTATAAACAAAATGGATTTCAGAGAGGTGAAACAATTTCACTTTCTCTGCAATGATTTCATCTAAATCTGATCTACTCCCTTGTCATGGTGCCGCCCCTTTGTGCTCCTTTTCCATCAATGAAAATATTTGCAACATGTTTTTTTGAGTAAAGGTGGTGTTGATCGGAGGATACCTTAATCACTTGAATATGTTTTTTTCTTTGTAGGTGTTAGGGACATGGCACTGGATGCTAGGTGCAGCAGGGTTACCAACCCTCTTGCAGCTTGTATTGATGTTGTTCTTGCCAGAATCTCCACGTTGGCTCCTTATGTAGGTTTATCTAGTCTACATACAATATATGTTTTAAATCAAATGTAAAGACATTTATTTAGAATGGACCTGCAATTGATTCATTTTTTCTTTCAACACAGAACAATCAAGTTGAGGTTGTTGCAGTTCTAGAAAAGATATATGACCCTGATTGTCTGGGGAGTAAGGTCAAACAACTATCGACTGATATTGAAGAAGATCTTTACAGTAGGGATTCCAATGGAAATATATCATACCTAGACATGTTCAAGTCCAAATAAGTAATATGTGCTTTATTTACTAGAGTGGGTCTTCAGGTATACAACTAAAAGAATTTGTATCTTATTCTTCAAGAATAATTGATGTGCCTTGTAGTATTTTTTTTTTAATATTATTTTGATCATGGAATGCATCATGAATGGATGTTGAGTCACTGTTATAATCTTATTTTAATTTTAACAGTGACAAGTGTTGTATTCACAGCAAGAAAAACCATGAAGGCGCCCCACCTCCACCCAAAGCTTATACTCGTAGGTCGTCTTCTTGCTATGCTCATAATAAAAAATATATTGAACTGGATTCAGAATATTTAAAGCATCCAATTCCTTACTACATACCACAAAAGGGAATCATAACCCATTTCTACTTGACTATCATTTTTTAGATGAAAATATAAAAAAACTGAAGGTAGAGCCTTATACAAAATCCCAACATTTGCTAAAATAGAAAAAAACTTAGCTGTCATAAATGATTGGCTTTTTTATTTTTCTGATGATTCACAATCATGCTTTCTTGGCTAGTGGCTCTTACATATGTGGCTCTTCTGTGGGGGGTGATCATGGCCCTCTTTGATCTCGCTAATCTAGTCTATCAAGGATTGGTTCAACTCCTCAACAACTCAATTTCTCCTTGGTTACAACTATCTTGTTTTTCTTCTACTCACTTTGTGAATGGAGGTTGATATTCTGCACGATTTCTACTACCCTCACCTTCTCCTTTAGGTACCCCATTGACCCGGATAACATTTTAGTGGTTTCCTCCAGTTTTATAGTCTTCTCTTTGCATTCTTAGACATCAGATTGCACCCACCCAACTTATGTTTATAGCTGAGCAGTTGGGGCAGTTGTTTCTCATTCTAGAGTAATTGGGAAACTCTAAGATAGACTTGAGACTGATAAAATTTGGGGATGTTTCTATTGAGCTTGATACATCTGTGAGTGATTTGCTTGGGAATCTTAGGAATACTACCATAGGATATGAAGTGATTCCCTTCTAATCACATGAATGGCTCTCTTATCTTTTTTAGTCTATTTGTTGCAGTTCAGGTCTTGCACACTTTATAGGTCCTTGTTGGTGGCGATATCTCTGATTCTGCGACCTTCTTTTCCCCCTTTTTTCAGAAGCTGATGCGACATTTGGGAGTGTGTCATCTATCCATAATGATTTATTCCCTCTTCTTTTATGGCTCCGCCGATCTTATTCTAGTAACCTTGGACTAGTATTGACATGAACGAAGCATCCATCCAGTCCTTTCTTTGTTCTTTCTTATATTTTTAAAAAAGGATATGTGATGGTCACCTCTGCACCTCAAAATATTCTTCCAGGAACCTCAGTTCACCCATACCCAATAATCTCTAAATTTTTAACCCTTGAAGCACTACTAATGCTTCTGCTTTGTTGTTGGTAGATGTTTGCAAATCCCATGAGAATTATTTAACTTTTTTACCCCTTTTGTCATAATGACACCTACTACCACTCCCTGCTTCTCTTTTGTGACTCAGAAGACGAACCCTCTGACTACCTAGATTCTACATTTTAGGCATTTCATTTTTTTGATTGTGCATCTTGGTGAATTTGCTCAGCTTTGAACCATTCTAAGCGGGTTCAAGGAAATATATAGCATGAACTTTTACCAAAATAACTTCCAAGGGAAGCATCCTCGCAGGCTTTCAGTAGTGCCTGAAACACAACAAACAAAGATGCTAAATATATTTTACATGAAAGCTCAAAACTCCGACAAAATGATTCACTGAGAAGTTAACACTGCAAACACCATTATTTCTAATTACGATCAATTTCCATAGCATAAATTAAAGCTGATACCACCAGTTTTAAAGATACATACCAGAGAACCCAGATTTCAATGAAATTTTACCTTTCCCATTAAAATATGTAAGCCACGTCCACAGAAAAGGGATTTGAAGCCGATCTTTACATGAAAATCATTTCACAGCCGAAGACCTTCAAGGCAAGCTATCTTTCAATGAATTTGAGCAAGTTGTAACTTCAAACCCTTGCGGTGGCCTAACAACTATACAAAATGCGTCGATAGAGAGAGTGAAAGACACAAAATAAAATAAAATAAAATGAAACCTTCGTACTAAGGCCAAGTTTTGTAGCTTCTAGGTAAATACCACTCTTGATGCGACTGTTTTAGCAATGTGAAAACCCTCTGAGCAGGAATAGTTCCAGGAATTTGAGCAAAGATGGAAAAGTTTTACATCGGTAAATTGAAAACGCTTTTTTCTATTATGCCCTTACCAACTTTGACGTTGACACTACTACCCATTCATCTCCATCCCACGCTTACTGCCTTCTCTCCCATTCTTTTCCTATATCGAGCATTCAATTCCATCTTTGAATTTGAACGAAAATTACCAGGGAAATTAACATCTTTTCTTAAAATGTGGAAACAGGGGAGGAGACCTCACACATTTTATAACTGTGTTATGCTAGGTAAGAGATTCCAAATTTGGAAAAATATTTGATAATGTGAAGCAAGCTCAATTAAATAAATTTTAGCGTCCACTCAATCCGTTGAACTGATAAATGGCCTGTAGATAGATGTAAAAATTGATAAATAACGCTGACTGATAAACTGTGTTGTGGACAGATGTTACATTTGGATGGTTTAGACAGATGTCATAAGTGGACTAAAAGTGTTGAAAAAAATTTGAGGTGATCTAATTCAAAAGAAAGGCCTATCGGCCTAATTAAAAAAAATTGGGAGAATTTATTTATAGAATTTTTTTTTTTTAGTTTAATTTTTTTGGGGTAGGTGGATGGATTTTTTTCTAAATCATTATAATTTTAAATTCGAAAAATTAATATTGTTACAAAGATTTAAAGTTGAGATTTATTATGAGTGTATAGAAAATATTTAAAAGAAAGCAATTTTTGCTTTCAAATCACAAGGGTTATATAGTAACTAATACACGCGTTTAGCTTAATTAAACTAAAAATAATAAAGATAAATATTTTTTCACAAAAATAAATTAACTACTAAAATATTGTATTGTTGAATGCCACTACCAAAAAATTACAAAACATGATTAACTATATTGCTTATATTAACATATATACACTTTACTATATATATATATATATATATATATATATATATATATATATATATATATATATATATATATATATATATATATATATATATATATATATATATATATATATATATATATATATATATATATATATATATATATATATATATATTAAAGTGTATATATGTTAACATATATAATATATATATATATATATATATATATATATATATATATATATATATATATATATTTCCGGATGCGGATGATGTTTAAGGTGGATGGGACGTTTGTCATTGTGAGGTTCCCTACGTCAGGCGTGTGGTGTGGCCATATGGCCACCCACAGGTGCATTAATCCTCCATTTAATGTTGCCAGCCCGCATAGCACTTGTGATATTAACTCATTCCACCACCATAATTTGCTGCTACTTTGGTTTATAATGGCTCCGCTGCACCGAAATTCTGTTCATGCCCTCCCTGATTGTTGGTCTCCCTCTCTGCAGAGGTGCCTCTATCCTCCTGCTTGTGCCGAGCCAAGTGCTCGAACACACACAGGAAGACGATGCTTATTGCTTAGCTGCATTGAAACTTCGCCAGAATTTCACTATACACAGAGCGCAATATGTTGCAAGAATTCTCAGCCCCCTGCAACACAAGCCTCGCCATTCCTATCTGAGCATTGTCATTCCTATCCTGAGCATAGCCACTATTTCCCGAGATCCACTGTTAGAATGCCTCGCCTTAGACAGAGGATGAGAAGCTAACGCAGCAGCAGCCAAGGCAGAGAAATTCACTCTCGGTCCAGCTCCAGTTCTGATTCTTCCTCTGAGGACTTCTCTCATGGCCATTACCCTGAAACCCGGAGCAAACGGGGAAGAGCCAACCTTGTTGGGTAGGCGCATCCTATCCATGGCTCCCAGTCTCATGATGCTGCGTCTCCTTCGCAACCAGTCACTCAGCATTTTGCTACACCAGTCTCCACTCCACCCACCCAAATTTCTCTCCGCCAAACCTCCCATAGAGCCGAGTTCCAATTTTCTTGCACCATGGACCAACCTGTAATTACTGCTTTCATCACTATCACCCTTCAGGAGGAAGCAGCTAGTAAAGAGGACAAAGATGATTCCAAGGAAAAGAGCGCGCCGCTGGGGATGGAAAGTGCTGGTAAGGAAAAGGAATCGATGAATGAGGCAGCTGGTAAAGCCACCTATGCAAAAACTGAAGATGACGATGGCAGCAGCGACGAATACAAAAGCCACATTGAGGAGGAACCTCCCTCTCCTGCAAATGACAAGTAAACATGGTAACCTCTTCTAGAACACGGATCTGAAGCCCAGGTTTCATGGGTTGTTTTTTGTGTCTTTGTTAATCATTCCTTTGCTGAGAGTGAAAAATGTTGTTTTCATGGGTCTATTTTCTGAACTTAATGTCAGTTTCCTCTGTGAGGGCGACAAGACAATTATCTAAGGGACTGGTTTCCCCTCCTGGGGCAGTCCAGAATTATGTATTTTTTGACAATCATACCCAGCTCTCAGGCTCACTTAGCTGAGGCTGTGGTCGCCATGTATTTTTATGTTATATAAATAGAAATAGACTTAATTAGAGAAATACATACATACATACATACATACATACATACATACATACATACATACATACATACATACATACATACATACATACATACATACATACATACATACATACATACATACATACATACATATATATATATATATATATATATATATATATATATATATATATATATATTATTAAAATATGTTTTTATTATAATAATAAGTCATTTTACATTGAAAACATGGAAAAAAAATCAAAATGGAAATGTGAAATGAAAAGGAAATAAAACTAAAAACAAAAAATTAGTAACTAATAGAAATGGAAGTTACTAAAGAGCAGACCTCAACCAATCACCTTATAAATAAATCAATTTAAATAATAATAAAAAATAACAAAAATTGAATTCTCAATGTTAAACTAGGGATAAGTGGAGAAAATTTTGGTCAAAGACAAACTAATACCATGATGACAAATTATTTGGACTCATAACATTTTAGAAATTGTCCAATAGCTTGCTTCACTATAGATCTTATTAAAGTTTGATTTTAGTTTAACAATGTTGATTTTCTTCTTTAAACTTCTTAAAACAAAGATGATTATGGTTGACCATCTCTTTATGGTATCTTAATTTTCTCTTATCCTCTAATTTTATATCAAATTAATTTTTTTCTTTCAATTCACATGAAATAATAATTTTAATAAATTGTAAATTTGTCTCTTCCTCCATACCCCAATGATTTTGAACAAGACTTGCATCTTTATCCCATCCTTGCTTAAGCCACAAGGAGTTTTGACCAACCTTGGGAAGTCTCTTCCATGGAGGAGTGTCCATGCCTACCCTTTTTCCACCTTTGGGTTAGTTTTAGGGTCTCCCATGCCCGCATATGTTATTATTAGATTTCTCCTCAACTTGGATTATACAAACCCAACACCTAATCATAGAAAGATTTAAGGGAGAAATTATGAGGTTTTTTATTTTAGTTGGGTGATTTTTTTTACAAAGGGTTTGACAATGCATTGCACAATATTTATTTTTTGAAAAAAATAGTTGTAAACTATTAGTCCATGGTAATTTGACGGAGAGAGTAATTTCACCTTGCAAAATTCAAACTAAATCCTCACATTCACCCTCTTTTTCTAGTAATGGAAATTATCAAGATATATTTCACCTTAGTGTTATGGGAATGCTAATTATTTGGATTTATTTCATCTTGTGGAATTTGTCTTTACTCTATTCTAATTTTTTATTCACCTAGATTTGTTGGAATATTTTTTTGTAAGTAAAATTTATCCCTCACTTCATGGAATGGGGGGTTTAGAGGAATTGAAGTTTTATAGGGGAGACATTATTTAAACAACTATGGCAACGGAATTCGATCAATTTTTCAGGAAGAATTGGAGCAACCAGATTAGGATGATGAAATTGTGTAGGAATGTGAATCCATCATGAATAACAGTTTTTGGGAAGTGGTCCCAAGTCCGGAAGAAAAATCAGTTGTGGGTTCAAGATGGATCTTAAAAGTTAAACATGTAATAGAAGGAAGCATAGAAAAGTATAAGGCCATATTTGTGGCCAAAGGATTCTCTCAAATTGAGGGAATTGACTATGAGGGAATCTTTGCACCCACGATAAGGTATTCATCCATTATATTAATTCTTACACTAGTTGCACAGATAGGGTGGAATATCCACCAGATGGAAGTAAAAACAACATTTCTCAATGGTGTTATTGAGGAAGTCTACATATAGAAATCAGAAGGATTTGAGATACATGATCGAGAATCTCATGTGTGAAAACTCAAGAGAGCATTGTATGATCTCAAACTGACACCCTGAGCTTGGCACACTCGGATTGATAGTTATCTCAATAGATTTGGATTCACTAAAACTGAAGCAAATGTGAACCTCTATCAGATTTTGGTAGAAGGTAAATTTCTTATCAGTGTTTTATATGTTGATGATTTAATATTGACAGGTGATGAGAATTTGATCCTCTCTTGCACTACTTCCTCGGGCTATAAGTATGGCAAGGTGATGGTGAATTGTTTGTGTCTCAAGGCAAGTATGCCATCGAGATACTGTAGAGATTTCACATGGAGAGTTGTAATCCCATGGACACACATCAAGCAACCAACTGGAGGAAGGAGGAGGTCACATCATGTGAAGAGGTTGATGTTGTCATTTACTGACGGCTAGTGGGTTTACTGAGTATCTTACCACATGACCATACATGTGCTATGCAGTCAACCAGGTGATCCAAGCTATGGTTAGGGCGAAAAAATTGTATTGTAAGGCAACAAACCATGTCTTGCGGTACCTCAGAGGGACTACCCGGTATAGATTATGGTACATGTGGACAGAGGGAGTGAAGCTACAAGGCTTAATAGATGCATATTGAGAAGGGATTCCATTTGACAGAAATATTACATCAAGTGCTATCTTCAATTTTGGGTTCGCAACAATTTCCTCGTACAAGAGGAAACAAAGGTTTTTGCTGCTCAGCTCAGCATAAGTTGAACACATGGCTGCAACTCAAGAAACATGTGAGACGATATGGATGAGGAAGATAATTGTGGGACTTATTAGTCGAGAGATGGATCCAACAGTGATATATTGTGATAATCAAATTTTCATTAACCTCTCTAAGAATCTGGTATTTCACGATTTGTCCAAGCATATTGATATTCAGTATCATCATTTGTAGGATTGTGTGGAGAGGAGGATAATGATTCTACAATACATTCTAAATGAGGAACAATATGTTGAAACCTTGAAAAAATATTTTTCAAGAGGGAAGTTTGAATTCCGTAGGTGCGGGATAGGGGTGGTTCAAAATCCCTTTCTTGCTAAGAGGGAGTGTTGAGAAATTTTAGTAAGAAAGGCTCAATTTCACTTTAGCCTTAGTCAAATTGAGTAAATCAAATTTCCACATCAGTAGGACCACTTGGAGGTAGCAAAATAGTGTGACATGGCCCTTGTCACTCAGTTGTATCAAAAACTTTAAGTTAGTGGGCTTGGAGTTCAGTTATGCATGTGTTGATAGCTAAATTTTAGCAATGTAGTTCAGTTATTGTTAGTTGTACTCAACTAAGTGACCTGTAACAATTAATAGAGTCAGTGGAGGATAAGTTGTGTAATTAGACATCAATTTAACTTGGAGATTTTTTAGTTAACTAATCAATCAACCCAAAATAGCCCATGTATGCATATGAATTAGAATCTCCCAGCCAGAGTGGAGGAATCAAGGCAGTGTAACATTAATTGTATACTAGGCATAGTGTACATTTGTTGTATGAACTCAGAAGATCAATCCTTGGGAGTTGCACAAGGAAATAAGGGCTTGTCCTTATTTTTTAGGATCCCAATTAGCTCATATTTGTACAAGGAAATAGGAGAGTGGAGATAACAAAAATAGGCTAAGTGTTGGCCAACGTTGCTCATTCACTAGTGAGAACAATTTTGTTTTTGAAGGTGGAGCTCAGAGTGAGTGTATGCAATTGTAATAGTTTATTTATTCAACTAATTAATGCAAAAAGGCTTAAGGGTTTTTTCCCAATTGGGTTCCCCTAGAAACATTTGTGTACTTATGAATTTGATCGATGCATATTTGTGCATGTTGTTCTAAATTGTAAATTCATTTCCGTGGAGAATTAGAGTAGAATTGTGTCTCTTTATTTAGATTAAATTTCTTGAGCGGTTGCAATTCTAGCACCGTAATTTCTACATTTCTCACAATTTTCAAAAGAATTTCTCTTAGGTTGTCATCAATGCCAAATGGGAATATTGTTGGACATCTTGTCATTGATGTCAACCAAGAGAAGCAACAGACAACCAAGGAAAATATCAAAGGGCAACGGGTAGTAGTAGGGATTGTCAGGAATATTGACAATGACACGTGTTCCATGGAGAAGTTGTCATGCCTACTCTTTTTCAACCTTTGGGTTACTTTTATGGTCTACCATGCTCACATATGTTACTGTTAGATTTCTCTGCAACTTGGATACTACAAACCAACACCTAATCATTGAAAATTTTAAGGTCGAAATCAAGTGGTTTTTAATTTTAGTTGGCCGATTTTTTTTACAAAGAGGGATCTGACAATGCATTACACACTTTTTTTTTTAAATAGTTGTAATCGATTATCCCATGGAAATTTGATGGGGAGGGTAATTTTTCCTTGCAAAATTAAAAATACATCCTGACATTCACCTTTTTTTTTTAAAATGGAAAGTAACGAGATATCGTTTGCCCTATTTTTTTAGGAATAGAAACTATTGAATTTATTTCACCTTATGGAATTTATCTTTACTCTGTTCTAATTTTCCATTTGCCCAGATTTTTTGGAATTTTTTTTTTAAGAAAATTTATCCCACACTTCATGGAATGGGGGTTTTATAGGATTTGGAGTTTTATAGGGGATCTATTACATCATTATTTAAACAATTGTGGCAATGGAGAATGAGCCAAAAATTAGATAATTTTTTCAATTCTTCCTAGCTTAATTGAAATTTAGCACATTCTTTATTATTTGGTAAGCACCCATTGACATGTGTGTTCTTTGAATGTTCAAATAATGAATCTATCCTGCATAAAAATATGATTATGATTATTAAAATGTTACCTTGTTTTGTTTTTTATCTAATGAAATTGTTATGAATTCATTAAAGAAGTCCATTGTTTCAGCCTTGGACGACATCCTGCCTTCCACATAGCTTTTGCCAACAATTAATTAAGAAAACTCTACTTGAAACCATTTATACTATGGAACCCTAGCCTAACATAGGTATTTTGTGATATATTTGTGTGTGAAGAGTTATAACTAAATCTCAAGGAGGACACCATGCTACTTTGGGAGGATAAGGGAGGACAATCTAGAATGAGGTTTCCATCTGGTTCTCATATGATCATGAGAGGTAAATAGGTTTTGCATTGAAGTTTGACATATATAGCTTCAATCTCTTACATCCCCCTTTCTATGAGTTCACCCTTCTGCACTTGGATATTATCCTAAACAAGACCACCATGTGATAAAGCATCAAAACCATAATCTCTCCCTGGATAGTGCTTGGTAGGAAATCCTCTAGTTAATACCACCATATCTTTAACCTCACATATAAAGAAACCATTTGTAATCCCATAATCTTCACGACATTGATCTTATCTCTAACCACGCCACTTTTTTTTACTTTTTAAGCTATATATTTGGGCCACCCACCTTTGATTATGATGACTTCATAAAATAAAATCAAGTCATATAAAAAAATATTAAATTAAAAAATACAAAAATATCTACCTCATACTTTTACTTTCTTTTCATTTTCTTTGTTTTTCAAATTCGAATCAAATTTTGGAATGTTTATTCTAGGTTGCTAGATATATGTTATTTCATGTTTTATTTATTGTATATCTCATTATTGTCAGTGAATGTCATAGTTATCTTTTTCTCCTAGAAATGGCATAACTAGGGTTTTGTGTGAGTTTACAAAAAAAGCCTTGTTTAACCCATATTTCATCATTAAATCATATTTATTTTGATAGTATGATTATTTTATGAAGCTTGGGAATATATGTTGAATGAGAAATTATGCTCCCATTGATTTTACATATCTATTTGAGCTAGCATTGATGTTTAATTTTGGTTTATATGTTGTGATGAGTAAACCTTTGAATGCTTGAATGGCTTAGTTGTTTGACATACCTTGGGTATCAGTACTTGGTTCTATGGTACTAATTCATTTAGTCCTTTCAATTTAGTCAATTTTGAGTTACATTTCTAGTCATGGGAATTTATATGTCATTATAAAGTCTACAATATCATATCCCACCACTATAATCATCCAACAAATGAAATGGCACTATAAAATGTCTTAAATCTATTGTTGCATTTTGATGGTGTGATCTCTATTTTTATGTGATTTTCAAGTGAACTATATACATGAAAGAATTGAAGTATTGGCATAGCTAGTGCACACTAGTAATGAGTACTTAACCCTAATTCTTTATGGTTGATGCATTGGGTTATATCCATTATTGAATGGTGCTATTTTTTTTATATATGGTTTGCAATAGCTTTAAATAATCAGGGTAATGCTCCTTTGATTAAAAGCTCATACATGATAGTTTTATTTATTTATGTGATAACATATCTCTCCTTGCAAGATTTAACATGTCATCTTTGATATTATAAATATTGTGTATATTCATTTATTTTTCTTGCATAGCGAGTCATCTATTTGATTTAGATATCTTCTAAACCATAGTTGGAAATATATAACTAATGTTGGTATTTCTTTGAAAATTCTTCAGGTGAAAAGTTTTCAAGCAAGCATAAAATTAATTAAAAAATCTAGTTTGACATTCACAAAAGCACCAAGCTTTCTATTTCTTGAAAGAAACAAAATGTACAAGTTATTTAGGTTTGTGATCCTTTGAACCTTAGCCTGATATAAATAAATTGATTGAATTAGTGATAGGATTTTAAAGGATATTTTTTAGTCATATCAAGAATATAACTACTATTATCTACCTATTCTAGAACCCACATTTTAGTGGAACTACTTGACCTCTAAGGTTGATATCATAGATATTTTTTCAACCTCTTATCACAACTTTGAATGTGTTGAGGGCTACTGATATTGGGTAATTATCCACATACAATTGTATTAGACCTCAATTGAATGTGTTGAAGGATATTTCATATCTACTAACCATAACCACTTGAAGGGTCTAGCCTTGGCTACCATGCTAGGTATTCTTCTAATTATTTTATCCTCATGCAATAACATACCTGACAAGGTTCACTCAAGTTTGAGATGAACTTGGAGGGGTTTGGGAGAATGTTGCAGATGGTGACCTGGTAAGCCTAACCCTTCTAGGCCTTCCAAAATCCCAAGACAACTACCAGGACTCTATGAATGGAAGGGGAAAATTACCAAATTTGGAACACTTGTGGTCCAATTTGTTACAAGAAGAAATCAGGCGAAATACCAGAGATGGAGTTTCATCCAAAGGTGAGGATGAAGAAAATTTTGCATTGGTTGGAAATGGTAAGAAGGGCATGGGAAAGAAATCTCAAACCACACTAGAATCTAACCAAGGTAGAAAGAAGAAAGACTTGTCCAAAATAAATGCTTAAATTTTCATGAATTAGGGCACTATGCTACAAAGTATCTGCACAAGTAGTATGGGAAGAAACCTGGGGGAGCAGGAGGTGAAGCAATCGCTTCACAATTCAAATTATACTTCACCCTAATCGCATGCATGGCCATCATTATGATGGGGAGCGTGTGGTACTTGAATTAATGTGTCCCATTTCACATGACTAAGTGTAGAGATTTCTTTAGTGACCTGGAAGAGAAGTATCTCTAAATGCATATTGAGCTTGTGGATTACGGGTAGTATCTCCCACCTTCGAATCAAGGGTGTTATGTTTGTATCGGGCTTGAATAATAACTTGATATATATACCAGTCTTGGAGGATAAAGGCTATGATGTGATCTTCAGTAGAGGGAAAGCATTTATGAGGCACATAGCTACTGGGAAGGTGAATCATATCAGAGTTTGTATGAAGAACATGTATAAAATTGAAGTGGAATCTTTCACTGCATTATGTAGTAAGGCAGAGAAAGTGCAGAATTGTGATGTTGGCGAACTCTGAAACATAATACTTTTTCATTTTCTCCATGGCACCCTTAAAATTATGTAACAAATAACCACTAGTCTCCCTAAAGGATCCCTTGATCAGTGTGATGTCTACAAGGGTCGCACCTTGAGGAAGTATGTAAATCCACATTCCATGATTAAGACATCAAACCAAATGTAGTCTTGGAGAGAGTCTGCTCTAATGTTTGTGGACCCTTCTCTACAACCTCCACTACAAAAAATAAATACTATGTAGTTTTTATTAATGATTTGTCAAGAAAATGTTGGATCTTCTTCATTGGAAGAAGGATGAGGTATTCTCAAAATTTGTATAATTAAAGGCATTAGTTAAGAAAGAGACTAATAAGAAGGTGAAGTCTCTCATGAGTAAAAATGGAGGTGAGTATCTTTCAAATGACTTCAAGGACTTTGGTGACGAAGAAGGAATTCGAAGAGAATTGAAAAATCCCCATAACCCATAGTGTAATGGGGTAGCTGAGAGGAAGAACATTAGCATTGTGGGAGATGTGAGATCTATGCTACATGACTAAGGCCTCCCACTACAATTGTGGGAAAAAGTATGTAACACAACAGTCTACTTTCAGAATCAAATTCCTCATCATATTCTTGGTATGATTACACTGGATGAATCTTTCTCGGGGAGAAAGCATGATGTGTCACATTTAAGAATTTTTAGAGCCTCTATCTATTGTCATGTCTCCAAAGATTCGAGGAAGAAACTTGAGCCTACATCAGAGTTGGAAGTTTTAGTAGGATACAATGAAACTCCACACAATTAGTAGGTGTACTTTCCTTCCCTCAAAATTACATTTGTGTGAAGGGATGTTAAGTTTGATTAGAATAAAGTGATGAGATACTCTCCTAAGAGGGAGTCACATATCCCATGGGACGAGGATATTTTATCTCCAAAGGAGGAGTCTCAAGAGGATCTTCAGGAAGTTGTGGAGCATCTACATATGGAGGAGCAGAGAGGAGGCCGAGTGGAGACATCCACTCAAGAAAAACCATCCAGAGTGTAGGTTTTAACCCTATACAAAAATTAACTACAAAAAAAATCATTAAAAATAGAAAATATACAATGGCGAGAAACATAAAACAAATACACAAATATTTCCTCTGGATCCAAAACCTGGGACTACCAAATTTATTTTTCATTATATTTCATTCAATGTTACAATGCATATATATACATCATAAATCATTCATAAACCCTAATCCATTAACCCTAGATTAGAAAATAATCATAGTTCCCTTGACCGGATCTACAAAATACCATGGGAAAAAAACCATCATGCCCAAAACCATGTGCAAAATCCATGCACAAAACCATGGGTAGGTCCACCTACCATCTTTGGGTCCACCCCCCATCCTTGGGTTCACATATATATAGAAAAAAAAATTCCTCTGGCGTCACCCCAGACCCTGTGAAGGGGGGCTACCACCCCCTTGAAAATCCCCTAATAGGGGGGGGGTTTCCACCCCCTATTGCACTCATCGCAAGTAAGCCCCCCCTGTGACCCCCCCACTATTGCAACTAGTTATGGAAATAATATATTAACACACACCCAACATTCTCCCACTTCTTTTTTTATTTCCACACAGGGGGTCACAAGAGAGCTTTGCCATTGGTCGATCCCTGCAATTCCCATTGTTTCTCTACACCAATAAAAATTCTTAGTGCTCACATAATTCATCAATGCATATGAAACATTTTTCAAAGTATCCACCTTTACCAGCAACACCTTTTCGTCCTCAACCATATCCCTCACAAAGTGATACTAAATATCAATGTGTTTTGTCTTTGAATGATAAACATGGTACTTTTCTAAGAAAATTTCACTTTGGCTGTCACAGTCTATCCTTATAGCTTTGTGCACCAACCCCACTCTTGAACACAATCTCTACAACCCAATTTCTTCCTTTCTTGCATGAGTGGTTGCCATGTATTTAGCCTCTGTAGTTGAAAGTGCCACAACATACTACCTCTTACTCATCTAACTGAATACTCCTACAAATAGGTTAAAAAAATACCCACTTGTAGATCATATTTAATTCGGATCTCCAACCTAGTTTAAATCAAGAAAGCCACAAATGTCCAAAATTCTGTCGAATCCTGGTCTTCCTTGGTAGCACAAACCATGATCACTAGTGCCATGCAAATACTTGAAAACCTACTTCACTATTGAACAATGTTCCTTCCTTGTTTTCGACATAAACTTGCTCAATACTCCCACTGCATGTGCAATGTCTAGTTTGGTGCAAACCATTGCATACATCAGGGTACCAACTTCAGTCACATATCACGAGACATGTCCTCTTCCTCTTCTTGTGTCTTAGAACATTGTTCAACCGATAAATTTACACCTACTTGAATAGGAACCTTCACTGATTTACTATTCTACATATTAAACCTCTATAATATTGTCTCAACATACTTCATTTGGTTTAATCAGAGCTTCCTCTTTACCCAATCTCGTTTAATTTCAATGCCCCAAATATATTTTGCAGCACCAAGATCCTTCATGTCAATTTTGAGGATAATTAGGTTTTCAAATCCTGGATAATTTCCTTGTCATTTCAAATCAGCAACATATCATCCGTGTACAAGACCAAATAAATAACATGGCCACCAATTGATTTAAAATACAAACAGTGATTTGCTTTGCTTCTGGTGAAGTGAAGTCCCTGTATATATGTATGAAATTTATGATACCACATCCTTGGTGATTGTTTTAACCCATACAAACACTTTTTTAACCTATACATACTAGTTATTTCTTACCCTTCACCGCAAAGCCTTCAATTTGCTTCATGTAGATATTTTCTTCTAGATCCATGTGAATAAATGTTGTCTTCACATCCATTTCTTCTATCTCAAAATCAAAAGCGGCGACATTTAAAAGTAATATAATAGAAGATAACTTGGAAATAGGAGAAAAATATCACTAAAATCAATTACCGACGCCTAGGAATAACCGAGGTTTGTATTTCTCCACCTTGCCTTTTGTATTCATCTTCTTCTTAAACACCCATTTTCTTCCAATGGGTTTATTTCCACTCGACAACTCCACCAGATCCCAATCCTCATTTTTTTCCAAAGATGCCATTTAATCAATCATGGCCTCTTTCCAAATTTTTCCACCTATGAATCTACTCCCTCCCTAATAGTTCTGGGATCATCATCAATAATAGATAAATAAAAATTTAAACAGGAAGAAGATGGACTATACCTTTCTGGTTCCCTTCTCTCTCGAACTAATCTTCTCAAAGCTAGAGTTTTTGAATCTTCCTCTTTCGATTCTTGTTCTATTGTAGAGTATGGTTCTTCGTTGTTTAGCTCAAACTCTATATTCTCAATTTCCTTTGGTAGGAATTCATATTCAATAACATATTTCACCTCTCTAAACACCACATCTTGGTTTTACACAACCGTCCTTGTTTCTGGCTTCCACAACTTATAACCTTTTAAACCATCCTTATACCCAATAAAGATGCACCTTTCATATATACTATCCAACTTGGTTCTTTTATCATTTGGAACATGTACATATTCATCACATCCAAATACCCTCAGATGTGAAAGAGAGGGTTTCTTACAAGTCCATATCCCATGTGGATTCTTATCCTCCAACACTGATGAAGGTTCTCTGTTAAACAGGTAACATGTAGTCTCCACTGCCTCTGCCCAAAATTCCTATTCTAACCTGGAACCACTGAGCATGCTTCTTTCCTTTTCCATCAACATCCTATTCATTCTTTTGCAACTCCATTTTTTTGGGTGTGTATGGAGTAGTCTCCTGTCGTGCTAGACCACACTTCTTACATAACTCTTCAAATTACCTCTTGTAGAACTCTCCACCATTATCTATCCTCAACACCTTTATCATCTTCTCCGTCTAGTTTTCCATCAGAGCCTTAAATTATTTAAACCTTTCAAAGAGTTTAGATTTCTTCCAGAGGAAATATATCCATGTATTCCTTGAGAAGTCATCTATAAATTATACATTATACATAAACTTACCCACTGATGGAACCAACACATGTCCAAACACATTACTGTGCAAATCTCTAATATCCTTTTCGCCCTCTTAACACAAGAGGGGAAACTCACCTGTTTATGCTTCCCATATACGTATTGTACACATAAATCAAAATCCAAAGAAAAATTATACATACATTCTACCATACCATAACCATGCAGTATTCGAAGACCCTTCTCTCCAATATATCCAAGCCTTTGATGCCATAACATGGTCTTTTCTCCAGAGACCATAAGGTTTTCTACTCCACTCTCAGGAACCACAAAACTGTTGCACCCATATATACCATTGCTCCCCAAACCATCTTTTATGTATCTTTCTGGAACACTTTTTACACCTGCATCATCCATCTTGCTTACAGCAATCATGTTTCTAGCTAATGCAGGAATATGCAGAACACTAGGAAGTGTTCTAATCCTTCCACCTTGCAACTTCAACTTGAATTTTCTGCGTCTGATGATTCTAGCCTTCCTATCATCCAATAAGAAGACATCATCACCATCATATTTCTCATACTCGCAGAACCACTCCCTATGGGGAGTGAAGTGAAAGGATGCATCTAAGTCAATCAACCATGCCTCATGATCTACATGTGTAATTAAAGACTCAAGAGCCAAATACAAATCCCCACCTTCATCTGAGGTGGTTTTCGCCTCTACAGAAGGAGCATCATTAGAATGCTTTCCTTTCTTAGGAGCTTTAGATATATATTCCTTTTTGTAGTGTCCTTCCTTTCCGCATTTCTAGCACACCTTTATATGTTTTCGTGGAGATTTAGATCTCCCACTCAAGGAATTATCTTTGTTTCTATTATGGGACTGTCCTGATACAGGCAAGGCATCTCCATTCTAGCTCTCCATATTTTTCCGTCTCATATCCTCTAAAAATAAGGATTAGAATATTTCATCAAACTTCAAGGTAGTATTAATACCTATTGAAACAACCATACTATCCCACTAATTTGGTGGAGACCACAACAAATCGATGCACTTATATTTGTTTGAAATTTTTATATCAAAAGCTAACAATTGGCTTACCACAATATTGAAGATGTTCAAATGCTCCGTCACCGAGTCTCTATCCTTCATCATCAGGTTATACAACTTTTTCCGCAGAAAACATTTGTTCACCAGAGACTTAGATTGATACAAAATCTCTAACTTGACCCACAAATCCTTCGTAGTAGCTTCCCCTGACACATTCAACAATACTGAATCTGAGAGACACAATTGTATTGTGCTCTTCACCTTCCAATCTAACTTTTCCCAGTATTTTTCCGTCATTCCTATCGGTGTCGTGCCTGTATATACAACAATCCACTGATCTCGATCCACCAATATATCCTTCATCTTGAGCTTCCACAACTCAAAACTTTGACCATTAAGTTTCTTGATCTATATCTTTCCACTGCTCTCCATCTTCTTTCATTAAAGAATCGATCTTGCAGATATCCCATTGAACAGGGTCTACAACAAACCTGAACAAAACCCCTTAGCAGTAAAGGCGTCCCCTTGAAGCAGAAACAACCTTGATACCAAATGTAGGTTTTAACACTATACATAAATTACCTACAAATGAATTCTTAAAAACATAAAATATACAATGGTGAGAAACATAAAACAAATACACAAATATTTTCAAGATCATAGACAGAGGCATCCTCATGATATGATGAATCGTACATAGGGAGAGATGAGAAATGAGAAATTTCACTCTCTATGTTTTCAGAAAGGTAAGATGAGAGATTGGGAAGATCAAGAGTATAAGATTGGCCCCCTCCACATCTGGATGAAAAATTGACATCCCACGTGTTATGTGAATGATTGGAAGCGGTAACATCATCAAAAACTAAATTCTCACAAGACTCAATAGAACTCACAGAACCATGGAAAATGTCAAGATGATTCAAGAGAGGTGCAGAAGGAAGAAAGTTATCTTCCATCGCAGATTCTTGTTCAACAATGGGCTCCCACACATAATCGCCCTAAATTATATCGCAAGTTGGTTTCTCAGCACCAACACCATCCAACATTCAATCCTCATGAACATCAAAAGAAAGATTTGAAACAGGTGAACGAAAAAAAATCAGAATCTGGAGGATCAGAGGGACCAAAGGATGGAGGACGAGGAGATAACACTTCATCACAACCATCTGAATCACAGTGAAAACATGCGCTGAAATTATGAGCATGTGGGGTAGGGGAATATGGTGGTAGATCAATGGATGACTTCTCTGTTTCTCCCACCTCAACTTACGAAACTAGAGTTTTTTTATGAGAAGCAGACGGAGGGTCACTTGGAATATCAACCTTGTCCATTGCATATCTAGAAGCTCTAACACCGAGGTATGTTGGGAGTGGCTTAAAATATTCCAACTCGTGTGGATTTAGTGAAATGAAAACAAGATATAGAAATTTTTTGGACAGGAAATACCAATCAACTTGATCTTCTGGAAATTAAAAACAAAAATGCATAAAACGATTGTGAGAATGATGTAGTGATTCATAAGGTGATTTTCGCAATTCTAAAATTTTTAGTGACAAGATGTTCAAAAGAATGAATGGAGGATTTGGTCAATGTGTGACACCATTTCCTTATGTGCCCTTCGCACGTGAGAATGAACAACCAATAGCCAACATCCTCAACAGGGATGTTATGATTTGTGCAAAATTGAAGAAATAGATCAGTATGCTCAAGTAAGGTTGTTTCACCCTTGCCATCAAATTTAAGAGGTGACAAGTCATCAATGATGTTCACTGGCACTTGTAATTTTAGGTCTCTGTAAAAACATGTCAGGAGTTTAATTGTGGAATAATTCATTAGATGTGTGTAAATAAAACAGACTTCAAGGGATCATCTTTTCATCTGGACCTCCTTCTAGCGCAAGAAATGTTGACGATTCTAAAATCACCAACATTTAGGGGATCGCCCTGGTATGGAGTCCCAATTAAACCTCACACCATTTGGAGTAGGAGTATGAGTAGTGGGGTGTTAATGATCTGCCTTGGTTTGCAAAACGCATAGAGTGGTGGACGATTTCTTTGTTGAGAACAAGTGTGTGACCCTATGGAGATTCAAGTGCAATGTATGATGGTTCCAACACATGAAGGGAAAATAAAATGGGCCCCTTGGAAGCCTGTAATAGTACGTAGCTTGTAAGGAACACACAAACTAATAAACATAATAGTCCACAATTTAAGGTGACAGATTAACACATCAACACACATCCAACAAGATACATACAAATGCAAATGAATTATTTCATAAGCATATGCGTAAGTTAAATAACATACATGAAAATACGACAAGAATATTCCTACTATATCCACAACATATGCATGAAAGCGTGTCGGCTCTTAGTTTTATTAAAAGTGATGGTTCCAATTATACATACAACATTTGACAAGCCACTTTCCTCAATAGTGGAACGTGAAGTCTACAACACCTGGTCCTCCAAAGAAGTATGCTCCATCTACGCTAAAGAGAAGCCAAGGCTCACACAAAAACCCCAAGATCTTCCTAAGCCTAAGCCTAGCCAAAAGCTTGGCTCCCAAAAGCCTCTTACATGAGTTTTGAGGATATATTTATAACAAAGGGGGGTGACTCTTGGCATGTCGCATTTGTGACTATTAGACTCCCCTCGCGACTCTTCAACTTCTTACAAAATAAATCATTAAACTTCTTACAAAATAAATCATTAAATTACATATGACTCTTCACAGTCCAACAGTGACCTCAAAGATGACCACCACTGTCAAGATTGCCCAAACAACCACCTGCCCCCCAACACACTTTCAAACAATTGATGCATGAAATAAAGTAGGGAAACCAGAGAAACTGTGATTCACAATTTTATAGAATGAAAAATTCTCCTTGGATCATCAGCACCGAGTTTCCAAGCCATCTTGCGAAGAGAAACAAACCCTGATTTCCAACAAATGAAAACTTGGAGGATTTTGTCCAACACTCCATTAGGCAAGAGATTCCCATCTACAGTTTTGAGCTCTAAAAGGTCTTTGGGAAGGCTTATTTGAAATAATTTGCTCCTTTACTGAACACTGGTATGTTTTATAAAATTTCAGAGAATTCAATAGCTATACGATGAATATGATTTAAAGGACAATACCCAAAAGTGATGAGAATTCAGTGCCAAACCCTCTGTGGGAACATTAGAAACGTGCATAGAATGCCCTCCCCTTCATAACCAGGAGGAAGAACCGGGAAGGCCGTGGTTGCTTAGCAGTGGGAATAGGACATCTGAAATCATCTGGAATAACAAGGACAGACTCTATTCAATAATCATCAAAAATATTTTGGAGTTTAGATTCATTCAGAGACACCTCCTTCTCGAAATCATCAACAACAAGAAGCACATTTCTGCGGAGCTATTCTTTAGAGATATCAATGAAAATATTAGCTCTTCTGGCCTAACCGTGTATCAACATCGTCGCTACAGTCCTCACGAAAATATTTTGTCTTCTGCAAAATAACATATAATTCTCTGAAGCATAACAAAATCTTTCTGGTTTTCAAATATTTACATTGATGCACCTACTTTCACTATTATTGGTTCATATGCTTAGAATTTTGCCTCTTTCTTGCTTAGTAACTAAGCATAAGCTCTCATAGGTGAAACAATGAACTACTAGCATGTAGTTGCATATCCACCAGCAAGAAGTTTACCAATTGTTACATTTAGGACTTGGGTATATAAGCTTCGCGTCGACCACGAGGAGTAGTAACCACCTCACACAAAACAATGAAAGACAAAAACAAGTTTCTAATTATAATTTATTATCATGTATTTTAGTGTTTATAGGTGGCGTGAAAAACCTTAGATCTCTTGGAAATATACACATTGTTAAAATGATCGTTTTTCTTTTCAACCTCTATGTTTTCTACACCTATACTGGTACTCGGCAAGTTACACTCCCTGCTTGGCAGGGACTTGTTGGTGAGCAACCGTTTTTGTTTAATTGATGGATCCTCATTATTTAAATTCAAACAACGATGATATTTACATTGAAACCATCATTAAAGGGTGCATGTCTATGGCATAGCCCTGTGTGTTTTATTTTTTTATTAAAAATTAATACAAAGATAACTATATATTATAAACATGAAATATTCAGGATTTAAATTATTATTATTATAATATAAAAAATTGATTCTAAATGGATTGAAATGTAGGTTAATGATCTCAACATTTATTAAATAATTTAGATTCTCTCATATATATATATAATAACATTTTGAGTTTTATATCAATAATTTTAATTTTATATTTTTAACATCTTTTCTAATTTATTAAGTGTTGTTGTTTATGTCAAATAATTATAATGTCCATTTAACTCATTCATTTTTTAGAGTCCCATAAAATCTTAATTTGTATTAAAAAAATATTAAAAAAAGAGTTTCAAGATTATCATATTTTTTTATAACTCGAGAGATTAGGAATATTATAATAAATAATTTGAAATTGAGTTTTAATTTGAGTGTATGTGGGATACTCTAGAGAAAGTTCCTTTTACTTTCAACCTTCTTTGTGTCACAAAGATGAGATATTCTTGCATCCCACAATGTTTAGAGAGTTGTCCAATGTCCAGTTTCACTGTGAAGCTAATAGAAGTTGGTTCCTATTTTAGCAATGTTGATTTTCTTCTTTGTGCTATTTAGAATTAAAAGATACTTTTGATTTTCTAAATTAAGGATGACCACCTCTTTGTAGTATCTTATCTTCCTTTCATTTTCTAAATAAAAGAATCTTTTTGAATTTAAATGTAATAATACTTTTAATATTATTTGTATCAACAAAATGACATTTTCCTTTATTCCCTATGCTTTAACCAAGACTTGACATCTTGATATCATCCTTACTTGAGCTACTAGTGATTATGGCTAAAATTAAATATAATGTGTATTTACTCACTTTCACACCTGCATTTCCTCATTGTCCAAATGCTTTACCTTGCAACATGCTAATTTCAATTGAAATTCATATATCCTTCATGCAAAATGTTATAATGAATATTAAATAATACACACTTTCCATTAAAATTCATAGATTTTTCATGCAAAATCTTATAATGAATATTAAACAATAACTTACCACTAAGTATGAAAAAATCATTAATTCAAATAAATTTTAATTAATTAAAAATAAATACTACTCATGAGATTTCATTTTTTTAATTAAAAATAAATGTCACCCATATACATATAGAACAATTGTTAATAGTTATATAATATAATACATAATAACCTCATACTATTATGCAAAAAATATAATATAAAGGCATAGCTTAATGTTATATAAGGTAATACATAATAGCGTCATATTATTATGTAAAAAATATAATATAAAGGCATAGCTTAATGTTATATAAAGTAATACATAATAACGTCATACTATTATGCGAAAAAATATAATATAAAGGCATAGCTTAATGTTATATAAGGTATATTTTACTTATAGTATATAGATATTTTAGAAAATATTATATCATAAAAAAATACATTTAAATGATTAATTTTCCTTCCATGAAAATATATAATAAAAATGTAATCATATTTCATAAACAAAATTTTCCATCCTAATTAATTTTCTCATCAAATTTTAAGTTATATTCACCATTTATCAAATAATAATAACAATATTTCACAAAAGTATGTTATATGACAACTTAGGAATGTCTAACTTACAAGGTGCTAACCATAATTTTGAAGAGGTTTGTACTAAAGCACTAACCTTGCTAGGTTAGTAATTTAATATATGAACCATTTCTGTTCTCATTCGTAATGTGATTTATAAAATGATTTTATTATAAAAACACATTTTTATATTTATAAAATAATTTTATGATAGAAACATATTTTTATATTTATAAAATTATTTTATTATAGAAACATATTTTTATAATAAAATTTAGTTTTATATTAATAAGAATTTTATTATTTTAAAAATTTTATTTTTCAATTTATTTCTCTTTAGGTTCGAGGGAAATTTTATTTTTCAATTTGTTTCTCTTTAAGTATGAGTGCTAGAGCAACATTGTTGGTATTAGGCTAGCTCACAAGTATACTTACATAAGATTTCATTAAGGCATTATAAATCATAATGTCACTAGCAAGGATTCGAACTTGGGCAGGGAAGATGACAACCATTCCACTCAACCACCCAAGATAACCCCAACTGACTTTTATTTTTTATTTTTTATAGATAGTAATAAATAAATATTTAATATAAAAATATGTAATTTTAATTTAATTATTGAATAAATAAATGACTGTTGGGGGGAACTCAATTAGCGATTGCCATTAAAATGAAGCATTATATGTGCATAGGCTCAAGGTTAAAATCCCCTTGATTCACTTATGCATGTGGAAGGGGAATATGTAGACACATAGAGGTCATAGTGGTAGCGGTTGGAATCGATCCCATGTCATGTGAGGATGAGACCCTACTAGTCATTAATTCCTCTAGATTATATATATATAACAAACAAAACCATACAATTACAAATAATTCTCTATCCAGGAAGATTGAGATTTTGGAGTAAGTACTTCCTTTAATGAAGTGAAGAACAAGGGGGGTATGATAATTCTAAATGTACAATGGTTCGAGACTATGATAAGAGTAAATGGATTATGGTTTATAAAGTATGTCTTTATGAATATTACAACATGCATGATTGTAGTGTGTGTTTTGTGATTCAATGATGATCAAATCTATCGTCATATTTTGTTATTCTTATATGAGAATAGAGGTTTTCGCTATTCTAAGTTTCCCACTCTACAAAGCCAATTACAATATCAATGGTGTATTGTTCTGTCAACTATATCCAATAATCAAGCTCAATCCTTTTTCAATATACATTCAGTTTAGATTATATTCCATATATTTGAACCCCTCTTGAAAAATAATATCATTTTAAGCAAAGAACCCCAACAAGTTACTCTCTTCTTTATGGTTTGTAACAAACAACTAACTTTTAGATATTTATTTTTCATCCTTAATTTCTTCTCTTGCCTTGTAGAACTATTCATATATGGTAAAATATCATCAACAAATAAAAAACGAGTTAGCTAAATGTTTCTTTCAATCATGATAGCAAAAATCCACTCATTTCTTCAAGCTTGTCATAGGACTCTACTCAAATATTTAGCCACTAATAAGAACAATAGAGGAGAGAATGAGCACTATTGCCTTAACCCTTTCTTAGGTTTCACAAATGTTGAGGTTTCTCCGTTAATAAGTTTTACAAATGACACTATACTAATACACCCTATTATCCATATAACCCTTAGTAATAACCATTAGTAAATTGAAAGCAACTTGCAGTAGCATTAATCTTAGGTATAACCAATTTTTTCTAGCATACATATTTAACAAATCCAATTACAAAACCATGGTTATTTGACTTTTTATTTTTATAGTATGAACACATTTATAAACTACCCATATTTCTTTATGAATATGCCTTCCTACTTGAAAATTAAATTTCTTATATGAGATAATAATTGAAAAAGATTTAGCCCACAGGGCATGTAATAGATGGTGACAGGGTGTTTTTTTAAGGCACTCTATGGTGAAAAGTTCACCAGTTCAAAAACCCATGGGAAAAAATCCAACCATGCTAAGAGTTGGTGTGGCCAAGGCAAGATGTGATCCCTGAGTGATTTTGATGACTTAAAAACGCCTGAGTTGCAGCTATTCAAGCCACAAGTTAGGTGTGACAGTCATCTCAGGACTCACATTACCTAACAAAAAAAAAGAGAAAAAATAGTTTTAAAGGTTTTAAAGTTTAATTACCAAGGGTTTAATAATGATCTTATATACAAAATTTCATAAAGAAATGGCCTTGAAGTCATCAACTTACTTTAGCTTATCCATCTTAGGAATTAAAGGTAATAAAGTAGAATTCAAGGCTTGTAAAAATTTCCTATTTCTTTAAATTTATTCGATCTAATATTCCTAAATTATAATACAGCTAATTGGAATACTAATTTTGCTCTTGACACCTAGTTAGATGAATAAATGGGTAAGGAGGCCCATAAATATCTTAAGTAGGCATAAAATCCCTATTAATGTGAAAGGGGATCATGTTAATAACTGGATCAAGCACCATCATGTGTGAACAAGGGCTAATACATGTGGACAAGGTCAAGTTTGAACAATTCAACAACATTAATATGGGAGGAGTGGATCATCAATAAAGACAACTCAATGTGAATGTAGATCAGTTTAGCTAGTCAGAATAAAGACACCTGGGTGTGAAAGGACACAATGCATGGAGACTATGTCAAGGTTGACCAAATCAAACAGCGATGCAAATAGAAGAGTGGAACTAATGTAGACAACATAATTTTGGAGGAGGAGCCTTTGCATGGAAGTAACCTCGTGAATGGGTGGGACCTATGGTGAGGAAGCTCATCAACTATATAATGGAGGGAATGGCAGCCGTATGGAGTATGATTGGAGAATATTATTTTATCACTGGGTCTGTTTAGACTTATTGCATGCTTCGGCTATTTAGCTAAGTTTTCTTCACTATTTAGTGAAAGGGTTTTCTCATGCAGGAATTCCCCACTCTTCCTTGGAGATCTTGTTCAAGAAATTTGAGAGGAGCTTTCTGGAATTCATTTGCACTATCCGGCACTTGGCCAAGCAGTCATGTACAGCTATAGTGTAGTCCCTTGGAGAAACTGTGTTATCTTTTATGGTGTTGCAGTGGAAGGGTTTAAACCCCTGTTTTTTGAGCTAGTTTCCCTGAAGGAGGATCAACCTTTTTCCTGGAAAGCTAGTAGGAGGAGCTACAACTATTTATTTGCATGATCAACCATATTTAAACAATGCTTCAGCCATACATCATGATTCAGCCATAGATCTGTAGCATATACTTCTTGTACTTCATGTTTATTAAGAAACCCTTGCCGGGTCATCTTGGAACTATGTAAATGAGACTAGATCTCAGTTTTTGAGCTTATTTGATTAATATATCAGTAGATCTATTTTTTCTCTCCAATTTTGAGTATAAACCCTCAATAAACTACATTTTCACTTTCTGCAGTAATTTTGTGTTGCAGTAGTCTTGGGTTGCAGTGTTTTTGAGTTATTTTGGGCTTGGGAGGCCTGTTTAGCTAGGCTATAATTATTTGTTTCTGATTTCCTTTTGTATTTGGTTGCAATAATGTCTAATATAAAGGATCCATGGGTTTTTATTGACTTTTATAGCACAGATTTCTAAAAAAATCATTTTTAATGCATGTATTTCTGATTTCCCCATTTGGGAATATTACAGTGGTATAAGAGCTCTAATCTTGGCTCAACCTATGTACTTAAACCATTATGGAATCTTCTCATTGGAAGGAGAGGATCTGCAAAAGGGATCAAGGCAAACCCTTATTATTTGGAGGGAAGGAGTTCTCAAAAATTCTTCTTCAAACTCTGTATGGTATCAGCAAAGACATCAAAGAAATGAGGAGGGAAAAACATGGAGATCCCTCAACAAGATATGTATATGAGTAAAAATATATTTCCTCATATTATGGGTGTGAGAATTTAGCCACACCATCATATTTACAATGCTATACCAGCCATATGTTCATGACAAGTGAGATGAAGAAAGGAGATGTGCCAAAGAAGGAGACTCTTGGTGATTATTTGCAAGAATATGAATCTCAATCTAAGAGGTTAAAAGATCACTTTAACTTCCAAGGGTTTTGCAATATCAAGGAGAAAAGGAGCACAAGGGGCAAGCAGCATGGTGTGGGTAGATTCTTTCTATCTAATTTTGATGGCTCACCTAAATGTCCAGCTAGGGTTTGGGTGGAGGAGCTAGACACCTATGTGTAGCAACATCAAGTTTCAGAAGATGAAGCCATTAAAGTAGCAGCAATGCATTTTGAAGGTAACACTTATGCTTGGTTGTTGTTTGAATCCTTTTCATTAAAGAATGCAAATAAATCTACTTATGCAAAGTTCATTACAAGAGTAGTGGAAAGGTTTGTGGAGCTAATCAAAACAAAACAAACAAAATCTTTGCATGGGTTGGAAGGATCTCTAAGCCCAACTCCATTTTAGAAAACCATTGAAGGGAATGAAAAATTGTATGATACCTTTCCAAGGGAAAAGTCCCATTGCATGAAGACCCTTCTTCTCAAAAGAAAGACATGGAGATTCCTCCTTCAAGGGAAGACCAAGATCTAGGGTCTCTCATTGTTGATGAGGAATTCTAAAATATTGATGAGGAGAAAAAGAAGGCTGGAGGTAACATCGTTGTCATATTAAGAGCATATGTTGCACCTCATGAAGAGGAATATGGAGAATTTTCTCCAAAGGGAGAAACTCTTGCACTCTTGCAAGGAGTTCCAAAGAATATCACATATGGAGATCATGGTACAATCCATTTGCAACATGTGCCATCATTGACAAATGGTACGATTCTGAAGATAGAAGGAGATAAAGGGGTGGACAAGCATCATATGATGAGGAGAACACACCCCTCTCTATTTCAGAATATTGATGCACAAAGGAGGCAGGGGAATTTGTGCAGTGAGGGCAAGGACAAATCATTCCACACACATATACATCCTGCTCTATGCCTTGATATCTCTTTGCATGGAGGAATTCCACCAGGGAGACCCTCTGATTGGAAGATTAATAAAGTATTCTCTCAACTTAGTGCATCAGTGACATATTTTGCTAAGGAAGGAGCCTTGGGACAAGCTACCATAGTGCTGAGAACCTTTGATGGGTTCCAAGGAGAGATGATCAATTTTTTGAGTTGGACATTGCCATATCCCACTCAACTGTCTGTGCTGGAAAATGATTCAGAAATCTATAATGATATGAGAATTGTGTCAAATGGCCACAACATAGTCTTGGAGCAACAAATGACATTCCCACACATGAGAAAGATTTTTTAATATGACAAGAGGGTAATAACACTCTTGCAAGCATGGGCTAAACTATGGAAGTTTTGGAAGAGAGAGACCTTTCAAAAGGAGGTTAACTTCCATGTACTTCAATCTTGTCTTGGGCAAGATCAGCTGCAAGGGAGGTAGCAAATATAGAGTAACAACACTCCAACATGTGACTTTGGCATTAAGCATGTCAAAGAGGAGAGTTATCATATGACAGGAACATCATTTCAGATTTCTATAGTGTCGCCATTGTTGGGAAGCCTAGATCCATATTGGGAGTCCCAACTCTTGGTAGAATATTCCAAGAACCTATTCACATGTAAGGTTCTTGATGGGCAAGTGATGGATAAGGGGTATAAAGTGGTTGATGGAGTCATCTACTTCCATGATCAGATCTACTTGACTAAGCGCTCCAAGCTCAAGAAGATGATTCCACATGTGGCTTATGAGGCACTCTTTTCAAGACATGTATATTCTATTGAGTCTCATAACACCATCATGAAGGGATTCTATTGGGAGGATCTCAAAGAAGATGTGCACCAACATATCAAGAGATATGTAACTTGTTTGATGTATGAGGAGGAGAAAAACCACCTTGAGAGGTTGTTTCAATCACTTCCCTTTTTGATGGAGAGATGGGCAGGCTTAACTATGAACCTCTTCACCAACATGGCTACAATATATGGTAAATATTTTTTTTTGATGCTTATTTATCAACTAACAATATTTGTGCATTCCTTTACCATTCATTTGTAGCACATTGCTCCACAAGAGAGCAAAACTCTTTGTAGATTTCATGGTCCTTTTGTGACTATTTTTAGTGATGGGGATGACCACTTTACGGAGGATGTTTGGCAAGACATGTTTTGTTTGGATCATATTTAGCCAACACCTAATATCCTCTACTATTTTCAATATTTTGAGAAGCTTATGGAAGCAAGTAAGTGGTTGGATGGCCACTTATCACAACATGTTTTGAGATAGCAAGAAGATGAACAACGCTGGACTCAATTTGAGGACTATTATCACCATTGAACATGCTACATGACACATATTCCATTCTTATTTTTGGTCCCATATGGTGAAGATACTCTATTCACTATATGTAGGATGGACTGGGCAAGAATGATTCTTGGAACTAAGGAATGGGATCATGAGAGTCCAAGTGCATTTTGGCTCCTTAATGACCATACCATTGCAACCCAAGATCAAAATTTCTATATCTATCACAACTGGAGAGAGAGATAGCATGAGTTGAAAAAAATCATCTCTCATTTTTAGTTATGAAGCCCACCTACATTGTAGGAGCCAAATATGGAGGAAAATTTTCACGAGTTACCATTTTGGAAGGTGGCTCATTTTGTATGGATGATAGCTTGGGGATTGGAGATCTACATGGGAATGATGATTCCCAACATATTTCATATTCCATGCCTCAAGGAGGCCTCCAGAAAACACATTGTTGCCTCCATGGGTGTTTTACTTTTTCATGATGATAGTGTTAGAATTAATGAAGAAAGATACAGTTAGGATATCATAGGATTGAGACTCTAATTTTATATCTTAGATCCTAATATTCAGGGAGTGGTTCAAACCACCTAATTGTGAGAAATCATATATGTACTAGGTTGTTCTCTTGATTGAATGTAATATATTGTGAGTGTGTATACACTCTCCAGGTTCTCACCTGGAGAGCCATTTAGCTTGTAAATCCATTTTTTATCATGATATCAGAGCTTTAGGTCGAAGCTAAATAGATCTGTGGGAGAAGATGCTGCAGAGCGTTGTAGCTTAATGGCTGAATTGGGGAGCCGAGATGTGTTGTTCGGTGTGTCCACTATTGAATTAGTGATTGGTGTTGTTGTTAGCTGCGTCAGAGATCAGAGCAGCGTGGAATGAAGATCGAGCAGTGTGGAACACTGTTGGCGTAGGGAAGGGTCTGTGTCCTGCTTTCGAATCCATACTTGAAGTTGCAGGATTGTTGTGCGTGCGTGGAATTGGTTTCCAGCTTGATTTGTTTTGGGCCACGGAGGCCGAGCCTGGAGAGGCTGTTGATTTGTTTTGGGCCGTGGAGGCCGGGCCTGGGGAGGTTGTTGTCTATGCAGGCAGTGCTCTTGCTGACATAAGGATCTTGGAGATTTCGTTGGGGTGTTCAAGGCCTGTCACTGCGTGAACCATCATTTTTGGGTTGACTGCAAACTCTTGCAGTGCGTCCACAACAGTCAAAGACTCCAGATTCACTTTGAGGGCGTGTCATTCTGCATTGATTGAGTGGAGCAAGTGGAGTGGAGTGGAGTGGATTCGTGGTTGTCATGGCTGGCGTGGCTGTCGTGATAAATAGTCTAGTGGATTCCCGGTGCCATCTGGATCAGAGGCCTATGTGTTGTGAGGCTGAGTGCCTGGAGAAGATTTCCAGTAGTGGATCATTGTGGATTGATTAGCATGGTGTGGGTGTTGCATTTCAGAGGAGGTGTGGCATGGCCGCAACATTTTCAAAGGAGGCGTGGTTTGGTTTTTTCTGTGGAGGATTTAATCTTAATATTGACATTCTTTGAATCTAATTTCATAGCCAAGATAACCTTTAGTTGTTGTTCTTTGGAGGTTTTAATCTCAGTATCGCCACTCTTTGGATCCAAAATCACAACCGAGACCACCTCTGGCTATTGTATCGAGCGTTTTGTATTTATCGAATTCCTGCTATTGTTGCATCGGAATCGAACCCTCGTTTACGAAACGAATATTGACATTAGAGCTTCTGAAAGTAGACATTTCACTCCTGTTTTCGGAAGCTTTCTTTCCTATCAGCATGAATTCATTTTGTGCATTGAAGCTTTCAGTGGATCTTGTAGGCCCGTTAGAAGAACAATACACTTTTATCAATTTCGAAGCCAACTCCATCATTTTTTTCTAAATGTGGAGTCCGTTACGCGAGGTTTGAGAACTAGAACCTACATATTGTATGTGGAGACTGTTCTTTTGAACCAGAGTCCCACATTGTATTTGCGTGGACGATCGGTGGAAACTGTTGTGAAGGCCAAGTTTGGTGGCCAATTGCATTTTATTGTAGCGTTCGACGACGGTGTTGTCGTGGAGACCTGTGCGTAGTTCATATGTGAGTGGAGTTGCAATAAATGTGCTCAATGAATGTGTGGTGATACGTTCTCAGATCTCTGAAATACTGCGACTGCGAAACCTTCAATTCTGATTCCTTTTTTCATTAGAGCTTCAGGTTGTTGCTATCCCTGGCATACATCAGTTCCCCACTTTATCACTAGATTCCCAAAGTGAAAATTCTCCCCATTAAGCAGAGATTCCACCACATTCTTCTGCCCTTTTTTGGAAGTAATGTACGCAGTTTGCATCACTCTGCTACACTCAGATTTTTCTCGCCACGTCTTTATTGTTAGAACATTGCTCAGGTCATCCAACAGAAGTATATAGAGGAGCAAAACAGTGATTTCAGCTAAGTCAGGTTCCCTTATCTTCTACTTACCACTTATACATTATTTAGGTATGAGGTAAGGGATGTGTCAGATCGGTTCAACGACATAATTAATTTCCTTTTGGTGATTTTGGAAAATGCAAGAGGTTTAAAACTTGAAACTGTGGGTAACTTCTTGTGGAGACCGATCTAGTATCTGCAGCTACCAGATAAGGCATCTCTAATCAACAATCCGACAAAGAAAGCAATATCTGGCTACTTGAGGATTGCAGCTGGATAGGGATAAATATTTTGTTTTGTTTGTGGCGGATTAAGTGCTTGCTAGATAGTGAGTTGGTAGGTTGAAGTGTTCTTGCAAGGGATAAAATAGAAGGAGAAAATGGGTAGTCAAAGTAAATTGAAAGAGTCTCGAAGAAAATTCAGGAGAAAGCATCAACGGAGAAGTGCAAAATATTGTGTTGCAAAATTTTGTGATTTGTTTCAGGTTGACGATGATGGACCAACTGCTGATCAAGGTGCAGATTTGGAATTTGGTGAGATTATTAAATGGTTAATGCCAGATTTACCATCTTTTTCAGGTATGAATTATGAAAGCTGGACAAATGAAATGAAAACAGTACTATGGAAGTTAAATTTACTGGATTATGTTGAAGATGTTGTTAATGATAGTAAAGATACAATAGTATTAAGCCTTATAACATCTGTAGTAGATGACAACATCATACTCAGCATAATATATGAATATGGAGAGATTCCTAGTACAAAGTTTTTATGGGATGTTTTAGAGATGAAATATTGTTTGAATGAGGGCAATGATGCTGAAGATATTGCTCTTGATAATGATCCCATATTCGATTGTGAAATTGAAGATGCAATGATGGGTGACGAATGTGTATTTGTAATTGAAACTTGTAATGATGAAAACACATCCATTATTGTAGAACCTTAAATTTTTCCTATTGTCGAACCTGAAAGTTTTCCTGATGTAAAACCTGAAATTTTTCCTGATGCAAAAATTAAGTTTGATGAGACTTATATATCTCATGATGAGTGGATCAATTTGATGATTGAAAAACATCTTATTGATGAATTACTGTTTAGTGAGAAGGAAAGCCTATCTTTAGATACAGATCAAATGCAGAACATGCTTGCAGCAACAGAATTGGATGAAGGCATAATTATGTCAGCAGAAAGGGATGAAGTAGGGAGAGATGGTGAAATGAAAGCTCTCCTCAAGGAGCAGGAAGATGAAAGTAATTGTGGTCATGTTTATAAATCTAACATTGTTTTTTGTGCAGATATTGGTAGGCAAGAAACAACAACAAATTTTGAAGAAGAATTGAAGTTTCTTGAAGCATGGCTTGAAACACCATGTCTTTATGAAATTAACACAGAAATTGCAGTAGTCAATGGTGAAGATATCATCACTGACGTTCAGATGATTGAAATCGGAAATAGTGAAAAGGAAAATTCTCCTATCCACCCTGCCATAATTCCGCGAAGGATAATAACAAGAATTCAAGTTTTCCTTCACAGGGGAAGAAATGAGGTGAAGATACATCACTATCTCATGGCGAGGAAAGTGAAGATGAAGCCTCGACTCAGAATGAACAAGTATGGAGTCACGAGCATAAAGACCAAGATGAAAACTCTGTTACCAAGTTTTCATGTTTTTATTGTAAGCCTAGCTGAGACTAGACCAGCAGGCATATGTTATTTTTTTTAGTACCCTTTCTCCATTAAGGGGGAGTGTTAGAATTAATGGAGAAAGATACAGTTAGGATATGATAGGATTGAGACTCTAATTTTAGATCTTAGATCCTAATATTCAGGGAGTGGTTCAAACCACCTGATTGTGAGAAAGCTAACTATTCTCTTGATTGAATGTAATAGATTTTGAGTGTGTATACACTCTCCAGGTTCTCACCTGGAGACCCATTTAGCTTGTAAATCCATTTTTTATCAGATAGCTATTTGGGATTATCACCAAAAGCTAACTTGCATACTTGGGAGGGGCAACTTGGAGATGTATTGATGAGAAAACATCTTGTTCCTTTGAGGATTTTATCATATGAGGATGCTACGGGAGGAGGAGAGGAGGCTCTTTAGTTCTATCCTTGTAGTTGATTGAGGATAAGAAACATTTGGGAGGGGAGGACTGTAATATTCCTAAATTAGCATACAGCTAATTGGTATATTAATTTTGCTCTAGACACCTAGTTAGATGAATAAATGGGTAAGGAAGCCCATAAATATCTTAAGTAGGCATAAAATCCCTATTAATGTGAAAAGGGATCATGTTAATAACTGGATCAAGCACCCTCATGTGTGAACAAGGGATAATACATGTGGAAAAGGTCAAGTTTGACCATGTCAATAGCATTAGTATGGGAGGAGTGGATCATCAATAAAGACAACTCGATGTGAATGTAGATCAGTTTAGCTAGTCATAATAAAGACACCTTGGGTGTGAAAGGAGACAGTGCATGGAGACTATGTCAAGGTTGACCAAATCAAACAGCGTTGTAAATAGAAGAGTGGAACTAATGGAGAAAGCGTAATTTTTGAGGAGGAGCCTTTGCATGGAAGTAACCTCATGAATGGGTGGGGCCCATGGTGAGGAAGCTCATCAACTATATAATGGAGGGAATGGCAACCATATGGGGCATGATTAGAGAATATGATTTTATGATTGGGTCTGTTTAGAATTATTTCATGCTTCAATTATTTAGCTAAGTTTGTTGCATTGTTTAGTGCAAGGGTTTTATCATGCGGGAATTCCCCACTCTTCCTTGGAGATCTTGTTTAAGAAATCTGAGAGGAGATTTCTGGACTTTATTTCCACTATCTGGCACTTGGCCAAGAAGTCATCTACAACTACAGTGAAGTCCCTTGGAGAAACTCTATTATCTTTCATGGTGTTGCAGTGGAAGGGTTTAAACCCATGTTTTTTGAGCTAGTTTCCCTGAAGGAGGATCAATTTTTTTCCCAGAAAGCTAGTAGGAGGAGCTACAACCATTTATTTGCATGATCAACCATATTTATGCAATGCTTCAGCCATACAATGTGATTTAGCCATAGATCTGCAGCATATACTTCTTGTACTTCATGTTTATGAAGAAACACTTGTCGGGTCATCTTGGATCTATGTAAATGAGACTAGATCTTTGTTTTTTAGCTTATTTGATTAATATATTAGCAGATCTATTTTGTCTCTCCAATTTTGAGTATAAACCCTCAGTAAACTATGTTGTCACTTTTTGCAGTAATTATGTGTTGCAATAGTCTTGGGGTTGCAGTGTTTTTGAGATGTTTTGGGTTTCGGAGGCTTGTTTAGCTAGGCTATAATGATTTGTTTCTTATTTAATTTTGTATTTAGTTGTAATAATGTCTGATATAAAGGATCCATGGGTTGATATTGACTTTTATAACACATTTTTCTGGAAAATACGTTTTTAATGCATGTATTGTTGATTTTCCCATTTGGGAATATTACATTCTACCACCCTTAAGAAATCCTCCTTTACAAGCCCATAGAACCAAATGAAAATCTCAAATGCTCATATTTTTAGCCACAAAATTTTATCATTCTTAAAAGAAGCCAATACAATTGAGAGTTTCCCCTAAGATAAATTATCGATCATTATTGGATTGTATTATTCAACGATAAAACCAGTGAAATATATAGATAAATTTAAATTTTTCACTAGATTATCCCTATCTATCTCTTTATACATGGATTGGAAATAAAAACCTTGTACTATCTATAAAAAAAATCCTAATACAATTACCTCTATCATTCTTCATTTCCCATATAGTAATCACTCTTTTCTATGATTAACATATTCATGGAAACATTTTGTAATTTTGAATCATTTTTCCGACCATATAACCCAACTCCTCATCCTCCATTTTGATTCTCTCAAATATGCTAACTTATTGTATTTCTGCTCTTACACTTGAACTCATTGCATGTCTTCATCAATAAATACACTTTCTTCATTATTTCAAATATCTCATATATTTTCCTTTCACTATCATTAAAATTATTATTTGAATTCCTACGGATTTTTGCTACAAAGTTACCACCACTTTGAAACCTTCCTCAAGAGGCCTCAAACAAATGATTAGAATATTCTCTAGAGTTCACATAAAACCTTTCCATTGTTTTTTTACCATCTCTATAAACCCTTCCTCCTTCAAACAACTAGGGCTTAAATTTAAATGGACTTGCTAGCCTAATATGTTTATTTTTCATTTGAAGAAGAATAGGTAAGTGATATGGGTAACCCCTTGTTTAAACCTAAGACTGAATATTGTGAACTTCAACTAAAGTGTTCTTTGACAAAAAGAACCTGTCTAATCTCTTGGAATTTGCTTCACCATCGACCCTATTATTCCTCCAAATATGCTCAGACTTTATTATTGCAAAATCCATTAGGGTGCACCCTTCACTTTTGTACTAGAAGTAATTTTCTAATATATCTTATCTTGCAACGTTACCCCACACCTTTGATCAACTCAAGCTAAAGTTTGTATTGTCCCTATAATCAATCTATTAATTTCTAAATAGTTCAAGGAATGGAAAAATTCCTAAAAATATTAACTCTCTTGATTTGGGCCATAATGATTGATCTAACCCAATTATTTAAAGATAAACTTCATCCATATACCTAAGACAAGAATATACGAGTTAATCAATGAGATGGGCTTCCTCCACCTAGTAAGCACCCCACCAAAAAACATGTTATATATGAAGCTCAAAATCCAAATATTTTAGAATATAACCAAAATACCTAATCACTTTTTACCTTTCCCCATTGTTTCTAACACTAATATATCATATATTTTGTGAAGTTTGATCAATTGTGACTAATGCTAGTATTTCGGAATATTACATCTAGTTTGTGAAGTTTGATCAATTGTGACTAATGCTAGTATTTTGGATAGGTTGAAAATACCCCTTATATTAATATATAAACTGATCATTTCAAACCATCCCCTGGGATTTCTCTTGTTCTAAGGAATCAAGGATCCTAATATTTATTCTTTTTTTTCCTTGTTGAATCTCTTTTAATGTTGTATTTTGAGAATGGTGTGGAAAGAGTTTCTTATTTCCTATCATAGACTGGCCAGGATCCTTTGCTAGAACCATACCAAGAAACCCCCAAAGTTCCTTACCACCCCTGACAATTTCTACATTTTTGTATCCCAACATTTACTTAATAGTTTCTCTAACCTCCAAGCCTCCCCTACATTATCCTATACTCAAAATAAATTCCATATCAAAAGAACCTTCACTAAAGAAATTCCTAGAAACTAGAGAATGGTGAACATTTTTTTCACAAGAGCATGAGAAAATTCATGATCTAAAACAAATATTTTAGAACCCTTCCTACCCCATTATTTCTCCCTTTGGGTGCCCCGCCATTTCTCCCTTCAGATATTGAGTATTTTTTGGGGGGAAGCCACACATATTTATCCCTAAAATCTAACACTAAATTATTTTAAGGAGGATTACTCTCAAAAATTAAAACAATATACTTATCAAAAGAAAGAGAAAGTTCATCCACCTTCAAATCCTCTAAACAAGTTGTCACTTGATCTTTTGGTACTCTCTCTTTCAAGTTTTTGAAACTGTTAAGTGTGTATCCCTTTTTTTTCTTTGTTACCTTCAACTTAACAGCCTCCCTCAAAAGAGATGTGCCACATAATTTCCTCCCCTCTAAATCAAGTTGGTACTTATCAATTTTCGAGGAAAATCTCAACCTTCATTCTCCCACCTTTTTTATTGTATGTTTTCAAACCATTCCTTACTTTCCACTTTTTCCTTTCAAACCATTCTTTGAAAAAGTAAATAATGCTCTTGAGCTATGTGCCTTGGATATAATGTAACTAAAAGGGATATTTATATACTCTAGGGTTTGTATGAACACTGAGATGCCAGTGCTTATATTGATCCTTTCTTCCAGGCCTTCGTTGATGTCTAGTTCAACCAAAACTTAAGCCAACTACGTACACACATTTTTTCAAAGGGATATCAAGTTCCAAGGTAGAAGAGTTAGAGGAAGTAGTTAATTAATTGTTTAATGACAAAGAGGAGTATAGGCTTAAAAAACAACAGTAAAGATTATTTCTTATTTTTATTTCATAGTTTTATTTTATCTATAGAATTTTTTCCTATTGTATTGAAAATATAGCTTTTTCATTCCAATTTAATATCTTTATTGTTATACATTTTGTGTTTCATTTGAAGTTATCTTCTTATTTTTAATCTTTGATTCAAATCGCCCATTGAGCTTTGGATTGATGGCTTTGTTAATGTATGAATTGTGATAGTTTATGAGTTAAAATCACAAGTGGGTGGTCCCATCTGCCTAAACTCAAAAGAAATAAACCTTCAATTCAAATATCTATAGCATTGATCAAAAATTAAAAATAGTTATTTAAAAAAACTCACCAAATAGTAAGAGAAACATATAAAAAAAGTGTCTCTTGTAATTGTTTAGAACTAGTTCTTAGCCAAACAAAAACAATTTTAGGGCATACTCTAAGTCTATTTTTTTAATATTTTCTCTTACTTTTTATTATAAATATTTTTAAAATATTCATGTTATTATTTTAAAATAAAACCTGATAAAATTAGACAATTATAATGTCTAATTCATTGAAATCTAGCATAACATATATTTATTGTGTCTATAAGTTAAAAAAAATGTTGTTAAAAAGTATTTAGTATATTAATTTCATTATTTTACCCTTAAACCATATTATTTTATTTTAAAACTTTAACCATGTGATGGTTTAAAAATTAAATTTCAGAACATTAGAAGAACATGCAAAAAAGACAAAAGAAAAGGAAACAATCATTCCTTGACATTCTCCTCTCAAGACATGAAGACAGATCCCTTGGACATAAAGTGTACAGGAATAAATAACACACTAACAATTGCCTTCATGCTGATTCACACCACTACCCTACCCAGAAGATGGGGGTTATGCTGACTCTTTTTACACGAGCTTTCAGAATATCGAACGATACTCATGTTGAAGAAGAAATAGAATATCTAAGAAGATCGTTCATAAACCTTGGATACATTAATAAATGCATTAACAGAGCCATTCAAAGAGCTAGATATGGAAACAAAATAATTATAACAGATAATTTCTCAACAACAAAAGCATATCTCCCCTATATCCAAGGGGTCACGGATAAGATGGCCAAAGTTCTAGCCAAGAAAGACATTAGGGCATCCTTCAAACCTCTAATAACCATGAGACAAAGGATGAATCTATCAAATATTACCCGGACCACCTCAAACAAAAATAGGTTTACCAAATTAATTGTTCATGCGGGGAATGCTATAATGGGGAAACAGGGCCTTTAAAATAAGGTTTAAAGAACATGGTGCTGACATCAAACTTGGAAGAACCAAAAAATCAGCCTTGGTAGAACATTCCAATAAGACACATCACCACATATGTCTTGAAGAGGCAGTGGTCATTACCAAGGAAAAACATCCTTTTAAGCGTAAAATGCGGGAAGCCCTGGAAATCGTTAAGCACCCTCACAACCTTAATAGAGATGGAGGCTTAGAAGTTAGCAGGAATTGGATCCACATTCTTTCCCGCAATTAGGCTTGCCCCCTTGAACATTTTTTCATATCACTCTCTCATTAATGCTCCTTCCCTCACCATCCACCTCCCCTCCATCCTCCTTTTCTTTCTTTGAACCTGTTCATGGTACCTTTCCCCCCATTAATCTTCTTCCTCTCTAAATCCTCCTCTAAAATATTAAAACACACCTAAATCACGTCCTTAAAAAAACAAATATATATTAATAATAATAATAAGAAATAAATAAATAATAATAAAAATTAAATCAAATTAATACTCTTCTTAAATAGATAACCCCTCCTTTTATTAATATTTACAAACTCCACATTATCTCATTATTTAGAATTATAGTTTCCCAATAAGATATAGGTTACTACCTTTTATATATATATATATATATAAATAACCAAAAATTTCTTAGATCCCTAGTTTTATTTTCAAACATTTATAAAGACCACTAATAAAAAATAATAATAAATAAATAAATAAATATAATTAAATTAATTTTAATAAAATAAAAATCACTAACATTGGATAATAAAAAATAGGAAAATTCAATAAAAAATAATATTCAAGTTTTAAATATGTCATAATTAGAATTAAAATTTGAGAAAAACTAAAATAAATAACTAATTAATTAAATAATTTTTTAAAATTAAGAACTGGTTGGCTCTTTCATCCTATTCTTTTCTCTATTTATTTACCCTAATCTATTCTCTTCTTACCAGGTTTTTCCTGAAGATGAGTCTTGATTTAGACTCGAAACGTAGACTAAAAATGAAGACTGTGGATATTCCGAGTTTTGCATCTGAAAAGACAAAGCACTACATCTGCATTGAATAAGTTGGTTTCATAGCTAAGATAGATCATTTACATCTGCATTGAATAAGTTCGAGTCATAGCTAAGATAGATCATTTCCATCACTGTTAGTTTAAAGAAGCTATAGAGATTGAAAAGAGGGCAAGCAATTTGAATAGAGATGATGGCTAGAAAATTAGCTCTTGTCTTAATTTTTATGATTTATTTGTATTTTTATCTCAACTACTAATAAATGATTAATTATTTTATTTTTTTCATTATTGATTAATTGATTAATTAATTTAATTTAATTTATTTGTTTATTTATTTATTTACTTATTTTTATTTATTTAATATTATTATTAATGTTTTTAAGTTTGATCATCATTATTTTTATTTATTTTTAAATTTTTAGAATTAACCGTTTTTGTTTGACCGAAATATTCTTTTTATTTTAGTGTTTTGATTATTTAGGTTTCACTCAAATATTTTGTACTTATTTTGATTATTTTTATTTATTTTTAAGTTTTTAGAATTATTTTTTTTATTATTATTTAAGTTTGATATATATATATATATATATATATAATTTTGTTTTTTATATATTTTTATTTGGGTTTGAATTAAATATTGTTTTTATTATTATTTTTCGATATTCATTTCATTAAAAAATTTCTTTTGATTAATTATTTTCCTTAATTCAATATTAACAACTATGTTCTAACAATTATTTCTTTATATTAAAATATTATTTATTTAGCCAAATGTAATCGTTATGAGAAAAAAAAATTATATTCAAGATGTGGTTCTTGAACTTGTCATGGTCGTGAACTACAATAAATGGTTAGAAAAAAATCCACAAAACTCTGTCATAGCCATGAACTACAATGGATGGTTAAAAACACATCCACAACAATGAATGATTAGAAACCCGTCCACAAAACTTTGATGAAATGATTTTTACAAAAAAAATTCTTACTTTTCATGATATGGAAGCTTAAATTCAAATATATATTTTTAATTAATGTTATATATATATATATATATATATATATATATATATATATATATATAATTAAAATTATGACATATTATTTTATATAATTTATAAGATTTTATAAAATAAAATTGACAAAAAATATTGATAATTTTTTTTTTTTAAATTCTAATAATTTATTTTTTAATTTATTGTTTTAATTATATTAAATTAATATTAATTCATTTGGATTATCAAGTACAAAAAAAATAAAATATAAATTATAATATTTAAATAATTTTTTATATTAAATAATAAAAAATTATTTGGAAAAAAATTGAAAATTGATAGACCAAAGTTTTTTTTATTTGTTGTTCTCACATAATATTACTAGGCAACGTCTCACTTTAAGAGTATAAAGGATCCTAATACAATCAAATTATAAATCAAATACATTATCAACTAATAAAAAAATTATATTATAAATCAAATTCATTATCAACTAAGAAAAACAATATTTTTTTTAAATTAAATTTAAAAGAATAATAAATTTATTATTTTATAATCAAATCCATTACAAAGTTATTGAAAATTAAATATTATTTTTTTGAAAACAAGGAAATATAAATTTATTATTTGATGATGAAATGCATTGCAAATTTATTGAACATTGGTTATTAGTTTTTTGAAAAATAAATATTTTCAAATGAAATTTATTTGGTCTCAAACTACGAAGAAACTCATATAAAGTGGTTTACTTGTGAGTGAAGCAATGATATGGAAAAAGAAAGTACAAGAGGAAAATGAAACCTTTGTGTTGAAGGTGATATAAACTAGCATTTGCACCAAGAGGTGCAAAGTAATGCTGGGGAATGGGTATACATCTTCCATGTGAGATTATTTTTTTCTTTTGTAGACATCTTTATTTGTTAATGTAATCAAATATTCTCATTGCCTTCTGGCTTTCCCTAGTTTATCACGAATGATGACTAAAACTCTACTGCAATTCGCTTGCACGCTAGCCAAATTTTCATTGTCTTTCTTTTTATTTTCTTAACAAATCTATTACATCCTCCAACGCTTTCTGCTTTTTCCAGTTAGTGTCACATGCACAAACATTAATTTCTGCTGCAAATAGATAGATAGCTTTTGTTGATTTGGTCCTAGGGTGACATAGGGCTAGAGGGAAAGGGTCCATGGTTTGCACGTTTAGATGTGTCATGTTGTGTATCATGCAATGCATGAGTTTAAATGATATTTTATAATTAGAAGAAATGTTTTATACCTGCTAGACAAGTTCACTTTCTTTATCCCATTGGGGTTAAAAGAGAAGCACAAGGAAGCGTTGCTAGCTAGCGACATCGGCAAGTTGAGGAGGGAAAAACGATCACGTGAAATATATGTTGTAAGGTAGATGATTTATATTTTAGTTAATGCATAATTATTTCATATGTCGTGACGAAAAGAGTGTGGAAGAGAGTACATAGGAACCCCAAACAAAATTGTTGGAACTGATATGAGCCAAATAAAAGGCTACAAATTAACCAACATAGAAAACCCAACTCCCCAAAATTTTCACATCTAAAGATACAATGTCATTTATATTGGGGCAACCAATTAATTAGGGGCAGAAGATATTAATTGTACGAATGAAATTGGACAATCAATGAAGCTTCACGTTTTCCTTTTAGATTGTGAAAAATGGCTTCCTTGACATCTAGATAGCCCAAATATAAAATCTCTCCAAGTTGACAATATAAGGGATTAAAATCCAGTCATTTTGCCTATCTGAAAAGAGGTGGAAGCATGACATGAGCATCCAAATCTAGAGGTTCAGGGTCCCTGCACAAGGTTTGTCCTTTCTCAATTTAGTTCAAAACAAACCAGAGTTTGCGGACCTTAGATGACTCTAATTGGACAAAGAAATCATCTCGTTCCCATGTTTCCACTTTCTGATTCCTTTCCCCTTTCAAACATGAGGAAATGATATCACTTTTTGTGGCACAACCATTCAAGCTGCTTTGGATGATGTATCAACTGCATGTTGTCTAGGAAATGACACACAACTTGTTAAAGTGTATGGTGACTCAAATTCCTTTTCCACATTTACAATCACGGAAGCATCATCTGAGCGATCCTTTGCTTTGTGAAAGAAATAAGTAACCCTAACATCCATGTGCCCATTTGCATGCCATTGTTTTACTTCTACCTCTATTATATTAGTAATGAAAGAAAAAATATTTTATCCACTTGCTTCAGACTCGAATTTTTGAACCAATTATGACTTCAAATATTCTAGTGTTTTTTCCATGTTTTCGTTTGTTTCTCCTATGCTCGCTTTTTATCCTAAGCTAGTAGTGAAAGTATTTTAATTTTGGTGGCCACTTATGTGCTTTGTGGATTTTGCTACAAGGCATCTCAAAAAGCAACCACGGCCTCATTATAGTGCTCCATTGCTTCCAATACACAATTTTTCTTAAAATAACCCTTTTCCCATGTTGGATTCAACTTGATTGGTGTTCAGCATCAGGAAGTGCTTTACTAAGCTTTACAAGATTCAAAAATGTTGTAGATCTATTGTTGTAAAGAGTTGTGATGGAAGGATCGACCTTGATAGCTTGAGTGTAAACAGATGCTGCTTTAAGATAATTACCAGCTTTGAAATGAGAATTTCCTTGTTCCTTCAAAGAATTAGTGGGAGTTTTGATGTCTGATTCAATCGCAGCTATGTTTTTTGCACTTGAAATTCTTCAAAACCTTCAAAATATCTGATTCACCTGGGTCGAAACCCTTAGTCCACCTAGTGCAAAACCCTTGATAGCTTTAATCGACCTAGCTCTGATGTTTTTATGTGTGCTCGAGAGGAAAATGAAATTGACACCTAGAAAGGCCATGGCCAAGGCAAAGGCCGATTTGGATTAACATACACCCACCCACTATCTTTCCTTCCTTCTTCATATCCGCAGTTTTGTAGAAAAGTATAGAAATCCAAGGCAAATGAGCTCCCTAGCTACCAAATATTCATGGAGTTCCTTTGGCCACTTGTTGTTGCTTTGCCATTTGGGTGATGCTCCTGCTGGTACTCATGGTTTTCATTTAACGAGACCAAAATATGCAGTGCCATCACCTTTGGTCATGAGATGGGAGTAACTTCCCTGCTCAATAACGCTCCCTTTCTCAATAACTGCTATGCGCTCTGAATTTCGAATTGAGGCCAATAGATGAGCTAAAATTATAGTCATTTGTCCCATCGTTACTCTATATAATGCCTCCTAAACCACCACCTCTAAATGAGCATCCAATGCACTAGTTGCTTCGTCGAATAGCAAGATGCTACGGTTCTTGATAATTACCCTCGCTATTGCTATTATTTTCTTTTGTCCCCTAGATAGTTGCGTTCCCTTGTTTCCTCCGTTGGTTTCATATCCATCCTTGAAGCACCAACAATATATATTCACAGTTCGCACCATTCATTAATAACACTTTATAAATTGAAAATTTTATAGTGCAATTCTAGTTAAGGATTTAGGTCAACAAACTTATGAAATGAATTCATGGGAAGTTGTAGCTTTATCTGCACCTATGATCTCTGCCTCAGTTCCATTCTCTTTACCATATGCAATGTTCTCTTGGATGCTCCCTACAAAAAGAGTCTGCTCTTGCCCTACAAGAGTTATGTTTTTTCTGAAACACCGTAGATTGAAGCTCTATGCGCGGCAGTCCACAACGTCGATCTCATGGATGGTGGAGAAATTGAGGCGGTCCATAGTGCTGATCTTGTGGATGGTGGAGAAATTGAGGATGGGTAGGAAGAATTGACTTTAACTCACCCAATACTCTTTCGCCAAATGTCAACATATAATTGGTTAGAACGGCGATGAGGAAGCTCTCTGATTGGGTGGGGAAAATAGTGTTTGCCCACCCAATATCATAAAGAGGATGCCTCCGACGTAAAAATATTTTAAAAAATGTTCAACTGGATTAATAATTTTTCAACTTGTGCATTTTCATTATTCCAATGGTAATGGAATTTTAAAATATGGAGTTGAAAAGTTCAATTATTTTTAGTCTTTTTCACTGTAATATAATAATATAATTTTTGGTAAATCACAATTTCCCATGTTTTAGAATACTTCTTAACAAATTAAAATTATAATTTTTATTCAAATTTTAAATATCAAATAAAACTTATGCCCAAACACACACAAACATAATATTAAACATTACAAATTTTAAAAATATTTAATAATTTAATAATATTTAAAAATTAAACATTTTGAATTTTCCACTTTACCACATGCATAGTGCACTCTAGGATTTTGCACTCTAGTCTTGACTCCTGAATGTAAACGTGATGTGCAGTCTGGGATTTTTCACTCTGGTCCCAACTCCGAAATGTAAACGTGATGGTGTTAAATAATGCAAAAGTCTCCAAATTTACGTTTCATTTATACATTCTACTCTTGTTTGTTTCTTCCTAGTAATTAGGAATGTGATGGAAACACTTCCTCTGTCGCGTCTCTTCTCAAGCTTTCCCTTCCCCTGTGTTTAATTTCAGGGAAATATCAATATAGTATTTCACATATTTTAACACACCCTTGTATTATCGTTGAATACTAATCTGCACCCAAAATATCATGTTTGACACTTGTATTTCAATTCTTCAATAAGTATTATGTTGCAAACATATATTTCACTGGTCATGTCCTGAATTTAATAATATCATCCCGTAAACCTCATCATGCATTACGATTGTCTCTCTATCTGTTTCTTAATATTACACAAAACTTCTAACTTTGTTTACCAGAAGTCTAAATATATTTGCATATATTCACATTCCTCCCAATCCAAATTTTTTTCTTCAGTTCTTTAACAGAGATAATCTTATTTCTATTTTGAAGCTTGTTAGATATGGGAATCGTAGGAGGATCCAAGCAAGTGGGGCAATTTTCACTTACGATGCCAGATCCTCTGAAAGCCACATAGACCATCGTCAAGAACATTCTACAATACGATCATACCCTGTCTTCGACCAACGCTTGTTCATCAAAGCAGAGTTTTTGCCTTAACAACAACTCACGTATCAAGTCGAACGACAACTTTTTGTGAGTGAGTGTCATGTCTCTGACAAATTCCAGTCGTGATTCTCCCTATGTGACGTCACCATAGAGCAATGCTTCGGAAGTGTCCTTCATTATGGATGGTGGAGAAATCGAGGACAGGCAGGATGAATTAACTTTAACTCACCCAATACTCTATCCCCAAATGTCAACATATAATTGGTTAGAAGGGCGATGAGGAAGCTCTCTAATTGGGTGGGGAAAACAGTGTTTGCGCACCCAATCTCATAAAGAGAACCCCTTTGGCATAATAATAATGACGGTGGATAAAGAAGTCATCAAATACTTGAGATTGTGTGACATGAAAATACTTTTTCTTCACATTCTGCGACTTCATATCAATTTAGTCTCCATTGTCATGGTGATTGTGGAGAAAGAATTGAGAAAAAAAAAATCAAATTCAAGGTGTATTCAACAAAATTATGGAAAAATGGTTGGCGTTTCGTAATTCCAATTGAATTGCGAGATGGTGTGCATTTTATCAAATGATTTATGGGCCATGGTAAGGCAATAACTCAAGAAAAAACACTATCAGTATGGTACAGGAAATACAACAGGAAAATATAGTCTCTATATGGGGCGGGGGGGCCGGGGGGCGGGGCGGGGATATTGCAAGTTGAAACACACAAAATTTGTTTGAATAGTTATTGAGAATTAGTTCGTGGTACGGAAAATATCGTGGCTCAACACGTCATTTGTTACTTCTTCTTCTTTACGTCTCGTTCGTGGTACAACAAATACTGTGGCTCAACACGTTATTTGTTACTTCTTCTTCTTTAGGTCCCAATATTTTTCTTTAATATTTACCCATGGGTTTTTTCCTTGTTATTTCCTCACTCACTTACACACCACTTTATATGAATTTATAATGAATTACAATTAAAGAACAATCAAGTAACTTGTAAGGCTTCTGCAATTCAAATGACACCAACAACCCAATGGTCAATAATTTACTATCTTTACCTTCACTAACATGCCATGCCCATGGGTCTTTCTTTTTCTCAATGACTTCATCACAAACACCACTGCTCCCGCCCGCCATTTGTACACACTCCACGACCACCTTTCTCAATATGTAGATTTCTCTTTCCTCTTAATGTTTTTTCCATGTTATTGCCCCTCTGCTTTACAACAATGTTGTTGACTATATGTATATTAAATTATATAAATTAAACAAAAAATGGGAGAATTTGTTTATAGAGTTTTTTTTAGTTTACTTTCTTTTTTGGGTAGGTGGATGGAATTTTTTCTAAAGTATCATAATTTTAAATTAGGAAAATTAATATTGTTACAAACATTTAAAGTTGATATTTATTATGACTGCATAGAAAATATTTAAAAGAAAGTAATTTTACTTTCAAATTTTTGTAGTGTTATAAAGACAAGGGTTATATAGTAACTAATATATGCGCTTAGCTTAATTAAACTAAAAAATAATAAAGATAAAAATTTTATCACAAAAATAAAACAACTAATAAAATATTGTATTGTTGAATGTCACTACCAAAAAAATACAAAATATGATTAACTATATTGTTTATATTAACACACACACACACACACACACACACATATATATATAATTTATTAAAATATGTTTTTACTATAATAATAAGACATTTTACATTGAAAATATGCATATATATATATATATATATATATATATATATATATATATATATATATATATATATAGATATATATATATATAATTCATGAAAATGGAAATAATAGAAAAATGAAAAAAAATCAAAATGAAAATGTGAAATGAAAAGGAAATAAAACTAAAAAAAAATAATACCTAATAGAAATGGAAGTTACTAAAGAGTCGGCCTCAACCATTCACCTTATAAATAAATAAATTTAAATAATAATAAAAAATAACAAAAATTGAATAGGATAAGTGGAGAATTTTTTGGCGAAAGACAAACTAATACCACGATGACAAATTCTTTGGACTCGTAATATTTTAGGAATTGTCCAATACCTTGTTTCACTATAGATCGTATTAAAGTTTGATTTTAGTTTAACAATGTTGTTTTTCTTCTTTAAACTTGTTTAAACAAGGATATATATATATTTTTTTCTAAATTATGGTTGATCATCTCTTTATGGTATCTTAATTTTCTCTTATCCTATAATTTTATATCAAATTACATTTTTCTCCTTCAATTTAGATGTAATAATATTTTTAATATATTGTAAATGTGTCTCTTCCTCCATACCCCAATGAATTTCGACAAACCTTGGCATCTTTATGCCAGCCTTGGTTAAGCCACAAGGAGTTATGACTGGAGTTTGAAGCAACCTTAGGAAGATCTTCCATGGAGGAGTGTCGCTGCCTACCCTTTTTCCACATTTATGTTACTTTAGGGTATCTCATACCCGCATATGTTACTATTAGATTTCTCATCAACTTGGATTATACAAAACCAACACCTAATCATAGAAAATTTTAAGGGAAAACTTAAGGGGTTTTTTATTTTAGTTTTGCGAATTTTTTTACAAAGGGTTTGACAACGCATTGCACAATATTTATTTTTTGAAAAAAATAGTTGTAAACTATTAGCCCATGGGAATTTGATGGGGAGAGTAATTTCACCTTGCAAAATTCAAACTACATCCTCACCTTCACCCTATTTTTCTAGTAATGGCAAGTATCAATATATATTTCGCCTTAGTGTTATGGGAATGCCAATTATTTGGATTTATTTCATCTTATGGGATTTATATTTACTCTATTATAATTTTTCATTCACCCAAAATTTGTTGGAATATTTTTTTTAAGTAAAATTTATACCACACTTCATTGAATGGGGGGTTTATAGGAACTGAAGTTTTATAGGGGAGTCACTATTTAAACAACTATGGCAATGGAATTCGATCAATTTTTCAGGAAGGAGTGGAGCAACAAGCTTAGGTTGATGCAATGGTGGAAGAATACAAATCCATCACGAAGAACAGTGTTTGGGAAGTGGTCCCAAGACCTGAATAAAAACCATTTGTGGGTTCGAGATGGATCTTAAAAGTTAAGCATGCAGCATACAGAAGCATAGAAAATTATAAGGCCATATTTGTGGCCAAAGGATTCTATCAAGTTGAGGGAATTGACTATGAGGAAATATTTGCACCTGTGGAAAGGTATTCATCCCTTAGATCAATTATTGCACTGGTTGTGTAGATGAGGTGGAGGATCCACTAGATGGATGTAAAAACAACATTTCTCAATGATGTTGTTGAGGAGGAAGTGTAAATAGAGAAACCAGAAGGATTTGAGACATATTATCGGGGGTGTCATGTGTGCAGACTCAAGAGAGCATTGTATGATCTCAAATAGGCACTGTGAGCTTCGTACACTTGGATTGATATTTATCTCAATAGATTGGGCTTCACCAAAACTAAAGAAAATGCGAACCTCTATCATATCTTGGTAGAAGGTAAATTGCTTATCAATGTTTTATATTTTGATGATTTAATATTGACAGGTGATGAGCAACTGATCTGCTCTTGCACTACTTCCTTGGGTTGGAAGTATGGTAAGGTGATGGTGAATTATTTGTGTCTCAAGACAAGAATTGCACCGAGATATTGCAGAGTTTTCACATGGAGAGTTGTAATCCCATGGACACATATCTAGCGACATACTGGAGCAAGGAGGATGCCACTTTAGGTGAAGAGGTTGATGTTAGCATTTACCGACGGCTAGTAGGTTCACTGATGTATCTTGTGAACACATGACCAAACATGTTATGTAGTTAAAAAGTTGAGGCAAGCTATGGTTAAGGCGACCAAATTGTATTGGAAGGCAGAAAAGATTATATTGTAGTACCTCAGAGCCACTGCCCAGTATGGATTATGGTAGATACAGACAGAGGGAGTGAAGCTACAAGGATTCATAGATGTAGATTGAGCAGGGATTCCTTCTAATAGAAAGAGTACATCAGGTGCTACCTTCAATATTTTGTCCTTGGCAATTTCCTGGTATAATAAGAAACAAATGTATGTGGCTCTCAGCTCAACGTAAGCTGAATACATGGTTGCAACTCAAGAAACATATGAGGCAATGTGGATGAGGAAGATACTTGTGGTATTGTTCAGTCAGGAGATGGATCCAATTTTGATCTATTATGATAATCAAAGTTGCATTAACCTCTCTGAGAATCTGTTATTTCATGATTGGTCCAATAATATTGATATTTGGTATCACCATATGCGAGATTGTGTGTAGAGGAGGATAATGTTGCTATAATACATTCTGACGAAGGAACAAGATGTTGAAAACTTGAAAAAATATTTTTCAAGAGAGAAGTTTGAGTTCCACGAGTGCAGGATAAGGGTGGTTCAAAATCCCTTTTTTGCTAAGAGGGAGTATTGAGAAAGTGTAGCAAGAAAGGATCAATTTGACTTTAGACTTAGTCAAATTGAGTAAATCAAACTTCCACATCAGCAAGACAACTTAGAAGTAGCCAACTAGTGTGACGTGGCCCTTGTCACTCAGTTATATCAACAAATTTAAGTTAGTGGGCTTGGAGTTCAGTTATGCATGTGTTGATTGCTAAATATTAGTAGTCTAGTTCAATTATTGTTAGTTGTACTAAGTTAAGGAAACTCTAACAATTAATAGAGTTAGTGGAGGATCAATTGTGTAGTTAGAAATCAATTTAACTGAAAGATTTGTCATTTAACTAATCAATCAACCCAAAATAACCCATGCATGCATAGGAATTCGAATTTCCCAGCTAGAATGGAGGATTTAAGGCAGTGTAACATTAATTGTATACTAGGCAGAGTGTACATGTGTTGCATGAAGTCAGAAGATCAATCCTTGGGAGTTGCACAAGGAAATAGGGGCTTGTCCCTATTTTTTAGAAGCCCAATTAGCTCATATTTACACAAGGAAATATGATGGTGGAGGCAACAAAAATAGTCTAAGTGTTGGCCAACATTTCTCATTTAGTAGTGAGAACAATTTTTCTTTTTTCGGTGGAGATCAGAGCGAGTGTATGCAATTGTAATAGTTTCTTTATTTAACTGCTTAATGAAAAAAGGCTTAATGATCCGGATTTTATGTAGGAACGCAACAGAATACAAATATAACCATAGATACAGAGATGCAGCGGAAATAATGCTTCATTTTATTAATAAAAGAATGACTGCAATAAGCTTACAAAACATAATGGAAACAAGCTAGGGCGCTGATAGCATATCTCTGAGAAGAGATGTGTCGAGCTACAGACCTCTGAACTGTGTTACATTGAGGCTCGCAGGCCTATTACAGACATAATGGAAATAGATGAGCTGGGTACTGGCAGCGTATCCCTGAGAAGAGATGTGGCGGCTACCAGCCCTTGAACTGTATTACAATGCAGACATGATGGAGATGTGGCGAGCTAGGGCACTGGTAGCGCTTATCTCTGAGAAGAGATGTATCGGCTCCCAGCCCCCCTGAATTGTCTTACAATGAGGCTCGAGGGCCTATTTATTGTTGAGAAACAATGTAGAATCCGAAACGTCCAAAACCCTAACCGTAGGGGATGAAGCGCCAAAACTGTGGGCGCCCGTTTGGGTAAATTGGTGGTTCAACTTCCCGGGGGCGTAACTTTGGCATCCGATCTCCGTTTGACGCGCACAATAGCTCGTTAGAAAGATATATCCGAGGACTATAGTTGTCGGGACGAATTTGATCAGCAAATTCGCTGGCGCTTTCATACCCAAAAAACGTCGTTTAGGGCCTCAAAACGGCTCCGGAAGTTCAGGACCCGAAAAACTGCTAACAATAGTAAGTTGTGCCGAAACTTACAAACTGAAATAACTGCTGGTGGGGGTTCAAATGGACTTGATGGGTGGCCACCAATATCCACCTAGATTATTAATGCCCCAAAACGGCTCCGGGTGTGCAGGACCCGAAAACCTGCTATAAATAGTAAGCTGTGCTGAAGCTGAAAAGCTGAAAGAATTGATGTTGCGGGTCCAAATGGAATAGGTGGGAGGCCACCGATATCCACCTGGATCACTTAAGGGGTGTTTCCCAATCATGTTCCCCTAGAATAATTTGTGTACTTGTTAATTTGATTGTTGCATGTTTGTGCATGTTGTTCTAAATTGTTAATTCATTTCCACGAATTAGTAGAGTAGAATTGTGTCTCTTGAATTAGATTAAATTTCTTTAGCAGTTGTAGATCTATTACCATAATTTCTACATTTACCATAATTTTCAAAAGAATTTGTCTTAGGTTGTCATCAATGCCAAAGGGAATATTGTTGGAAATATTTTCATTGATGTCAATCAGGTGTTGAGGCCATGAAAATCGGTGCAACAACATTGGGGAAAACCACCCGGTCAGGGACTTGAAAACCGTCCTTTTTCTGTTTGTTATGGTGGCTCTGACTGGATTTATGGGACCAGTTTCCTAGTGAAATATAATTGGGTGAATGGATGGTTTTATAACTGTCTGTAACTTGGTAGATGGGAGTGATAGTAAGCTTTAAGTAAATAATATACCTATATATATCTATCCCGGGATGAATTATATTCTCTGTGCCATTTATAAAAATGATCTTTTAGCGAATGCAAATTAAATCAATTGGATAAGATTATATCGCAATTGTTTACTATATGTATTTGTTGGCATTATGATGTAATATGTTGTCCTTGATGGCAACCTACTCGATGATTTTCTTTTTGACAACAACCTATTTGTTGAAGATGTAAAATTGATGTGTCTATAGGTCAGTTCAGATGTGACAGAGAAAGGAATTCCAATCAATGACAGAGGAATGATGAAGGTAAATTTTCAAGATGTATATGCAGGTTTGATGAAGGGAACCTGAGTATACATCTAGAATTAGTGTATACGTAGTTTTTGTGAAGAAAAGTCGCGTACACACGTGGGTAAAAAGAAGAAAATTTGTGTATGTGTTGGCGCACTAATTTTAACCATACCAAGGGTCTTTGTCATGGAATTAGCCCACAATATTGAGCCTAGTAATGGCTATTTGATCCCATCCAAGAATACCACCGACACTTGTGTGGTTTTTGGCTCATGGTATTGGCTAAGGCTCAAACTATATAAGGAGGAGAAGATCATAGTGCAAGGCTGTGCATGTGAATGAGAATTGAATGAATACCTCAGTCTGAAGTATATCTGCATGTATTGGGCTATAGTCAATAGATAGATCTAATATTTTATGCACTCATGAATACAATAATGGATCAAGGTCTTTAGACCTAAAATGACTATGTATTTGCATGATCTGTTTATGAGTTGTTTAGATCTGTGGTTTGGCACATAATTATTGATGTAAATGATATGATCTAAGCAAGTTTTACTCTTTGAAGTGTTATGTAGTCTTGTAATATTTACAGATCTATACGTTGGTTCATCACGGTGAAAGCATGTATACCCGCAGGTTCGTTTCAGAAAAAACGCATATGGAATTTAGGGTTTCCATGAAGATTGTTGAATAAAATGTCTGATCATTTATGTTGTGTTTCTGATGTCTATCAATGAAGTATTCATGTAGATCTGGATTTTTTGAATACTGTTTATACTGCTAATTGATTATGTATAAATATGATCAATGTGTGGTTGATTGAGAATGATGGATGTTGTTGACTGAATAAGGGTTTTGTAAATCTGATAGAGTGTGCCTGAATGTCTCTGATCTTTTCTGAGTCTGTTCAAATATCTAATTTTAGTATACAAAGATATATACGCAATTTGCTCGACAGAAAAGTGTGTATACACGCAGGTTACCATAAGTGAAGTAGCATATACAGTTTGTTGTATGAACGATCAGGGTTGAAGTTGATTTTGTGTGTTAATACAGAAGTCTGGGTTTAATGATTTGATCTGGTTACAATGATCTCACTGTTTTGTTTGAAGATTGGTTGATGGTTATTAACATTGTTTTACAAATGGTGTTGTGATGAAATTTTTGGATCCAGTGTGAAAATTTATGAAACGTGTTCTGCAGTGGTTCTGAGGGCAAAATCCATCAGTGTGGAAGTCGAAGCTTCCTGCCAGTAGAAGCTGGTGATCAGTTTAGGGGGATGAAGCTCCCTTCCAGTAGTGGATGGTAAACGAGATCAAGGGGTTGGAGCTCCCTTCTAGTAGCAGCTAGAAAACGAGAGAAGGTTGTAGTCTTCTACAGGTGGGTGTATGCGTACTGGTATGGGTCTGCAACAATGCAATATTGTAAGAATATTTCTATATAATAAATATTGAATACAGAGATGAAAATAGCAGTGGTTTTCTCCCAACTTTGGTTTCCACCTTAAAATATTGGTGTTCATGTGTGATGTTTTTTGTGTGATGATTTACTCTGTTATTGTTGCACATATCTGCTGCTTAAATTTATAATGCATAACTGATGATCTGGGCTAAGTAAAGTTTCTAAATATTTATTTGAACATTAAAGTTATCTGGGTATACACATGTTTCCTTTGCAAAATCTGCATGCATACGCTAGTTGGAATAATTAGAGTCGCATATAGAAATCAGTAAAATGAAAAGAAAAGGTTGTGATTATTGTAAATATTGATTCATACCACCACACCCCACCCTCCTCTTAGTATTTTTCCCAACAATTGGAATTAGAGCATGTCCTTCTGAAGAAGCTAGAAGGAAGATCATCCAAGATGAGCAATCAAGATGGAACAACGTCTATCATACCACCACTCTTCAACAGAAAAAATTTAATATTCTAGAAGGCAAGAAAAAGGTCATATATTCAGTCTCTTGGAGCAAATGTTTGGGCAATAGTTGAAGGAGGTTACCACGCTACAAGGAAAAGACCCTTTAGCGGATGTTTTTGAGGAACCCCTTATAAAAATACCCCAGACATCCATTTGTAGTGAAGGTTACTAGAGGAGGTTGGTAGGTGGAGGTTTTTGCATATGTTTTTCATCTGGTGCGTTTATCATCCTAAACCACACCAGTGCGTTCAACTAGAGAAAGAACCTATCCACACAAAACATTGGCACACCAGGCCACCGTGCGCTTGGTACAAACTAGCCTGGTGCATCTTATTACTGTATCACATCGGTGCTTTACAAATATTTTGCATCGATGCATCCTAAAACCCCGTGCCAAAACTGAAACAGCCTGGTGCGATCTTAAGAAACTGCACCAGTGCACCTATAAAACCTGCACACCGAAACAGGGTTAAATAAAAAAAAAACTACGGCCAAAAATCTGCATTTTTCACTTTTCAATGCTCTAGCGCTCTCAAGCACTAGTGCAACTTTACCTTGTTTGAGGCACCCTGCCATCGGTGCTCCCATTGCACGCACTGCCATTGTCCATTTCCCACCATCTCCATTTTGAATTTTTCAAAACAATGGGAAAATTTAGTTTTGCAAACTCTACAGCCAACATGCCTCCTCGACGCCCAAATGTACATGTATTTTCCTTGATTTTCCATAATTAAACCTTTTAGCGGATTAGTTTTGTAAAATAGCTTAAAATTCACCTTATTTAACAAAAAAATTCCCATGCGGTCCGCTTGATCCGTTTGGCTCGCACTAATAAAAAATTCCCATGCGGTGCACTGAAAATTTACAGATGCACCACCTCCAGTGCACTGAAAATTTTCTGGTGCACCGCCTCTAGTGCACAACAAAAAAATACGCACCGTTACGGGTGTATGCCTATTTTTTGTGGCGCACTGAATATATATATATATATATATATATAGATATAGATATAGATATAGATATAGATATAGATATAGATATAGATATAGATATAGATATAGATATAGATATAGATATAGATATAGATATCTATGTCTATGTCTATGTCTATATCTATATCTATATCTATATCTATATCTATATCTATATCTATATCTATATCTATATCTATATATATATATATATATTCCTAAATACATGTCTCATTTAATAATAAAAAATGTATTTAATATGTCAATCATTTTGCAACATGAAAGGAGAGAAGAGAGGGAACAATAGCAACAACAAGCGGACCAGTATAACATGGTTCGCCTATGGGAGGCACGAGAGTGGGAGAGAGATGCGTACCCTTGCCCTATTACAGCATCTACCCAGAGGCTCCTAAGGTAGGTAGGCCTCCTCAAGTTCTATGAGGAGGCTACATCCCTAAAGGGCCATCGTGTGTTTTTGAGACATCTTATCCGCAGGTGGAATGCCCACCTACAGGCTTTCTGGGTTGGTCCTAACCAGTGGTACGCACCCACTGAGGAGGAAATATATTTCATTACTGGCCTATCAAGGAGAGGGGTTGATTTTCCCTCATTCCCAGAGGTTCCAGTTGAATATGTAGTAGGGAGTCATTTGGTGTACTCCGAGAGATACATTAGAGCATATATACTATCTCCTTCAGATTTTTAGGTCTCTGGAGGTCAATTACATATTTCTTCATTTGGTAGAGAGGAGGTGAGGTGCCTGTCTCTACTGATTTCAACCATTTCACACAACACTAGCGACGGGCAATGCATTATTTGCCCACTTCTATTTTATGTTGATTCTTTAGTATAGGAGGCATGACTTGTCAGGTGGTCTGCCATTTTTTTTGTGGCAGTTCTATATAGCTTTAGATAGATTTTGTGCTCATGCACAAGGGAGGGTGAAGTTCCCTTTTGCTTCAGAGCTATTTTGTTTATTTTTTGACAGGTTTCCAGAGACGAGGCCTACTTTTGTTCGACAGCCTTGTAAGCTAATGATGCATGTATGGATGTAGATGTGAGGATAGATGATGCCCAAGAGGGGCGAGTCTGAGTTTTCCACAAAGATATCACATGATGCATTGGAGTTGCTAGCCAGTGTTGATGAGCATCCCTTCGTTATGGTCCCATATCTATATGCTGGTTTGGATTGGCGAGGGTGTGACAACGTCCTCTTCATAGAAGATGAGCCACCAGATGATAGAGGTAATTTTATTGTTTTATTTAAATTTATTCTAACATGTTCTTTAACTTGTTTTTATTAAACTGTTTAATGAAATTGTCTAATTCTTGTTGTGTACTTATATATTTTGTAGACATTGGGTCATTTGATGGCAATAAGATGCCAGTGCCACCAAATGATCCAGGTGTGGATCGTGATGAAGATCAGGATATTGCAGATGCCGAGGATCAGGGCGATGTAGACATACCTGGTCCTCATGGTGCATCATTACCACCTTTTTCTAGGCGTAGTCTTGATAGTAGATTGAGGATGGAGTTGGGTGACCAACTCTGTGCATTGTTTTTGGAGGTGGGAGTCAGGCCTGCCACTATGAGAGATATACAAGCCAATGCTAGGCTGGTACAGATGTCGAGAGGCATGTCACGTCACATGTTCAACCTGATGCGACATGTCGTAGGAGCTACAAGCTTATTACACAGTTGAGGAGGGCCCTTCAATGTTATAGGCATGGTCGAGACACAATACATCGACAGTCTGCGAGTAGTGACGCATCTTCTGATGATCACGATCAGAGGAGTGATCATCGATCACCTCACACCACAGATGAGCAGCCTGCATCATCGACCAGTAGTCATGATGGAGAGCATGCTAGACCATCGGCCACGTCGAGTCAGCGGCCTACAACATCCAGCAGTACTCATGATCATGAGCAAGCTGGACCATCGACCATGTCGATTCATCACGATGAGCAACCGACAGTTGATCCTGATCAACATGAGGCACCAGTACTAGATCAGCAGGCACATGATGATCGACATGTATCTGAGCTTGTCGATGTTGCACCATTGATTGAGCAGGCATGAACTAGTACTACTATTGATGATGTACCACGAGCTGATATTTGACATTTATATTATAGTTATATATTTTTGACATTATATATATATATATATATATATATATATATATATATATATATATTATGTTCATGTTGCAATTGTACTTAATTTACATGTTGCTGATCATCATGATGTGTATATTGTTAGGTCATGTTAGATATGTTCATTTAATGTGCAACTTGCAGATAGATGTGTATGTGATAGCAATTATTTGACATGAGATGTATATTTGATGTTTGTGTTGTGATGATGTTATACAATGCTAATTGTGTTTTGTTAGATGATCATGATCACGATGATTAGATGATGTTAGCAATTTTGAATGTGTTTTTTAGTCGAATATGATGTTTGTACGATGGTTATCATGATCGTGATGTTTATTTAATTTAATATTAAATGATCATGATATTTATTGAATATTATGTCGTGATTGTAATTGAAATTTTAATTTTAATTATATGTAAAATTGTAAAATTGTATTTGTAATTGTAATTGTATGTAAAATATTTGTAAAGTTTTAATCATGGAAATTTTTAGGGGCTAATATTCGCAGGTCAGCTAACTTTCCTTGCTTTTTCCAAAAAAAAGATTCGCTAATTCCCATTTTTTTTAAAAATTGATCTGCCCAAATTTTATAGTATAAAACTATTTTACCCTAAAAATCACCAAAAATTTATATATACTAATATAAAATGATTACAAAACTAAATATTTTTACAAAAAAAACATCAAAAAATTTCCAATTCACATATTGGGGACTACTAAGATTCGCCAAGTTTTTAAACTTTAAGATAAACATCCATCCTTAAAATTTTCCCTGGTTTTAATTGTAATTGTAATATTTAATTTATTGTGAAATGATTTTAATTGTAATTTTAATTGTAATTGTATATATGACAAATTTTAAAATTGTAATTCTAATTCTAATTGTATGTAAAATTCTAAAATTGTAATTGTAATTTTAATGTTTATTGTGAAATGATTGTAATTGTAATTTTAAATGTAATTGTATATATGTAAAATTGTAAAATTGAAATTCTAATTCTATTTGTATGTAAAATTCTAAAATTGTAATTATATTTGTAATTGTAATTTTAATTGTATGTAAAATATTTGTAAAATTTTAATTGTAACTATAATATTTAATTTATTGTGAAATGATTGTAATTGTATATATGTAAAATTGTAAAATTCTAATTGTAATTGTAATTGAATGTAAAATTCTAAAATTGTAATTGAAATTGTACGTGAAATTGTAAAATTGTAATTGTAATTCGAATTCTAATTCTAATTGTACGTAAAATATTTGTAAAATTTAAATATGTATTACTGTGAAATGATCGTCATCGTAAAATGGTAATTGTAATTATAATTGTAATTGTATGTAAAATTCTAAAATTGTAATTGTAATTTTAATTTTAATTGTATGTGAAATTGTAGAATTGTAATTGTAATTGTAATTCTATTTTTAATTGTATTTGTATGTAAAATATTTGTAAAATTTTAATTGTATTAATGTGAAAATTTTAATTGTATTAATCTGTAATGATTTTATTGAATCGATGGTTGATTCAACTATTCTTGGTATTTCTCCTCTCCGATTTTTTATTTTAATTTAGCCTTTTCTCGATTTGACATTGTCGTGGGGTGCAAAGAAAGACGGTAGGTAGGTCGCTCATCATCACTACAATCCTAATAATTTCAAAAAATATATTTGAACATGATTAGTACAAAATCTATGATATCAATTAGTAAGAACGTTGACAGTGCATGATTAATTTTTTTGACGTTGAAATAATTACATTAATATACCAAACAATTATTATTACCATCATTATCTCGGGATTGTGGCTAGAAGATGAAATATTGTTACAATTGGCAGGATGAAGTGGATGTCCATTTTCATCTACCAAATGGGTCTGTTAGCCATCAGTAAATTTTTGTCAGAGCAAATGATGGCTAAAACAGATCTCGAGCCTTCAAGAGATTGTTTTCATACAAAATTGCTCACTCTTGAAGCCTTCTTGTGCTGCCTAAACTCAAAGAGTACTCTTCACTGTTGTTTCATTGAAAACTCCACCAAAAAGCCATGCTGATATCCAAAAGACTGTTTTTAGGCATTTTTCCATCATTTTCTAAAAACTATTTTCATCCATTTTTAGCCCTTATTCATCCTCCATTTTCCTCTGAAAAATCCCCTTTCCTCCTTCTCATTGTACCCTCATCATCCTAAACATAAAACCTTCAAAATTACCTTTTCATTTCATAAAAAATCCCCTTTATGGCTATAAAATCCTTTTTTATGGTTTAAAAACCCTTACTTTTAGCTATCGAGACTTCAAAAAACCATGAAAACTCACAAAAAATGCTAAAAACTTTTAAAAAACCCTTCTCCACCCCTTTTAAGCCTTAGGCCCCTGAGGGCTTAAGTTTTTCCACCCTTTCCATCATAAGACCGAGCGCTATAACCAAGTGCCCAAAGCCCCGTCGCATCGGCCTTTCTTTTATATACCCACATTTCCTTTGCAAAACTCCTCCCTCCGATGCGATTAGCCCCCGTCTCTTTTGCCCCTGGTCGTTTCTCCTCCACAAAGCCTTTAGCCTCAGCCTTTTCCCCTAGCTCCTAGTCCCTTACTCTTCCACCGGACCTATCTTGCCCCTTTCCTTATAACTCCTTCTCCCTTGTCTTTATCTACCCTCTCGACGACAGATATCCACCATCGATCCATGAGATCTGACAGCGGTAATTCACCCCACCATCCCTTCCTTCCTTCACTTCCCCTTTTCTTATCCCCGCCTTATCACTCCATCATGCAACCTCCACCGTAGATCTATATAGATCAACGGTCGTCGTTCATCCTGACAACCCAACTCTGCTGGACCCACCATCCCACTACACAAAGTCCCCATCCTATCACACGTTGCCACCTATCCCCCACTTCAAACTCCCACCATGAAAATTTTCATCATGCCAGATCTCCACTGTCAAATCTGCACCTTTTCATCCAATGGTGCAGATCGCATATCGCGTAAAGTTACTGACCGAAGTTTAACATGTTGAAATCGCGTGATACCACTGGTTTCACAAAATCCACGCCGCACGATCTAATTGGAGCATGTTCCCTCCGGGAAAAACCATTTACTGCCTGAGGGTCACCCGAAAACCACCAATGGTATTTCGAAAACTGCTTTGCCCAAATTCGTGCCAAATACAGTTTTAGACTAGATTTTCGCCTATCTTCTTCATGAAACCTCTTCCGCCTGCATATTCACCCCCTTTGCACTGCTCCTCCGCTCCGACAGCCTCCTAAGCAATCAAAACCATCCATCGCAGGTTTTTATAACGTATTTTGCTGTTTTTGCAAGTTTTATGATGGTTTTTGAAGCGGAAACCCTGTCCACAACTCATAAAGGGATAGAACCAAATTTTTCCATCTCTAGGGCCAAATCATAAAAAAAAAGGTTGCCAGTCTTCATCTGTTGGTTTGGTCAGTGTTGTGTGAGTGCTGGTCATACCATTAAACCCTCAGTGCACCAAGGTACCTGTTCATAGCAGAGAAGAGATCATGCATAAAATATTGAAGGATTAATGCATAAGGTTGAAGATTAAAGGCATAATATTACAGTTTAAAGGTTTATACATAGTATAAAGGGTTAAATATCAAAAGCAGAAAATTAAGAGCTTAACCCTACAGTTAAAGGAACAAGCTTAAAGGCACCAAAGCCTAAATCAGTTCAAAAGAGAAAAAGATAGTAATGATTAAAGATGAAGGTTAAAGCCCAAAGGACCAAGGATTAAAAGGCTTAAACAGTGATTTACGAAGATAAGGACATAGTGAATAAAGCAGAAAAATGTTTTAAAAGATGAATACAATCATCAAATAAATTTTAAGGCTCCAAAGATAATTTCAAAGGCCTAAAAGGCAGTATCAAGGCATGATCAGTGTTTTAAGGTATTAAGACAAATGGATAAACAAAGGGAGCCTCCGAATGACACATCATTGAGGCTATTACTCCTCAAAATGCCACCTACTAGATGATTTCACCTAAAAAAGTGCACATTAATTACACAGTCAGAGATATTTTTTTAGAGACAGCTCAGAATTAATTTCCAGCCTACAAAAGCCTCCAAAGTCAATAAAAGAGACTGAAGTTGATGAAATTTAATGTAATAATCAATTAGCAGAGTTAAAACATTTGAAAAACTTCTCCATTTGGCCCTTCAAAGGCCGAGAAGCTCTTACTCTACATTAATTGAACAGATAGGCCTCTCTTTCACTCCACCTTCTCATTCTTCTATAAATACTTCTCTAAAATATAGTATACAGGTTGGTCCTTGAATACTTATCAAGTGTAAATAGCTATAAAAGCCACTAAAGCTCTGTTTGTAATTGAAGAAAGATAGGCTGAGATGAGAGTTTTGAAGTTGTAAAACACCCACTGGACTTGAAGATTGTAACTGGTTTGAACATCAAATACACAAGCTGATTCATGGGATCCTGGTTTATGTCAAATGGCGATGTGTTTCTTACTATAATTGTCTTTTCTGAATTTTTTTCCATACTATCCACTATTCTCTGATAAAGAACAACAAGCATAGATTAGGACTTACTGTCAAGTACCCTAAATCTCACTGATAAATCTTTATCTTTATGTTTTTTGCTAAATTGTGTTTTAAGGATAATTCAATAGGGTATAACCATTGAAGTGTTGGTAAGCCCATGTTTCCTGAGTATAACTTGAGATATTGTCTTTGAATGTTCTTGAAAAGTTTGCTTATTATAGTTGAACTAGGGAAGTCTATGGTTAGCCCTGTCCTCTAGTTTATCTCCAACAATTGCTTTAAAAGATCCCTTGAAAAGTATGTCAAAAGCAGGCTAGTTTAAAAGTACTTACCTAATATTACACTACTTTTTTATGTTCATCTTGAATGTTTTTCCTTTAAGAATATGCTGAAAGCAAGCTAAGTTAAAAGTCTTTACTTGATCTTAAGCTATTATTCGTTTTTAATGTTTTCTTTGAAGAGTATGTCAAAAGCAAGCTAGTTTAAAAGTACTTACCTAATCTTAGACTACTTTTTTATGTTCATATTGAATGTTTTTTCTTTAAGAATATGTTGAAAGCAGGCTAAGTTAAAAGTCTTTACTTGATCTTAAGCTATTCTTTGTTTTTAATGTTTTCTCTGAAAATTATATCAAAAGTAGGCTAGTTTAAAAGTACTTACCTGATCTTAGATTACTTTGTGTCTTTCCTTTAAGTGCATGCCAAAAGTAGGCTAGTTTAGAAGTACTTACTTGATCTTAGGTTTTCCTTTGTTTCTCTTGTGTTTTTGCTTCCTTCACAACACTTTTTATGTTTCCATATCACAAATCAATCTAAAGAATCCTTGGACATAGATGACTTTCCCCATGGACCAATCTTGAAACTTGTTGTGCAATTAAATCCTCTTGTGACTCCATAGCCCAATGGACTGACACTTTTTCTGAACTCTCCTATTATCTGAATCATTATTTCAACCTACTCACATCTTTACCCCTTAACATACTTCCTTCATATTGATGAGATTCTTCCCAACCAAAAACAAACAAACAACCTTGTACTTCATATCTAGCCTAAAAATCATATCATAGACATTAAAGAAATATCTTTGAAAACACATATATAGATAGATCCCTCTCTGAATCTAGGATGGCTAGATCCTTAGGTTCCAAAGTGGTTTTTATGTAGGCTCTGCAGCATTTGTATTTTCCAATCTTTCAAATTACAGAGGCCTAACAGGGTCTTGCAGTATGTTGCTCCTGCTAAGAGCTTCCGTTTTGGAGCTTGATTATTTTTTGTATCTGAACTCGATTTTGAATCTGCATGAACCTGCAAATTTGTATACATTATAACTTTTATTAAACTGATTGACATGGATAAAAACATATATTAAATTAGATAATGAAAATATAAATAAAATATGAAGTAAATATTACGTCTCGAGATGGATAGAGAGAACTCCACGATGGACTTTGGGAAATATTATGGAACGAGCTGGGTTTTGAAGAATTGTCCATTCGATATAATTATGATATTTTCTCCCTACATTTGAGAAAAATCAACAATAAATTTTAGTGCACACACCTAAAAGTAATTTCAGTGCCTTAAAAATGGACTTATTGTTATCGGTGTTTATGTATAGATAATCGCACCGGTGCGGTTTTATTTATTGTGCATCGGTGTTGTGTTATTAACTGACGCACTGGTGCGGCATTATTAATTGATGCACCAATGACAAAAAGTCGCAAATAAAAAAAATGCAACTTTATTTTTTTTAAGTGAAAAAAATGGTATATTGAAAAATGGGCGGCAAAATATTTTCGAACATCTAATTTCATAAATCAATTCTTTAAATACTAAACACCTTTCATTATTTTACTATTTTTGCAAAAAAAATCAGCCAGAGATTTGCACAAGACATACCTGGAGCAAGAGAGCACGGTAGCACTGTGGAGTAGCGAAATACTTTCGAACAGAACTATTTAGACAATCGTAATTCCAAACCTCTGGTGATTCACACCCTATAGCATAGAAGTTCAAACTATCTCGTGATTAGATTTTATTGTTTTTTAACATTTTCTGCAGCATTTTTTATGCAGTAAGTAAATAATTTCAATTTTTTGTTCATTTTCATAAACAAAAGACAAAAAAATCAATTTTTACCCTAAACCCTTCATTCTTTTTGTTTCTGCCCTTACTTCTTCCTGTTTCTGTGATTTCAGAATTAGGGATTTTCATTTTAGATTTATAGGGTTTGTATTTCTATATATATAGGCCTATGATGTCTAACCCACGTGATGACTTGCATAGTCAGATCCCAATCCATGACGACTCCTGCATGAATTTAAAAAAAAACATAACTTTTTTAATCGGTGCGCCCTGCGTAACCTAGTACACTGGTGTGCTGGCTTATCTCAACGCACCGCGCACGTACTATTTGATAAAAAATTAAAAACGAATTGTTTTTTAATCCATGCGCCATATGTAAGATAGGGCACTGGTGCGCTATTTCATTATAGCGCACCGTTCACGTACTATTTGGCAAAAACAACTTTTTATTTTATGTTTATTGGTGCACCATGTAACATATAGCGCATCGGGTCTCCTAGTTGACAGAGAGCCCCACATGGTGGTCCCCTGCTTGCGCAGGGAGTTAATAAGAATAGGTCGCATCACCCCCTCCATGACACCATATGCTACAAAAACTAACACTAGACGATTTTTATTATTTTCATGGTGTTAATCGGTGTGGTGGTTAACATTTAATGCACCGGTTCTCTTTGTTGACATAGATTACCGTACGATTTTTTATACTGTTTGGGTGGTGTGTTTATAAGAACATGACGCACCGACGTCAGTGCATACATCATTTAAAAACGCACCGATTTCTTGATTTTTTTTTACCTGAAAAGTTGATAATTTATTTACAAAATATCTTAATGAATGATATGTACAGGTTTCATATTGATAAAGAAATGGCTGACAAGAAATCAAGTAACAAAAATAATGATAACACATCAAGAAAAGAAAAAAAAGCAAGTTCTTTGTAAATTATTTACAGAAAATATTATTTTTGAACTATATGTAGCTTTAGCTAATATGTATTGTTAACTGTGTATCATGTAGAGCCACAAAATGACGAAGCTCAATAAGATTATTTCTGATCTAGGACCAGAAGAACATAAAATGTTGATGGAAAAATTGCAAAAGGATGAATCAGGTGAATGAAAAAATACTATCGATCCAATATGAGTTTCTTTTTTTAATTTTCATTAATAATATAATTAAAATTATTAGATAACATGTTTCAAAAAATCTATTAATTCACATATGTTTAATGTTCTACAAGGACCAACAACTTAGAAAAGAAATGTTGTTCTAAGAAAAGAAAAAAAATAGAACATGCAAATGAAAATGAATTGCTCCTTAGCTCATCTAGAGTGGTGCTGGAGGTTAACGAAAGGGGGAAATACTTTTACAAAAGCTTGAGGGATCTATTGGAATGCATGTATAGACTTTCTTTCCACTTACAATAAAAAAGTCAATCCGATGATTCCAAGAACCAAATTTTATCTAGACTATAGGAAGAGTTTCTAGAGAATTGGTCAACGGGACATGTCAGACTGTTAATAGAAAAAGCGTACAACAACAAAAAGGAAGGAATGAAAAAGTAATATTCCTTTAAATGTTTTTCTAGAATTATTTATAAATATCACTTTTTTTATATTTACTTTTCATTTATCAATATAAAAAGTAAATAGTTTATTGTCATGTTACATTTTCAGGAAGATTATGAAAATCTCAAAAGATGGATGAGTTGATATGATAAATATGCCAGTAGGAATGTCCAAAAAGGTGTACAAGGATATGGTCAAAGAAATGGAAAAAATTGCATCAAAGGAGGAGCCATCTCAACAACAACGTGCTTCAAATGTAATTTGCAATCATTGAATTTTTCGATCATTACGTACAATAAATAAATTATTTAGCATTAAATATTAATTTTCAAGTATTTTCTTGCAGAAAGAAAAGAAAATGGAACCCATTTAGCACATAAAACGAGATCACAAGGAAGAAAGGGGTTGATATCTAAGTTTGTGAGTAATTGTTACTTCCTTATAACAACTTAACTATATTTCATTTTTTGTATATTTTAAGTTGTTTTACATAAATCATCATTGAATGTCTTCAAACAGGTGCTAACATACAAAGAACCATTAGACAAATTGATTGACATTGGGTTAAATATGGGTTGTGTGTATATGTTGGCATATCAGAAATTAATTATGGAATATGTAAGCATCTATCGATCTTGTTTTACTTAGCTCCGTCTATAATTAATAGAACAATTTTTTTTTAATATTAAATATATGATTTGTTATGGGGTATAAAACTTGCAGGAAACAAAGTATGGAACTTCGCCAACAGATGAAATATTGAAATATGGCACATTACATGGTTAGAAAGAATGTGTATAGTTCATGAGTCAATTGTTGCTATGGTACATCGTTTATTTTCACTTTAAATTGATGTATATTATTTAATATTGCAATTTTCATTATTCTCACCAATGTATATACACTCATTAAAATTTATTTTTATGTTTGTAGATGGAAGGTGAAGGAGAAGAAAACAATAAACACCACGAACAAAACATTCCTGAAAATAACCCAAGTCATGGAAGTAGCTCGAGCAGTGAAAGCAATTCAAGAGAAGAATTATGATCATTATCTTTGGATATCAAAGCAAGGCATTGTATTTTTTGAAATATTTGTCTGTGAAATGAGACATTTTGTTTAATGTAATGGACATAGTGTCCCAATTGAAATACAAAGGGATACCAATAATTGTCCCATTTTGTATGAGAAAGACTGTCTTATATATATATATATATATATATATATATATATATATATATATATATATATAATAAAATGTGTTTTAATTTATTCTATTGTGTTCTCCATTGTCGTTGTGAAATGTAACACCACTGATTAAATTTATGGATGATTAAATATTATAAAGAAGAGATGTGAAATATGATGATATGATATAACAAATCAATCCAAACATTACATTCAAATACATAATAAAAATTGAATTGATATGAATACTGTTATAAGATATGTGTCGTCTTTTGATGTATAATGAATTTTTAAAAATCACAATAATTATGATATGATATAACAAATTAATCCAAACATCACATTCAAATGCATCTATAAAAATTTAATTAATATGAATACTATTATAAGATGTGTCGACTTTTGATGAATAATGAATTTTAAACAATCACAATAATTGCACTGTCATAGGTCGATGTTTCTAAAAAATACAAAATGAACATCGGTGCATGCCATTTACTGTTACACCAGTGCATTTGTATGATACATCACACCTGTGCATTTCTACGACATATGGGCACCGCAAAAATACCAATACCAATTATAAATCTCGGTGCGTTTGTGTGATACTGTGCACCAACGCATTTATGTGAGACTACACACTGGTGCATTTGTACGACCTATGGGCACTACACAAATACCAATACGAATTACAAAAATCAGTGTGTTTTTTTGATACTGCGCACCAGTGTGTTTCTATAATACTACATACTGGTCCGTTGATACAACCTATGGGCACCACACAAATCCCAATACCAATTAGAACGACCCCATGCGTTGTAGCACCTACAGTGTGCTCGGTGTAGTTTTAGACCTTTACGGCCCGGTGCATGCACCTTCGACGACCCCGGGCCTACGCTCTTGATGACATGCACCGGTGCATTGACACCTTAGTAGCACACTGATGAAAAACACATCCGTAATAGCCTCTGACCACCCAGTTTTTTTATTTATGTTGAAATTTCGTTAAAAGCTCTGCCAAAACCTTAGTCACCAAAAACAAATGTTGTAGAAAATGATTTTTTGACAATTTTGGCCAATTTTATAACACTAAAGCCCTCCTTTATAACCTCCGCTAGAGGGTCTTTTCCTTGTAGTGCCAATATCCAGCTACAATTCCAATAGATCTAGCAACAATGAAGAACTATGAAACCAATGCAAAAGTTGTCAATGCATTATTGGGAAGTTTAACTGAATCAAAATTTGTCAAATTTATGTAGTTAAATACAACAAAGGAGATATGGGACAAAATCATTCTGAGCTATGAAGGTGATGCCAAGGTAAAAAGTGCTAAACTCCAATATCTCATAATTCAATATGAAAATATCAAAATGCATAATGATGAAAGTATTGCTAGTTTCTTTTTACGTATAGATGAGATCGTAAATCATATGAGAAATATGGGTGAAGACATAAGAGACACAACTCTAGTAGAGAAAATATTAAGATCTCTAACTCCTAAATTCATGTTAAAAGTGTCTTCTATTGAAGAGAAGTAGGATCTATAGATGCTTATTGTTGTTCAAATTCATGGGATCCTGACTACTTTTGAAATGAGAAAAGGAGGTCCTTCTGAAGTCAAAGAAGTTGCTTTTAGAGCTACTTCAAAAGGAAAGGACAAGGAAGAATAAAAACAATCAGGGTATGTATCAGAAGATGATGAGGTAAATTTTATAAAGAAACTTCAACTTGGCATTGGAAGGTTCAGAGGTAAGCTTCCTTTCAAATGTTTTTCTTGTGGAAGAGTGGGTCATTATGCTACTAAATGTCCTCATAAAGATAATCATGATAAGGTAAATGAATTAGAAAAAGGAAATAGGAGACGGTTTATCAATAGAAAAATTTATTATACTCATGAAGATAGTGATGGCTTGTCAGATAATGAAGAAGGAGAATTTTATCAAGATATTAGACTGCTCATGGAATTTGAAAACGACACTAGTGAGGCTAAAGATACTTTTATGGCTGCTTTAAAAGAAAATGATTTTCTTGAAGAAATCGTTCAACTCAAAATATGCTTGGAAGAGAACAAAATAGACATAGATACTCTAAAGAATAAACTCATAGAAAAGGAGAAGCACAATGAGAAATTAGAATGTGAAATAGTAAGTCTGTAAAAGGAACTTGAGAAAGCAAAAACTCTAAATCTTATATTTGCTAAAGGATCTGAAACCTTAGATGAAATTATCAAGGTTCAATGCTCTCCTCTTGTGAAGACAAGTCTTGGATATATTGGTGAATCTTCCTAGTCTGAAAAATCCTCAGCTACAAGCTATCTAAATGCAGAAAAAGCTAGCTAACAAAGTTTCGTCTCTTATCAAAAGAACAAAGACAATGTCCAGATAAAGCATGATCATTCAAATCCAAGGATGAAAAATAATAGAAATATCAGTCAAAAGGTAAACAACACTAGAAGGTTCTATGATTGCATAAATTTACTCCTTATTTCTCATGTCATAATTTAAGTCAAAAAGCTGCTCAATGTGTTGCATACAAAACCATCATGACCAGAGAAGCAATAAAGAAAAGAAATGAGACAGGAATAAAGAAGAATACTTATAACAATTTTTTCCTCTTCAAGACAAAATTAATTGTTCATTTTGCAATAACTTTGGACATGAGGAATCTAAATGTAGGAGCAAACTTCAACCAAAAGAACAAATATCCACAAGTTCCAAGGTATGGAGAAGGAAGGACTTACAGTTTGAAAGTTGCGGCATAGCTCTATTTGTAGAAGGGGAAGAAAATCAATGGTACATTGATAGCAGATGTTCAAAACACATGACAGGTGATAAAGATAAACTTATTTCATACAATGCATTAGAAAAATAAAAGAATGTTACTTTTGGAAATGACTCTCCTCTTATCATTAAGGGTAAAGGATATGTTATAGTAAAAGAAAAGGTTAAAGCTAATAATGTTATGTATGTTGATGGATTAAAGCATAACTGGTTGAGTGTTAGTCAAATGTGTGATCAAGGAAATGAAGTTGTCTTTCGATCAAAAGAGTGTGTGGTTTGTGAACTTAACAAAGGAAAGACCGTAATAAAAGGAACAAGAACACCAAGAAACCTGTATATATTGAAAGGTGGCCAAGAACAATGTTATCTAGTAAAATCTGCATAAAATTGGTTAATGAACAGAAGGTTGGAACATCTAAGATTTTCTCAAATAAGAAAATCAAGAAGGCTCAAAGTTGTTCGTGATCTACCCAATATTACTTTACCAGATTGTACCATATGCAAGTCATGCCAATTCGGTAAGCAAACCTAGGTTCAATTTAGTGCCAAAGAAGGATCAGCAAATAAGCCTCTTGAACTTATACATACTTATTTGTGTGGACCTGTAAGGAAAAAGTCATCTCGTGGAGAACAATACTATATCTTATTCATTGATGACTTTTCTAGAATGTATTGGATCGGCTTATTGAAACATAAAGATGAAGCATTTAAAAAACTTAAGGTCTTCAATCTCTAGTTGAAAATGAATTAGATCTAAAAATCAAATTTCTTAGATGTAACCAAGGAGGAGAATACATATCAAATGAATTTTTTGATTTATGTGAACAATATGGCATAAAAACACAGTTTTCAGTAGCTGGAACTCTGAAAAAAAAATGGCATGGAAGAAATAATGAATAGAACAGCTCAACAAATGGTTCGTGGTATGCTTAATGAATTTGGGACTCCTGACACCTTTTGGGGTGAAGTTGCTCATACTGCAGTAAATATTCTAAACAAGGCTCATGTTCATGTAAATAGTGATAACAATCCTTATGAACTCTGGTATGGTAATACTCCCACTGTGAAGCACTTTAAAGTTCTTAGAAGCAAATTTTATATAAAAAATAATGATGAAAAACTTGGTAAGTTTGAACCTAGAGCAGATGAAGGAATATTTATTGGTTACTCTTCTAGAAGTAAAGCATACAAATGCTATACTTTGAAAGATTTTTGAATGTATTGATGTTGTGATTGATGAATCTCTCATAGTTGCCAAAAGGGAAATAACAACAAATGAGGATGATGATGATGAATTTTTGTCCTCATCAAATAACAATAATATAGAAGGAGAACCTGATGAAGCACCAAAAGAAGATACATCAGAAAGAGAAAAGGCTCCATCCAGCTATGTTAAAAAGAATCATCTAGAATCTCAAACTTTGGGAGAAAAGGAATCAGGGGTACAAACAAGAAGAACTCTTGTAGGATATCCCGTTTATCTTGCATTTTTATCCACCATTGAACCACAAAATGTAAATCAAGATTGTAAATATGAATGTTGGATTCAGGCCATGAATGCAGAACTTGATCAAATTGAAAAGAATGATACTTGGGAATTGGTTCCAAGACCTCATGATAAAAATGTTATTGGAAAAAAGTGGATATTAAAAAATAAGTTAAATGAAAATGGAGATGTAATTATAACAAAGTTAGACACGTTTGTAAAGGGTGTGCTCAACAAGAAGGTATAGATTTTGAAGAAAAATTTGCACCAGTAGCTAGAATTGAAGCCACAAGAATGTTTCTTGCATTTTCAAGTTTTCAACAATTCAAGGTTTATCAAATGGATGTAAAATCTACTTTCCTTAATGGTGATATAGAAGAAGAAGTTTATATAGAAAATCCAGTAAGGATTCATTCTTGGAAATGATCAAAAACTTGTTTGCAAACTTAAAAAGGCCCTATATGTTCTAAAACAAGCTCCACGGGCATGGTACTATTGTCTTTACCACTCATCGCAGTGGTTCCCCAGGAAAGGGTAAAACAAATAAGTGACAATGTATGATTGGCCAAACATATGGTGACAATGGAATGAAAAAATCAAGGCTCATCTGGAAAAAAGAGGCTGATAAAATGGAAATCACGAGAGGTAAAATGTGGATGGTTTCATTTTTTTAGACATTATTAAAACATGGGAAACTATGCTTGAAATTGGTTTCATTTTTACACAATCTTGAAATGGAGACAAAATGTGCTTGAAAGTGGTTTCCATGCCCCCAACATAATGACTCAATTCGAGGTACATGCGCCATAAGATTCATCTCATTCACCTAAGTAGACTACGGGTTACTAGCCGGAGCCTAGGCATTGCATGAGGCAACGAAGTATCAAGTCCAGTATGTGGTGGATTGTCTGGCTCCCACTATTCAATCCATACAATGTAATGTTGTAGGAAAAGGTAGATTTGTGATTGACGATATTTCCACCTAACCACTATGAGTCTTTTTGGCCCTGAGACAATGTCTTTGGATGAGCATTCTAGTGTTCACCCCTCCAGCGCCGGTCCTAGAGAGTTGGATTCTCTCCCCTCACTTGGAAAACCATGTAATGAATTAGATGTCCATGACTTCTATCTCATGTTCTTGATCCCCGATTATGAAATTTTTGCGATCCACATTCCATAGTCTGATCAGATACTCAAGTAGCTCCAACTAATCTCTCAACCCTGAAGTTTGGAAGAATTTTAGTAATCCATAATTCCTCAATTAATTTACATAATTTGGATCCCGGAGAGCTGGGTGTTCTACCACCTCATAGCATCTTTCCTTCCATTATATCACCATCTTCACTGAAACCACTTGCAAAACATGTTTAATTGACATTTTAGTATCTTTCAACCCTGAAGTTTGGAAGAATTTTAGTAATCCATAATTCCTCAATATCAGCGAGGTTTGCCATTTTTTGTGTAGCAACAAGATTCCTTATACTGACGGTGATTATTTCTGATGCAACAAATTTTATTTTATCTCTTTTTCAGATTTGATAAAAATAAACAAAAAATAAACCCCATTAGAGTCATCTTTTAGCTATTTTCTGACTCTCAAAAAATGAAAATATTTTCAAGTACTTGTATTTTCGAACTCATTAAAGTAAATGAATTGAATTGGTCTTAGTATATGTTTACCCCTCTTTCAGACTCATTAACTATTTACGAAAAAGGAATACCTTAATTGAACATGGTCAAGAGGTTCTCTTGGATATTATTTTCTACCTTTTCGGATTTGAAAGATAATTTACGAAAAGGGACATGATGGATTTTTCTTTTCTGTTTCTTTTTCAAACTCCCTAAGCATGAAAAGGACACTGAGTTCCCCTTCCATTGGACTCGTTAAAAATTAAATGGCAAAAGACTTGTCACCATTACAGGATCGAGTTCCTCCTTCCTAGGGATCATTAAAATTACTAGGATGGATTCATTCTAATAATTAACTTACTCGGTCATCATATGTTATCCTCTTCATGTTAGCTATCAAGAATAAATAGGTACTCGTTAGCAATAATGGGGAAAAATTGAAAGTGGAACATCTTATGTTTTTGGGCAGCTTGTTGCTCTTGAACATGACACTCATCTACAGTTCATGTCAGGTTGGGGATATCATTCATTTGTCATTTTTTCTTCATGGGTTTGGGAAATCCATTTTCCTTTTATTCGATCACCATTTTTCATCATGATGTCTAAACCCATTTGAGTCAAATGCTGCTAAACTTTGGAGTCATGTCGCCGATATGATCAAGAGAGGTTCTTTTATTTCAAAATCAAACATCCTCTATTTATTTGACCTTCTCTGTCACAATCCTGAATCACTCCTATCATCTCAAGATATCCTTTGTTTTGTGTCAATGATGTGGGAATCATTATGACCCTCCTCCGATGGATCACTTCCTATCGACCTGAGCTCATTATCCGGGAATATAGTTTATAAAATCCTTTTCAGTACCTTGGAGCTTCCATGCCTCAATGGAAATTTCTTTGCGTTCGATGACAAGGTCACCTCATTGGCCTCCGATCAAACGATTCTGCAATTATTTGACCTCAACAAATTTATTCATACTTGTAGTTTGTGTTGTTGTACCTTAAGGGCCATTTTCATTATTGGTGGTTTCTCTCATGCCCATTAACAGTTTTCATCATTGGCCAGTAATCAGGTAGTTTCTACCATGTTCGACATCAGATCACTTATTCACATGCCTATATTCACATGTTGGGTAGATTGAGATCGAGATGAAGACCCTATATTAAATTTGGCATTATCCAGGTTGAGTGGAGTTATCGAGTATTCATGGTTGTACACATGATCTTGTCTATATGGATGATTGTGACCATTCCATGGGTTCATCTGTTATTTAATGCTTTTTCAGAGATATGTTATTAGGAATATTCATATCAGAGATGTCATATATCGTATTTTGTTTTATTTGGCAAGTTTCCTCCCGGTATTCTGAGTTCTTTGCCTTGGTTAGTAAATCATTTCATCCATTACTCCTCATTCTGCCTTCATCCTTTAGGGGGCATCGGTGACACAATAATTTTTCACTATGCTCACTTCTTGTCCCTGATCCTAAAGTTCCCTGTGACGAATCTTGTGTGGCATTTCCACCTAGAAAAAATACATAAAGACATTCTTTAAAGACTCAAAGAAAAATACCTTCAAATATCATTGAAGAAACTTAGCTAAAACAATAAATTTCTCGGTCAATGCTTTTCTCCAGTTTCCTGCCCATGTTGATGGCAGGTTCACAGTTCTACCATAGCGTTGTCAGCACTCTTTTTACTGAGAAAACCACATTGAACCTTTTCTAGCAGTGTTTCCTTAAATGGAGTAGAAGCTTCGACCTCTAGAAGTTTCCAGGACGGCAAGCTCGATGTCATTTGATGGAGATAGGGTCGAGCTCTCTCATTTAGAGAATTTGATCTTATCAATGGGGGATTATCCCTTGAAAATTGGGTCTTCCTCCTTCTTTCATGGGCTCCTAACTCTATCCCCCTTCCCATAAATTGATCCTCATCCTTCCACTACTGGTTGGTCATTGTTGGGCTGGTCTAGTCATTCATTTTCCTTGCATCCTTGTATTGTGATAATGCCTAAGATATCTGGGAGAATGAGCTCTTTAAGAGCTTCAGTGAAGGACTCGAACATCACCAAAGGGAGGCCTCCAACATCAAGGCCACAGTTGTAAGATCTCTCTTTCATATATATTAATAAAATATCTTGTGTTTGATTTCTATATTTGTCTAAACATTTGTAGAAATAGTCTAATGTTCCTTGATTTGGGTCGATATTCAATGTATGTTTTGTATTGGGTTATGCTTGTTGTTGTCTCTTGATCTATTGCAGGTAATCGTATGCTACTAGTAGTGAGGATCGAGTCTCAGGTACTGTGGATCAAGGCCATCATCAAAGGATTCAAGCATATCATCAAGAAGAGGTAGGCCTATTCCCTTTCTCATCTTGTTTTAGATGTTAGCTAATAAAGCTTGCATTAGATAGTCTCTTAAGTTTCTAGACCCACTCTAGGGCTAGAGAGATTGCCTCTGTCTACAGAGGGGATTTATCTTCACAACATAATTGCCTCTTATTTTCCTTCTTCTTAGCTTCCCGGTTAGTAGAATCCAGACTTTCACCAAGTGAAGAGGAAGACCGGGGTGAGGAGATAGGAGAAAAATAAGCAAGAGGGAAAAAATAAACCATTGCTTCCAATGTAATTGATGTTGAAAAATCTTCCAGTCAGTCCCACAGTCAAATTCCCTTGCAAGTTATGCAAAGGTGATCACCTTCTAAGGGATTGTCCTAGTATTCCGAGGGTGTTAGAAGTGTGGTCTATCAACTCAAATCAACCTTTTTCATCGAACTCTGGAGATCATACTGGTAAAAACCCTCATCGACTAATAATAAGGCCCATGAGAAAAAGGGTAAAGTCAAATTTCCATGTAGGTTATGTGAAGGGAATCATCCTATTTACCTTTCTCCTTATATGGATGAAGCCACAAAAGTGTTGGAAAACCTTACAGCTTCTCAACTTCGTCTTCCTATTGTCTACTGAAATATTTCCTATGATCCTCCACTAGTTGATCAATTGATTGATCAAAATTCATCTCTGGTCAATACCACTCTCCTCAAAAGTGAACCCCACGAGTATGTTCTTGAAAATCATTGGTTGAGAACACGGTCAAATTGATTCCACCTTCAGTTGATCAAGCCTTTCCTGTTGAGAGTGAATGTCATACCACTCAAATTATTTTTGTTTCTTCATATTCCCATGGAATGGAGGGAAATCTTCTCATTCCTGTAACACAATGGGGTAGTTCCCTCATTCCCACGACACCCTCTCCAAGTATTTTAGTTGCTTCTTTTGATTGGATTCAACTGGTGGGATATCTTCTTCCTTCTTACATACCCTTTGAGATTGCAGTACATGCTTATAATGTGGTCGTACCTAGCACTATAATATATGAAGGCACATATGTTAGTATTCTTTCCTCAACTACTTGGCAAGCTTTTGGTTCTCCGCATCTTGTGCATGTTACCCAGAATATGTTAGTGTTTAACGGAGGAACTGGCTAACCATTCGGGATTCTTCCTAAGTTTCCTATTACTTTGGGAGGAAATATTGTCTATATAGACGTGATGGTTGTCCAAGGCCCTTTATACTTTAACTTACTCCTTGGGCATGACTATACTTATGTTATGGGAACTCTTGTCTCTTCTCTCTTTCATGTGATGTGTTTTCCACATGAAGGAAGAATTAGGACAATTGATCTTCTTTTGTTCATTTATCCTAATCTGGCTCTCAATCAACCATCCTCCATTAATGGTCCTTACATGCAAGTGGTATCTTACCCACCACAGGTTAATTATGTGTCCACCTATTCCGTGCCCACGTCTTATGCTAATCTAGCCAATGATATAGTGCATCATGTGTTGGGGGCATTGGACCTTGATTTCCAAAGTGTTGTTCTCCCATTTGGTGAGAACCTATTGGAAGCCATGACCCCTTATAGGTTGTGATTAGGTTTACAGACCAGAGTTCATTTTCATGTGTCAATCTCCTTAAAAATGAAACAACGTATCCCGGAGCAAAGTTTCATTTTCTTGTGTCAAGCTCCTTAAAAAATTAATCAAGCTCTTCAGAGCAAGGTTCCTTTTCTTGTGTCAAGATCGTTAAAAAATGAAACAAGGTGTCATTAGGATAGTTCTTTTACTATGTCAACCTCATTAAAAAATGAAACAAATCCCCTTTCAATTCGAGTCTTTGGTTAGATCTCGTAAATCCCCAGTGGAGTCGCCAATTCGGTTGTGAAGATAAATCCTTAGTGGAGTCGCCAATTCTATTATGAAGATAAATCCCCTCTGTGGACAGAGGTGGTCTCTTTAGCCCTAGAGTGGGTCCAGCAACTTAAGAGACTATCTAATGAAATCTTTCTTAGCTAATATCCAAAACAAGATGATAAAGGGAATAGGCCTACCTCTTCTTGATGCTATGCTCAAATCCTTTGATGATGACCTCGATCCATAGTCCCTCAGGCTCGCTCCTTGCTACTAGTGGCGTATGATTACCTGTAGGAGATCAAGAGACAACATACGTCCAATACACAACATACATTCAATATTGACTATCTAACAGATCAAGGAACATTAGACTATTTGCACAAATGATTAGACAAATATAGAAAGAAAGAACCATATGTTTTATTAATAAATATGAAAGAGAGAGCTTACAATCGTGGCCTTGATTTTGGAGGCCTCTCTTTGGTGATGTCTGAGTCCTTCATCGAAGCTCTTAAAGCACTAAATGAGAGAGCTTAACCCTATCTCCACTGAATCACATCAAGTTCGTCGTCCTCGAAACTTCTAGAGGTCGAAGCTTCTCCTCCATTTGAGGTTCAACACTGCCATAAAAGGTTCAGCGTGGTTTTCTCAATCAAAAGAGCGCTAACAACGCTAGGGTAGAACTGCCAACCTGCCATCAGCACAAGAAGGCAACTAGAGAAAAGCATTGACCAACGAATTTATGGTTTTAGCTAAGATTCTTCAATTATCTTTCAAGGAAAATTTATTTAAGTCTTTAGAGGATGTATTTATGTATTTTTTCCAGGTGGAAATACCGCACAGGATTCGTCACAAGGAACTTCAGGATTAAGGACATAAAGTGAACACTTAATTTGTTTTCCATCCAGGTTTTATCTCATGCTAGCTCGACTCTCAGGTTTGCATCAAATCTTTAGATATGGTGCTGAATTTTTTAGGAGATATTTTCCATGTGGGTGGGGCTTACGAATCATATGTTAACTCCTAAAACATGACTCATAGTCCACGCAAATTCTTTAAGGCATGTGAAGCATTACCATAGGGTTTATACTCTTTCCCCCTTGTGGACCTCTTTAGGAGATGGGTCGGCACAATTTCAAAGTTTACACTCCACACTCACTGAGGAAAATACTATGGAGAAAAACACTCCTTTATACAATTTACAGGTATTCCTTTTCTCCTGATCATTGATAATTTTTTACCCTATGTATGTCGCATCACATCTGGCCTTCATCTTGAAACAACCATCCCTATTTTCCTGGGGTTTTCAAGTCTTAATTAGCATGCCTTTATGCATTCATAGTCCACTAGTGGGGCCTTTTTCTCATGCTTTCCGTGGTAGCACAAAACAAACCCTTTCAATTTTTTATAAATAATCTCAATGGGGTTTCAGTCCCCTTCTGGATTAAGAGCTCAGAAACAATCATCTCCTTAAAATAGAAAAATGTGTAGGCTTGGGGCATGGCTGTATCATTCTAGTGGTTACAATTTGAAGGGAAAATCCTTAATATTTAAACTTGTTTGAAGAATACGAAGTCACGAAAGATTCAATATTCAAGCTTTGCACTAAGTTACGGGGGTGGGGATGCACTTGGTTCAAGAACACCAGCTAGTCCATCTATCTCCTTTAAGGATGCAGTTCGAGAAAAGACAAATAACCCTACCAAAAATCACAAAACATCTTAGGACCATACATTATCGATCAAATGGAGCAAGCTCTATCCATGGAGGTAAACATCCTTCAAGTATCCTCCCTATTCAAAACTATGGAGTCAAAAGGCATTATTTATAGGTTAATGGCTTCTAACCAAAACTAGAAGCATCACATGAGTGGGTGTTTTCATCATGGTCACCTAATTGTGACATTTACATTTTATCTTAGGGATTCTTTGTGGTCTAATTTGATACACAAAAAGAATTGGACGATGTTCTAAATGATGGATCGCGGTTATGAGGTAGAGCTATATTATCTATTACTCTGTGGTTCCTTGGTTTTGATGTGAATTCCATGGTGGTCACTTCTATGTCAGTTTGGGTTAGGCTCCCAAATATTCCTCTTCCATTCAAACACCACCAAGTCATTGAAGATATTAGGAACAAACTAGAAAAAATTAAAACGAATGGACCTGGAAAGAACATAAAAAGGAATATTTACTTTTGTTAGGATTTGTCTGGAGATAGTTCTAAGTAAAGGATTACCAGATCATATCACTCTAAAGTATAGTGGTTTTCACTGTATGAAATTCTTGACTATGAAAACACGACCTTCAGATGGCCTGTTGGCTTCCAAAGATGACATCTCTAGAACTCATGTCCTATGGTAAAAAATATCCTAGAAAGAAAAAATAAGTAGACAAACCAATCCAAAGGATGGCTGTTTAGTGATCCTACTCTCTCAGAGGAAGAGGGGGATGAAAATACAAAAATACAATTAGATCAAAACAAAGAGATTGGGGAGGGGTAGAATGTGGTTTAATTTTATTATGCTCCTCCTACACAGTCAGGTCCAGATCTTGATGAATAATAACCCACGACTGGTTCGGGGGGGCATCAAACGAGCTCATTCCTCAGAGGGTACAAACTCTGATAAATACCCCCCTCATTTGGAGGCTGGAAAATATAAATAGCTTGGTTTTGGTTGACCCAGATCCTCATGGGTGGCAACAGGTCCATAGAAGAACGGACAAATAAGAACAATTCAACTCAAAATGATCCATAAAATTACCTTTTTTATTTCTTTTTTTCTTGTCTATGCTCGATTGCATATGTTCATATCAGTGTTTGTCATGCTCTGTTATACTCACAATTGTATTGACATTATCTCTTCATAAATTTCACAACATACACACTATGTATGTCTACAGAATGTAATTTTTATTTCTATTAATAAAAATTGCGATTTTTTTTCTTGTGGAATATATGTATATATATAAAAAGCATTAGCAATATCACACAATATCCTTTTATAAACAATTTTAGAGATACCCTACATAATATTAGTATTTTTATAAATAATTTTAATATACCCTATCCACAATATCAATGCCTCTTATGTCTGGAAAGTAAATAGAGTTAAATATAATATGCAACTAAAATACTTAGACTACAAAGTCATAGATTTAAATTTCGACTTCCCATATTTGTTTTTATTTTTCACTAATAGTTGTTTCAAAAATCTTATAATCACTAAATATATTTAAATACTTTAAGTAATATTTAACTACTCATCATTAATATCCATCTTATTATATAATAATAAATACTTATTAATATTTTATAAAGTCACTATACACATCTCGATAGAATAAATAAAAAAAAATACAAAACATAAAAATCCTAGGCTTATCTTTACTTTTTCTAATTCCAAATATGATCTTATCAATCAATATTAACTTAAAGATTTAACAACTTAAATAATCATTAATAACTCAAATTATTTTTTATTAAATTTTTCATAAAAAATCACTATACACCATCTCACACTAAAATAAAGATGTGATATCATCTCACACCAAAATAATTGTTCCATATAATAAATAGAAGTACAATTGTGTTGTATAGTGACTCTATCTTATAAAAGTTTGGTTGGAAATAAGCAGTTAGTTTTTTTTCCTATTGATATAATTTTATTTATAGATGGTACATTTTAAGTTGTTAAATACAATTTTATAATTTTTAAAATATGTTTTAATATATAAATAGATTTAGCATTTTGAAAATTATTGAATACTTAATTAAAAAATAAAAAACAAACACGTGCTGGGAGAAATATGTAACAATTGTATTATTACATATATGCCTATGTCACTTCATGTGGAAATAACCCTCACCATATAAATGTTCTAATTTTAAACTTACGCCTCACAAATTAACACCTTATTCGCTGGGAATCTATAATTACATTGAGGGTGTTTTTAAAGGGGAAGGTGCTATGAGGACTTTCGTCATCTATCTAGAGCTTATACGAATATGCGGCATGTGAGTTGTGGCTTATTTATGGTTCTCTGGTTCCCTCCTCGATCAAATTCGAAGCTTATAAGAATATGCCACACGTGGATTGTTGTTTATTCGCTGTTATCAAATTCCACTCCTCGATCAACTGGCCACCTAAAACATTCATGGAACAAAAAATCCAGTCTGGCCTTATCTAAAATTGCTTTTCGAACAAATTAACGACCCTAATTCCTTTGTTTCTCACTTTATCTCCTTGTATTTAAGGTTTTGTCCTTGATCTTGTATGCGTTACTAGTTCCATGTATTTGAAAGATCCCATGGGATCGATCCCACATACAACGGCAAAGGTGTTTGCCACTTCCAAGACAGCTGTCCTGCAAAAACTCCAAGGGTATGATTACTTTACTAGACATCTAATAAAAACTGTTATTCATCGTCAAAGTTTCCTCAGTGCAACTCTAAGAGAAATCTTCAGTTGAATGTTGTCTGAATATATTAGCTTAATTATTCAAAGTTTATCATTATGTAATCCATACGAAACTAATTGGTCGATGGATTACTTAATTGTTTCAGTCCCATTATTACACATTTCAAGATCTTAAATTATGCAACTCTTACAATACCAATACGGGATACCGAATGAGAAATAGCGCCAAATATATCTCCCTCTCATCGTGCACAAAGCTTTATTCTAGATATTCAATGAAAAATATACACGAAATGTAATTATCATTTATTGATTTGGTGTAAAGTTGGTTGTTTTTATTTTTGTAAATTCAATAGTGGATTTCTATTAATATCAAAAAAAAGGTTTACAATTTTTGCAAAATTACATTTTCATAATTTTTTTCTTACCTGTCATACTAATCTGTGGATTTACTTGACTGAGACTATGGAATAAAGCTAGTTGGATATATGAACAAAGAGGCTAGCTCTGACAATTATCCAATCATACTACTAACAACTAGACAACTACTAACAACTAGACAATCACTGTAGACTAATAACCATATACGCATAGACATGATTTGAGATATAAAATATAAAATTGAACAAAATCAAGAGAAATATTTCCTTCCGATAATCTAGTATTTCAAAATCTGATTGGACTTCTTAGTCCAAAATGATGACTTGTGAAGAAGTTGAGTTGGCTTGGGGGGGGCTTGTGTTGGTGCATTGATGACCCTGGGTCCTTCCTCGTTTGATTCGGTGTCTAAGTTTGGGATGATATAGCCCTCAATTCTAGAAAACTGAACAACTATGTCATCCAAGTTATATATGATGTCTTTGAGAATGCCCTTTATGTCTTCTTGACCTGCAAAAAGTTTGTAGTTTTCTATTTGCTTATCTCTGATGACCATACTAACAAGAGTTTCTATTTGGGGGTGATGAGTGATAGAGTGTAGGAAGTCGATCCTTCTCTTAAGAAACTTTCTCCAATATGGAATCCATTTTAGGCTACTACCTCTAATGTCCGAGTTAGAGAAATAAGCTTTATCACCAAGAATGGGCAAGGCTTGGTGTAAGTCTGGGTGTTGTTATCACTTGTGGGGTCATTTTATTACTCACTAGCATAGCCATTTTATTACTCACTAGCATAGATCCATTTTAAGTACGGATCTAATATGAGCCAAGAGAGATCAAATTTCTTCACATGTAAACTTTTTTAGAGTGCAAAATATAATGTGTAACTTAACCAAATAAGTGTTTTAACCATTAAAAAAAAAAATTTCCTAATATATACATAAACAATTTACACATTATTTTATTTCTAATTACTTTACAATATATTCATTTTTCTTAATATCTGACATTATTTAGAGAATAATTTATTTTTATTTTAAACAGGGATGTGTCAACTCCAACAGTTACACATCCCCTCATACTTGGTTGTTGAATGAGCCAATCGGCTCAAAAATATACATCACATTAATTATCATTTGTCGGGTTAGTATAAGATGGGTGTTGTTATCACCCTATAATTTCAAGTCTATAAAATCACATGCTTGTGTGTGGGAACTTATAGTTTGTTAAAACTAATGATGCCACTATAGAAAATTTTAGTGAAATAGACATCTCTCATTAATGATTTTTTACCCCAACAAAATTTACATAATGTGGTTGAATATTTATATTCTAATTTTAAATTGAAAATATAATATGTTAATCAATTTGATTATATTAATAAAACAATTAGCAATAAAAATTTAAAAATAATAGCCCTGGTGAAAATTCCATGTAATAAAAGTTAAAAATAATAACCATGGTTGATAGGACACTTATTCCAAGTTGAATGTTGGGTAAAACATCCTAGTGGGTGTTAATTTGGTTTATTGTGGCTAAGGAAATTGGAAAAGGCAAAGGAAAAGGATTTCGAAAGGAAAAATGACATATTTGGAACATTTATTTATGAAAATAATGGAAATTAGGATAAAAGGGGGATGAAAGGTCACATGTTGCGTGTGAGGAGGAAAATGAAGGAAATAAGTAGAAAATGAATAAAATAGAGGCCTCTTCTATAAAAAGGTTTATGAGGATCAATTGGTACCTTTTTTCAATGCATTTTTGGAGATCTCTCATTATTCTCTCTCTCTTTGTCACTCTTGGAAATTTAGAGTTTTTGGAGCACTTTGGCATTGGAGCAAGAAAAAAAAGAAAGCGAGAAGAAGGAGGAGGCAAGCAAGGAGGAGCAGAAATCAAGCAGCTACAACAGGATTCCTTGTAGGTATTGATTTGCATGTATGATTTCCTTGCTAGATCTGGCATGCATGGTATTGCATGTGGTTCTTTTCTGTCTTGGCATGGATTTTTTGCAGGTGTGACGGTGTTTTCAACCTAGCCTTACCACTTTTGGATAACCATGGTGTTGTGAAATTATCGTGTTTCATTTTGTTGGATTTCAAGATTTATTTGAACCTAACTGGGGTGGATCTCCTAATCATTATGGAACCGGTTTATCTGTTGCCTCGGTTTAGGGCCTAGTAATCTAGGTTTGGATTGCAGTAAAGCCTGAGAAGTGCTTGTAGAAAATCTCTAATGCAGATATAATACCATGTAGAAATTATATCACTGGGTTCAATCCGATCATATAATGTACTAAAACAAGATATTGAATCCTTCTACAATATTTGTGGAATATAAAACAGGATCACTCAATCACATGCAAGTAAGGGAAAGGAAATTATCAATCCCACAACACAAGATGTTCTTGGGCAAATCACCTGATCAAAAACCCTCTATCTGATATTGTACATAGTCAAAGAATCATGAAACAATACAATTCTTTCTCACGCCGAGAAAATCCTGCACTCTACTGACTATCTCACCCTGATCCTGCACAAAACGGTCTAGAAATTCTTAGGAAAAATTGACCAACACTTAGCCAATTCTTAGCCCTTCCTTAGCCCAGCCTTGCTCACGTGATCCCCCAGGTAATTAATCCCTATTAAATAGGATAATTAGCCTTCCTTGACAGTGTAATCCCTATGGAGCCTTCCTCTGCTTTTATAACTGCACTTGAGCAGTTTGCCAAAAATACAACTGATAGTTTACTTGTCTTAAACCTTTGTCTCAACTGGGTCTCCACCAGAATTGACATGCATGCAGCTATAAATAGTGAATCATCAGTTACTTGGTATATCACTACTTGTGAATTAAATCTATTTTAATTCACTTGATCTTCCACTAGCTCATCAAACAGTTAGAACTAGTTAAACTGAGTTCAACTCAATTAATGTGAGTTAACTAATCCCACTCACACCACACTAGTGATACAACTGTAATTGGACCATGTTAATAATAGAATCACTCTACATGCCTATCATTTGACCCTCAACTCAAAATTCTTGAGCTAACTAAGTCTATCACACTTATTTAACTATTACAAGTTGTTATGAGATAAGATTACAATAAATTTTCCAATTTATTTAAAACTTAGTTGCACACTAATGTGTCGCTGGGATCCATCACTGTGTGGCCTGTGATCCCACACTAGTGTGTGTGCATTTTCTTATTGTTTCTGGATGCCAATTTCACTCTTTCTTGTTGCAAATTTCAACACTCCCTCTCAAAAAGAAAGGAATCAATTTGTCCCAATCTGGTACCTTTGGAATGTTCTTGCATGCAACACTTCTCTAGTGTTGTTTGCACATGCAACTCTCGTGAAACTGAATAGCCCCCAAACAATTGAATCTGTATAATACACCTATCATCAAAGTCTTCTGACTGCTACTAGTTACTTCTCATGTCTACTGGACTCTCTGCGATGTTGCTGACATCTGCATCCATGCACTCTGCACTACTGCCAACCCTAATCTACGCTCCAGTATCTGACACCTATCACTTTGATTTTTGAACTCCTAACATCTGATTACATCAATCTAACCGATCCTTCTTGCTACTTTTGTACTGTAGGCTCCTCATAGTCATGTTCGATCCATGAGACACACCATCTCAATGGACCCTGCCCAATTTCTTCTTGGGATTAATTCTGCCACATCTCCCCACCTCACACCTGGAGGTATAGCTGCATGTAATCCCTGTACCCATATTGCTCGAAATAACCCCTCCTAGAGGTCTCTGTTTTAGTGGACTCTTCCACTCATTCTCCTCTCTATTTCTCCAATTCTGGCTAATCCACAACCTTTTGAGACTGCTTCTCACACTGCATGTTAAGAGATAATTTCTCCCTCTCAACCACCAAGTCATTAACCAAAGCTTTTCTCCTCAAATATTTTCATGCACCCTCAACCTCGAGAGCATACAAGTTCTTGACTCTTGAATCGATCTTCTTCACCTGTCCGGTGGCTAAGTGTTTAAGGAAAAAATTTCTTGTTCTAAACATCACCTTATAACCACGGTCTTCCAATACCGCTATGGGGACAAGATTCTACCTTGGACATAGAACATACAAAACATCTGTTGGTCTGAGAGGGGAGCCAGACTCCCTCTAAAATTTAATTTTACCTATGTCGGTCGCGTTATACCTCGCTTCATCTCCAAACTCTATGTTCTGTTGGAGGTCCTTCTCCTCCAAGTCATTGAAGAGATCTATATTCCCCATCATATGGAATGAGGCAATGCTGTCTAGATAGCATAGGCATCCCATTACAGTGTTGGCCATGCATGAAATGATAGTAAAATCAAGCTCAAACTATGAAGCCAATGCTTCACCTGATGCAACTACATGCTCCGTCTCGCTTTCCTTATTTTGTGGACAATTCGAATCATAGTGCTCATGCTCATGATAGTGAAAACATCTGATCTTGGACAAGTCTCTCTTGCCCTCTTTTCCTTGGGATTTATTTCCCTTTGCCTTCTTTTTTTCCCACTAATGCACAATATTCTTCTTTGTTGGTGTTGGAGGTCCCGTCTTTGGTGCTCTGCCTTATCTCTTCTATTACCAAATTTGACCATAGTCACTTCCAATCTGGTAACTTCTCCATCCCATTCACAGAGTCCTAGTAACTATGCAAACTCTTTGGAAGGCCTAGAAGTTTTGGTCTCACCAATTCATCGTCGACTACGGTCACACCAACACTTCCAAGCTCATCTCGACATTGAGTGAACTTCGCCAAGCATGTTTGTACCATATTTCCCTCCTCCTTCTTGATATTTTTGAGCTTGTCCTTCAGCGCCAACTTCCTTTGGTCACTGCTATTCTGAAAAATATCTATCAAGGCCTTCCACATAGCATATGGAATCACCTTCCCATGGAGACTCAAGACAATATGATCTTGAACTAACCTCCAACAAGATCCTTCTCGCCTCTGCTACCTTCTTCTACCATGCATCAAGAAGTTGGGCATCTGCTGCTGTGGGATTGGGAATATCAATATCTATGAATTCCTTCAACCCATTGTCCTCCAAAATTACCTCCATCCTGTCCTTCCATGCAATATATTTCGAACTTCCCTCGAGTGCATATTCGAGTCGCATGTCATTGAAAGACATCTTGATCTGCTGCTAGACCCTTAATAATAAATCTGTAAATTTGAAACTACTCAAGACAAACTCAATTTCTTATCCATTATTGTGATTCCTAGCACTTTGATACCATGTAGAAAATCTCTGACACAACTAAAATACCATGTAGAAATTATAGCAATGGATTTAATCCGATCATGTAATGTACTAAAACAAGATATTGAATCCTTCTACAATATTTGTGGAATATAAAATATGATCGCTCAATCACATGCAAGTAAGAGAAAGGAAATTATCAATCACACAACACAATATGTTATTGGGGAAAGCACCTGCCCAAAACCCCTCTATCATATATTGTACATAGTCAAAGAGTCATAAAACAATGCAATGCTTTCTCACACCAAGAAAATCCTGCACTCTACTGACTGTCTCACCCTGATCCTACACAAAACTGTTTAGCAATTCTTAGGCAAAATTTTCCAACAGTTAGCCAATTCTCAGCCCTTCCTTAGCCCAGCCTTTCTCACACAATCCCTAGGTAATTAATCCCTATTAAATAGGATTATTAGCCTTCCTTTACTGCGCAATCCCTATGGAGCCTTCCTCTACTTTTATAACTGCACCTGAGTAGTTCACCAAAAATACAACTAATAGTTTACTTGTCCTAAACCTTTGTCTCAACTAGGTCTCCACCAGAATTGACATGCATGCAGCTATAAATAGTGAATCATAAATTACTTGGTAGATCACTAATTGTGAATTGAATCTATTTTAATTCACTTGATCTTCCACTAGCCCATCAAGTAGTTAGAACTAGTTAAACTGATTTCAACTCAATTAATGTGAGCTAAATATTCCCACTCACACCACACTAGTGCTACAACTGAAACTGGACCCTTTTAATATTAGAATCACTCTACATGCCTATCATTTGACCCTCAACTTGAAATTCTTAAGCTAACTAATTCTATCACACTTAGTTAACTATTACAAGTTGTTATGAGATAAGATTACAATTAATTTTCCAATTTATTTAAAAATTGGTTGCACACTAATGTGTCGCTAGGATTCATCACTGTGTGACCTGTGATCCCACACTAGTGTGTGTGCATTTTCTTGTTGTTTCTGGATGCCAATTTCACTCTTTATTATTCCAAATTTCAACACTCCCTCTCAACAAGAAAGGAATCAATCTATCCCGATCTAGTACCTTTGGAATGTTCTTGCATGAAACACTTCTCTAGTGTTGTTCGCACAAGCAACTCTCCTAAAACTGAATAGCCCCAAAACAATTGAATTAGTATAATGCACCTGTCATGAGATTCTTATGGCTGCTACTAGTTACTGCTCATGTCTACTGGACTCTCTGTGATGCTACTGATATCTGCATCCATGCACTCTGCACTGCTGCCAACTCTGATTTGCGCTCTAGTATCCGACACCTGTCACTATGATTTTTGTCCTCCTGACATGTTAATGCATCAATCCAACCGATCCTTCGTGCTACTATTCTATTCACTATTAGAAAATGATGAAATCAGTGACTAGGTGACTAAAAAATTTAGTCACCACAACTATTTCAAGTGAATTACTACTAAATTTGAACAATTTTAAGTGACCCAAATAAAAAAGACTAACTTAAATGGATAATTTAGTATAGGGATAAAATAAACGACTAGATAATAAGTGACCCAACTAAAAATGACTAATTTAAATGACTAATTTAGTCTAGGGATAAAATAAACGACTATATTATAAGTGACCCAACTAAAAATGACTAACTTAAATGACTAATTTAGTCCATGACTAGATAATAAGTGAAAAAATTAAAAATGATTAATCTAAATGAACACTATAGTCTAAGAATAAAAATATGACCAACTAACAAGTGAAAGAAGTATATGATTTAGTCATTTTTAATTGTGTAACTCCGGAAATGGAACATTGCAATTTTGATATTAAACCATTACATTTTACTAAAATTTGACACTGCATATGGATTCAAAGATAAAGGGGGTCTATGAATCCATATCTAGTGTTAAAATTTAGAGACAAATGGGTTGCTTCCCCACATTCATGGATACATCCACGATAAAATTGTTAGTGTGGACTGACGCACTTTAGCCAAGAGATTTGATCTAGGCATTTGATAGTGTAAAACTAGCCAAATACCCATCAACACTGATAACGAATTGTTTACCTAACCCTTATTTTCCATGCAAAAATAATCAAGAGATAATTTTCCACATTTGTGAATAAATGTTAAAAAGAATTATAGCCCATGTAATCACAAATTAATTATAAATATATTGCTATATGTTCTTATTCTTTGATATAAAAGTGAATGTATAAAAATCTCTTCAAGGAAATGAATGTTTAAAAATGTAATCATAATATTATTTATTTAAAAGAAAGGTGAAAACTTCTAGAAAACTTATACAAGCATTTTAAATCTTAAAGTTAGCTTAAAAGAAGAATTAATCTATTTTTCCACTTTCTTATTTTACAATTTTTTTTTTCTAAAAAAATAAAAAAGTTCTCTTCAAATTGACAACTTTATAAATATTTAAAAAATAAAAGACTATTCAATATCTAAACCTAAATCAAAACAGAAATCAAAGTGGTGGAGGGAAAAATAAAAGAAAAGCTTAAAAAAATGAAATATCAATGGTATATTGCCATACAACATTTCCAAATTCCTTTTGTTGTCACGGTAGGCGGGGATCAAACCAAAACCATCAACACCATTTCTGCTTGTATGAATTGAGAATATATGTGTCAGAGATATTTCTTTCATAATGCCTCTTAATTATCCTCTGCTCGTGATAGCTGGAAATATGTATTAGATGAGGAACGTAGGGCACTCTCCTTAGCAAGTGGAGAGTGTACTCTACAATGATCTCGCGTTGGAGAGGAGGTATGTTTTACTCATACAATTCGATTATTTTAAACCAACACCAAGTCAGAAAGAAACCAAATAGAGAGAGAGGGGCACATTTTACATGTCAATGTAAATTTATGGCATCAAAATTCCACGTGTTATGTGGGCTTTGGAGCCATTTTATCTCTGTCTTTGGTTTTGAAACTAAAATGAGATCGAATTTGTTGATTTTTTGGGGTTTTTTTTGTCCAGTCAGTAATGAGATTGAATTTTCTGAGGTTTTGGTGGTTTTTTCCAATTAGTTATGCAACAGAATGATGAATTGGCGGATCTATCCCTACAACTTCATGAAGCTCTAGTGTAGAATGGTTTGAAGGGTTTGGCTCGACTTCTGGCAGAGGGGGTTAAAAAATATTGTTTGATGAAATGCGAAAAGAAGATGTTGTGCCCTATATTTTTACGATGGTGAGTGTCATCCATGCTTGCACCCATTTAAGAGCTCCGCAAAAAGGCATTTGGATCAATAATTACATAAATAGAAGTGGGTTTGAATTAGATTTTTTGTTTGAAATTCACTCACCGATATGTATGAAAACTGTAGGAGTATAGATATTGTGTGTGTTGTGATTGATAAAATGCATGAAAGTGATGTGGTGTCTTGGAATACCATGATTTGATTATTGGAAATGTGGTTAATGAGAATGCAAATGAAGCTTTGATTTTTCTTATATGAATGCAATTGGCATGCATTAAACCTCACTCTGTCACCATGGTGAACGTCCTCCCAGCTTGTGCCTAGTTAGCAGTTGTGCAATGGGGTAAGTGGATTCATGCTTATAATATTAGAATAGGATTTGTGTCTAATATTTTAGTGGGGATTTCTCTCAAAGATATGTATGCCAAATGTGGAAAAATAGAACTGGCACGCAATTTTTTTGATGAGATGTCTAAATGAGAGAGTACTAAGTGTATGTGACTATGAAATTCATCTTCGCTAGCTTCCACTAAAAATTGCATGCGAAAAATCAGAAGCCATATTTGGTCAGATCGCATAGAGAAGCAACATGAATTGAAACAGAGCCTCAAATCTCCAAAAGGATGTCAACCAATCCATTCAAAAGCATCCTACTCTATATTGTAGACAAACCAACAAACAATTCCAAGAGGCATAGGATTCTAACATATGATTGTTTGTCAATATTCTGACCATATTTCAACACTTCTATACGAGATCTAAAAGGCTCTATCCCGCATTCTCAGCTACAATATTTTATTTAAATTCTAGAGCATAGAAGTGTGTCTTACCCATTGCAATTCATCATTACAATTTCAATAACATCCTCATTTTGGAAATCAGGGTAGTGTGTTATTAATTAAACAGGGTACATGCTCCAAATTCTACATGTAGTTAATGTCAAAATCAGAAATTCCTTCAAAATTGAACCAAGGATGTGGAAAAGGCAGTATAAAATGATCCTCACACCCTTTAGAGACTATAAGCACAATTGACATTCTACATGTAACTAATGTCAAAAATCAGAAATTCTTTTAAAATTCAACCAAGAATGTGCAAAAGGCAGTATAAAACAATCCTTGCACCCTTTAGAGACTGTAAGTAGAACTGTTCTTTGAAAGTATCTTGCAATAGATAAAAGGACCTGCATGTTGCCTACAAATGCTTGCAAGGAAGCTTGTTACCATTGCTTCATAATAGGAGATAAACCAATAAGAATACAAAACCAATACACAGTAGAATGAGAAAGAGTGGATTCATTAATTCGTTATATGGCCTCTTTCTCATCGACTGTAAATTCTTGGCATAACACCCAAAATATGCAACAAGAGAGCTGATAAACAGAAGTGGGCATCCTTGTGATTTCATCTTCTATGAACATTGTTGGCCAATTCTTCAAGGACATAGTCACCTCCTTGCAGTAGATCGTCCGACAAGCTAAAAGTTAGAAGGGTTTGAGGGCATGATGGGAATATCTGAAATGATTCCCTTGTTGCATGGAGCCAAACTACTCCAGCATCTGATCTAGCTATTGCCTCCTTTTCTTCTCTGCCTTTGAGACCAAACCTATTGATAAATTTATGCATAGTTACCACCTCCGTAATCAATTGTAGCCAATAATCACGATGGGCTGAGGCAGTCAATTCATGGAACTCCAGTATTAGAGGCTCTTCCCTGCAAATGCATAGCTAATTCCCAACTCTTCAATTACTTTTTTTATCAAGAAACACAACTTAGATTATAATAGATAAATTATAGCAGATCTCTTAAACCACTGGTTAATAAGGGAACAAAATTTGAGTAAAAACTAATGAGAAAAAGGAATTCTAAAATTTAATATAGATGAGATGTATCAGAAAAATATATTTTAGGCATAAGTAAAAAGAAGAAGAAGAAGAAGAGAGAATGTAAAAATCAAATGAAACATTACAAATATGTTGAATTCATATTAAATTGAATGGTGCACCTTTATTCTTTTTTCATAATAATTTGCAATGTGGAATACCATAGCCCCTGTTCATATTGTTTGAGATCCTTTAAAAAAATCTTCATTTCACATTGCTAAAGCCAAAAAAGAAATTAGAGGTCATGTTTAAAATTTTCAGCATGAAGTCTACTATGACTAGGAGAGCTCATAAGTTACATGTCACTGGATTCATAAATGATGATCTTTTCAAAGAGAAGGGTGCCCCATGGACCTGTTGAACCAGATTTCACTTGCTACTTTGAATCCACTGAAATATCAAAATTTATAGGCTTTTCATACGTAATGGCTCTGGAGGTTTTGAAATATAATGCATAGTAAGTTAATGTCAATCGCCCTAATCATGCACCCATCAAAGAAAACAATTCTTCAGGTCTATATATTCTTTATTTGATTAATCTGAATGGATATCAAAAAAAATATACATATGTATATACCTAAAAGGGATTTTATTATTTAAAAGAAATATGTGTTCGAGGGATGAGAATAAATATTGTAAGGGTGACTGCCAGCATGGAAATAAGTATCTGTTAGATAACTGACATGTCAACTGTAGAACTTGACAGTTTAAGGGCCACATCACCATACTGCATTAGAGTAAAGGTTGATTGGTAGCACCTGTAAGCATTATTTGAAGTAGTATGGTGACATTTCCAATTCTCCTGGACTGAGATGGCCATTAAATAGACAATAAATATTATCACTCTCCACAATCCTCATCAATATACATAAACTAATTAGACATATATAAATACATACCTGACCAGCTTGTACTACCAATGTGACACACTACTCTCTGTGTCGCTCCACTTCCATCAACGTGCAATACTATCTCTCCCTTTGCAAGATTTAAGATGGGCATCTTCTGTTTCTTCAAATCATTTTCAGATCTGGTCGATACACATAATACCATGATAAAGCACCAAGTTTTACATTAAAGGTTCCTCTAGATTGTCTCAGTCATAACAAGGGTTCTAACTACCTGAACTTAGTACAGTGGAGGGTTTCACAGCTCGTCATGTTTTCATAGCTTTTTGGTTTAAACTGTGTAGAATATTTAGTACGACAACATTTGGACTAAACCAGGGATTTTTCCTATTGAAAAGGCGAATTAACACACTGAAACGCTGAAGAAAAAGGCTAAATCCATGTCAAATCCAAGCCTAATTAGTTGAGAACTTATATTTGCGAAAATATTTTAGTATTACAGCTTTTCAATGACTTAACAAGTGCAATTGGTATAAAATTAATCTTCTAATGTTATCTGATATTTTTCTTTCGGTAAATTTTAGTGCCATAGTTTTATTAAAATAGGGTTCAAAACATAGGTCTGACAAGTCCAAATTTTAGTGCAAAGTGTTTCAATTGAAAAGGAGCTCAAAACACCATCAGGGTAGATATTTTTTGGAAGTTCCATTTTTTAGGTTCATTTTTTCTAAAATTTCATGACCATTCAACGATATATGTCATCCTTTTAACGATGGATGTCATCTTTTTAAAATGGACCAAAATCTATGGCACAGAAGTGGACATGAATACACAGTAGAATGAGAAAGAGTGGATTCATTAATTCATTAGATGATGCAATGTCTCATTAAGTCATCACATAGTAGGAGAAGAGGAGTACATTTCATATCTACCAAATAGCTAACTAACAACAACCACATTTAATATTATATTAAATGCCTCATAATTACATCTTCTATTTGGTAGCTTTGGCAGCTCAATTTCACAAATTTTCTAGGTGGTGACTAGTTAAAATTTATATGACAGCTATCAATGTTCTTTGTTATCCTCTGCTACATGTTGGCTTCTCTTTTGGTGGCTTAATCACTTTGATTCAGTGGCTCTACCATGAACAGAAGCTATACATTTTGACATCTCTCTTGGTAGCTACCCACTCACTCACGACATCTGTAGCTTGATTCTTTTGCTTATTCAATAGATGATATCTACCCATGTGATGAGAGGCTTCACAAAAGGAAAACCTATAAATTTCCTACGCTTAGTGTAACTCCATGAGTCGAGAGAGTGATTTGATATCATCAATTCTATGATTCTTTGGCCTGATTTTTGCAATATTTTTGTGGGTTTTTCATTGTGCTATGAATTCCCATGGTTCTCACAGTTTGATTGCATACATATACCATGTTGAATTTCCACGACCTTGGGTCTAGGATAGAGTATTAAAATATTTGACACTCCAAACCAAGAATCTCAACAAAACTACTTTTCAAAGCAGAATATAAACAATAGTAAATTACATATGCATAGAATATAGACAACTTTTCAATTTTTCAACCCAACTTCGTTATATTAACAACATATAATACAATAGTCAAAGGCTCCCATATCAAGGATAATGGCCCTCATACATCCACTAGTACAAGATACAAATAAGATACTTTGACCATCTAGTTGTAGTGCAATCTCTCAGTCCTCTTAGTCATACCCTTCACTTGCCCGGTCCTTCAGCTTCCGATTTGTGGCTTCTGCCTCTAGAAATTCTCCAAGTCCATCTGGTCACTAAATATTGGCTATCCAATCTACTCTATAGTTGTGCCTCAGTCCATCAAGGTGACAACACATCGAGACTCCTGTCAAGTTGTTCACAACTCCACTTGTGAACAACTCACAATCTGCTCATTGCTGCTCCTCAACTACTCAGGGACTTCAACCCACTATGGTCTTCCTTTGCTACAACGTTGAAGACCAACATAGGGCACGAAGGGCTTCCATCTATCACTGCAATATGTGCATCTCTCACAATGAACACAGGCTGGGAGGACTACCCATCATCTATTGTAGAAGTCCTTCTCCACACATAAGTCTTAGGCTCCACGATCCTGCTCCTGGTTGGCCAAACCCTTGAGCTCCACAACTGTCAGGCTTGCAGTCACATTTTTCCATCAAGGTGTTGCACTTTGGCTCCAACATGGACATTATCACGATGTCCTCCACCAAACCATAAGTGTTGAATCTCGTTCACACTTTTTCCTCTCTCACGATGTCCTCCAACAATCCACAAGAGACCAAGTCCACACTGTAGCATTTGCACCTGGATAGGGCATCCCCACACCTGGGAGACCCTTACATATGGTTGCCCACAAACTTTATCAAATCTTCATTTCCCTACAAAACAAGAGCTTTTGTGCAATTCTAGGCACCTTAATTTGTCCTCGCCTAGGACACCATCAAACCATCATACAAGGGTGCATCTGCAACATACCTTGTTGTTGTCCTCTTGCCTTCTAATCTAATGTGATTTTTGTCACCTTGGTTTCTTGGTAGGCCTCCCAAAAATCCATGTAGGCTCCTCCAAACAACTAATAAGGCCTCCTCAAGCTGCCCATCATATCAATCCACACAATAGTAATCACTATGACCCAATACTTGACAAATTCTCGCTCCAATTTTGTTGCCCAATCACTGTGGAAACTATCACTGGTTTAGGGCAACAAACCATGAGATTTTCCCCCGCCTCATTGACTTCCACATGTTGCCCTATCAGAATTTAAAACTGATCCACAAGTTAGGATCCAACATCTACAAGAATACTAAAATACATACCTTAAGCTCACTTTTCTGATGTCTCCTTCATTGTTGCAATCTAGGCCTGGTTAGGACATCACATAGTCCCTTCTTCTAGCCTTCAATTCTGCCTAGAATTGCTCTATATGAAAGTGGTTGCCCTTTGGAAGTACCCTCCTCCTCAATGTTGTTGTCCTGGGCATGAACCAACCCTAAAAATTCCCTATGAAACTCTGGTTAGGTTGGTTTAGGCCCACGACCTTCCCAAAACATCAATCTAGGGATGCAACTATCTCTTCCAAGTGTCTAAACACCCTAACATACCCCCAAAACATACAAAAATGCTCTCCTTTGCCTCAGCCCTCTCGCACAACAACTTGGCCTTCATAACAGTCACCAAGAGTGCCCTGAACTGCCTTCTTCTCCACACTGTCAGCCCTCTTATCCCTGTGGCCCAAAAAATAAGTTTGCTTCTCCTCCATGAGCTATATTCTTGTGATGTGTTGCACGCAATGGATGCCTAAAACACAAGTTATCACTCTCCTTTTATAGACATAATGAGGGGCTTCAACAAATTATGAAGAGACACACCTATTGGAGTTATTTATATCAAGCCAACATGACTTGAACCAATAATTAACTTGTCAACTTCAAAAATTAATTTCTCTCTAATAACAACTCAGAATCAGATGATTCTCATTGCGTTGGAATCGTTTCGCCAACCACTATCATCCTCATCCATCACATGTCGAAAATCCATAATGGTTTTGGCCCAAATCACCATGGGTTCAAAACCCCCAAGCTTGGATCTCAAACCCACAAGCCCATTTGTGGCGCTTTGACCTCCAACCCTTGAACACTAGGGCTTGGAGTACCTCCTAAGCTACACAAAAATCAACACTCATAACACGTAAATTTTTTCCCTATGTTCAATTTGTTCTCATTCTACAATCACAATCTTCCCAAATAACCAAAGTGATCAAGCAACAAAGGTTGGAAATTTCTCAAAAAGTTTATCAAAATGTGGTGAGGGTTTTAAGGTGATGGATTTATAGCCACCATAGCTCCTAGCAATATTTGTCCAAATTTCTATTATGACCCTAATTTTAAAATTCTACTATAATTTTGCATTTATTGGCTTTGGCAACAATTTGGTTACTTGTCAAAAGGTATATGCTCAAGAGCTAGGATGCTCCTCCAATAAATTTATCACACTCCTCCATAAGTGGATCTCATAGATATGTGGGCAAGCAATGGTCAAATAGTTGTTATGACAACTCCTCAAAGGGTGACCTAAACATGTGTGTCAATAAGATGTGGGGCATTCCTCAAATCATGCCAACCAATCCCATATTTAGTGGATCTGCGTAGATAGAAATGTAAAGAAGGCAATGATTGTAGTCTATATCATGGCATATCATAATATGCTTACAATCCTTTAATATGAACAAGCGTGTTTACCTCATGAATATCAAACCACGCTAGAGCATATTCAATCACCCCAAGAACAATTTCAATTCAAGTAATAGCAGGGGGAGAATCCTAGAGTGTTGTACACCATCATGAAGCTATTGAAATGATTATGTGAAAAGGATGTTGGCATGGGCCAAAAATACTAGGGGATTTCATCAAGTGATTCATAAAACAACATGCATCATTAACAATCTAATGATCACAAGGGATTCACAACTAAATCGGCTAGTATGAAAGGAAAACAATCATCTTAAGGCAACCAAAACATCAACATCATCAAGCCATCTAGGCTTACTTAATCAATAACCTTATCAAATGCAATCACGACTCTAGGGACATCTAAAGGTCAACCTGTAAACCTCCCTTTCTGATGGAAATGACAAGAGTATTGAAATATTCACAAGTGTAGGACTCCTATAACATGAGAGGTAACAAGCCACCTATAACATGAGAGCTAACAAGCCAGAGGGCCAAAATTCTCCAAGTGCAGCCTACTTGGGTGTGGTCTTCTACTAGATTAAATCTCATGCCATATGATGGGTAACATGGTCCACCAATCATGCATTTATTTATTGGTTGGGGATGCCTAGCAGCCTAGGAGGATATGTTTTCATTTCCCTACCAAATATGTTATATGTGCACCCACATATGGGGACACCTACCTTGACAATTACCCATACATACATCAGAAATGACATGTGACAATTTATGTAAGAGTCTAACACTCAAGTATTCATACATAACTGTGTTAGATGAAATGATTTTATGTGTTCTATTTCTATCACTGATAAATGATATAGTCCATTCTCATGCATGCATGCAATTTTTTTTTATCCTTGTCTCTTTTATCTTAGATGGGACCTAGTTGCATTAAGGATGTGTCCCACCTCTAAGGGATGCATCCACTGATGGATCAATCAATGGATATATGATCACTGTTAGTCCACCCTTAATGGATCCAACCACCATCATATGAAAAATGAAAGCGGTTTGGCTTAGAATTTAGTGTTTCCCTATCCATGAGGTACAAGGCAACTATTGGGGACATCTCTTTTTCTTTTGGGATGTTAGCCACACCAAGAAAATTTGTGATGTAAATGCTCTTAGGAATATCTAGTTACCACCTGTCAAAACTAGTTCCTCTTAAGTGCACTTGATGAAAAGTGGAAACAAATCTAGCATTCCCTTGGGTGCGCTAGCATGGGATACAGAGGAAGGAAAGAAAGATGTGGTGTTACTATTAGATTTGTCAGTAAATAAAAAATATTGGCAACAAAATATAGAGTTCAAGACGATATTCTTCTACTAGTCACCATGCTTCATAATGAAGACCCGTTATCTAGATTCACCTTGCTTAATAGTAAAGACCCCATGACGTGGAGGATTTTTTGGAATCTCACAATAATTTTTTAGATGACAATCAAAATATTGTCCAAATTGCAGAAGCTAATCATTTCAAGTCACTTTCGTAATATTGGTTTTAAGGAAATATATGTTCTTTATGAAGCAATTCTTAAAAACCTTCAACAAAGTCTCATGTTATTGCAGCATTTTGTTATCTCCTAGGTATATAGGAGTTGTTACTTAAGCAAACTTACTACTTTGGTGAGATATTTGTTAAGCAAGCTTGCTTGCCACATTATCAGTTATATTGAAATTTTGGAAGCTATTGTATTTTAGTTTATCCCAATGGAGTTGCCTAAATTCCTTAAGCTTATTCAACAAGTATTTTAGCGCTCTACATGCTATTGGAAAATGAAGTCATTTTCTTAGCAGTTGATTCCTTTGTCCTTCTCATTTGTGTGAATGCAATTTTTTCGGTTTCTTATGATTAATCATTAACCTATAAATCTAACAAATCTGTATATGCCCATTATTTCAATAGTTTTGATAATAGTAGATGGTATTGGTTTCATATTGTTTAGTTTTCATTTATCATTCATCTCATTTGATTGTACATATTTTGTAGGTTGTTGGCCATGATTTTCTTGTAATAACGTTTTTGGAAATTTTTTTCTAGCTGGTGCACTTTTTGGAGGTTTCTTTGACATAGGAACTAGCTTAGAGGCACCAAAAGTTTCAGCATTTTGGGTAGCAGTTCTAGTATATTTTGAGGGAATTGAACTAGACAAACATGCTTGTTGGCTATTAGGATGAGGCCATCACCAAAACCTCATCAAATGAAATCACGACTCTAGGGCCATCTAAATGTCAACCTGTAAACCTCCCTTTGTGATGGAAATGACAATAGTTGTGAAAATATTCACAAGTGTAGGCCGCATATAACATGAGAGGTAACAAGCTAGAGAGCCAAAATTATCCAAGTGCAACTTGCTTGGGTGAGGTCTTGAATTGGATTAATTCTCTTGCCATATGATGGGTAACAGGGCCCACAAATCATGCATTTATTTATTGGTTGGGGATTCCCACCAGCCTGGGAGGATATATTGTCATTCCCCTACCAAATATGCGAGATGTGCACCCACACATGGGGACACCTACCCTGAAAATTACTCATACATACATCAGAAATGACATGTGACAATTTCTGTAAGAGTCGAAGATTCAAGTCTTCATACATAACTGTGTTAGATGAAATAATTTTATGATTTTATGTGTTCTATTTATGTCACTGATAAATGATATAGTCAATTCTATATGCATGATAATTTTTTTATCCTTTTCCCTTTTATCTTGGATGGGACCTAGTTGCATTAAGGATGTGTCCCACCCCTAATGGATGCATCCACTTATGGATCTATCAGTGGATCTATGCTCATTGTCAACCTACCCTGAATGGATCCAACTGCCATAATATGCAAAATGAAAGTGGGTTGGCTTAGACTTTAGTGTTTCGCTGTGCATGAGGTACAAGGCAACTATTGGGGACATTTTTTCTCTGTTGGGATGTTACGCACATCCCAGAAAATTGGTGATGTAAATGCTCCTTAAGATGGGCAAATTTCCCTCAACTGTCTTACAGATGTCTATTTGCCACCTGTCAAAACTAGTTCCTCTTAAGTGTGCTTGATGAAAAGTGAAAACAAATCTAGCATTCCCTTGGGTGTGCTAGCATGGGATATAAAGGAAGGAAAGCAAGCAATGGTGTTAAAATTAGAGATGTCAGTAAATAAAAAATATTGGCAACAAAATATAGAGTTCAAGACTAAATTCTTCTACTAGTCACCATGCTTAATAATGAAGACCCGTTATCTAGAGTCACCTTGCTTAATAGTAAACACCCCTACTTTATTAGATGATAATCAAAATATTGTCCAAATTATAGAAGCTAATCATTTCAAGTCGCTTTCCTAATATTTTACTGAGGGCAATATATGTTCTTTCTGAAGCAATTCTTAAAAACCGTCAACAAAGTCTTAGGTTATTGCAGAAATTTATGATCTCCTAGGTATATAGGAGTTGTTACTTAAGCACACTTACTACTTTGGTGAGCTATTTGTTAAGCAAGCTTGCTTTCCACATTATCATTTATATTTAAATGTTGGAAGCCGTTGCATTTTAGTTTATCCCAATGGAGTTGCCTAAATTCCTTAAGCTTATCCAACAAATATTTTAGCACTCTATATGTTATTGGAAAGTGAATTCATTTGCTTAATAGTTGATTCCTTTGACCTTCTCATTTGTGTGAATACAATTTGTTCGATTTCTTATGATTAATCATTAACCTATAAATCTAACAAATATGTATATGCCCATTACTTATATTTCCGACAGTAGTGGATAGTATTGGTTGCATATTGATTAGTTGTTTTTTATCATTCGTCTCATTTGATTATACATATTTCATAGGTTTTTGGCCATGTTTTTCTTGTAATAATACTTTTTTGGACATTTTTTCTGTTGGTGCATTTTCTGGAGGTTTCTCTGACACGGGGACCAACTTAGAGGCACCATAAGTTGCAACATTTTGGGTAGAAGTTCTAGTAGATTGTGAGGGAATTTAATCATATAAACATACGTGTTGGCTATTGGGATGAGTAATCGCAAATTAATGTGGCAGTTTTTCCCTAAGATATCATTTGCCTCATTTGATTGTACATCTTTTGCAGGTTTTTGGCCATGTTTTTCTTGTCACAATACGTTTTTAGACATTTTTTCAGCTGGTGCACTTTCTGGAGGTTTCTCTGACACAGGAACCAACTTAGAGTCACCAAAAGCTGTAGTATTTTGGGTAGCATTTCCGGTAGATTATGAAGGAATTGAACTAGACAAACCTGCTTGTTGGATATTGGGACCAGGCCATGTAGATTGATCCAGGGGTTTTTCCTTGAGATATTATGAATGGTGTTGGTTGCATATTGATTAGTTGTATTTTACCATATGATGGAATTATGAATGCTATTGGTTTATGTTTCATGTGGAATTATTAATATTATCGTTCATAATTTATCTTGTATGTTTATGAGTTACTTGCACTTGAATTTCCTTCACTTTGTGCATTTGACATTTTCATTGTTTTATATTTTTATATATTTAATTTGTAATAATAATTTCTGTATCTTTAATTTTTTTTTCCTGCCCCCATTCTGTTGTCCCTTGTTTAATTTCAGGGTACCTTCTAGCCATCACCGAAACCCCTTCCCTTGTCCACCTGCCCCTGAAACTTGGTGTAACACTAGTCAAGACAATTCTTCTCAGCAAGCTCTACTTTATGTTTTGTTTTGTGATTGGACTTATAGGCAACAGATTGTGCTTGAAGCTGTGAATATAAAAGACTTTTGTATCTTTTTGAAAACACCATTTGGCATAAGTATAGACACATTACCATGTCCCTATACTATATCTTGGTTTCTTTCACCTCAACAATTGTTCCTCCTTGCATTCAATTTTTCATTTCAGAAAACTAATCCGTACCGTGTTAAAGAATATTTTGTACATTTATAGCATGTAATTCTATTTATTATCAATTTAATTTGTCATTATTAGTGAATTTTGGCTTATTTTATGAAAATCCATGAGATTCTCAACCAAAACATATAACTTAACTGTAAAATATTAGAGTTTACATATGCAGGGGGCTTCTCCTCAAAGTAGGCCCACAAACCAAGTGTGAAATCTCCATGTCATAAATACCAATGCTCTTCGGGTTCCTCTAATGGAATTGTAGGCAGAGACCCCACAAAAGGTGGCCGATCTTTCAAATTTGTAATAAATCCAAAGCAAGTTATACAAGTTGGCTTCCAAAATGAACAGGTTGGTCTATTCCAATTTTGTAGGTTGGCTCATCAAAATGTTTTCCAATGTGGCACATGTACATATATCTATATATACACCCTAAGTCCCCTTATCACCATAATTATGGATCAGGATGGGAGGATTCCTCTCTCTTTGAGGTTTGTGCTATTGAACAAGGGTTGTTTGGGATCCATTTTCCTTTGGATTATTCTCTCAAAAGAAACTGAAATATGCCAATGAGTCTGCTGCTTGACCTTTGCTAAATGTTTGGAAGAGGCATCAGTTTCATCTTTTTAATCCTAAACATCTTTGAAAACTTATCCCTATTTCACATAGTAAGATGAAGGCCTTTCAAAATTATTTGTTTTCTCGTAAGCATATTTGACAATACCAACACTACTTTGCCTAAGAGCCTCAATTCCAAGTCTTCTATAGGTGAAAAATCATTTCTTGTCCTAGAACATCAAGTATTATAATGATGCCATTATCTCCACTTGGAAGGAAATACTTAATGTGATCTAAGGTTTGTATAAAAATACCATTTCCAAACACCACTCTTAATGCGAAGAGTATCAGGTAGAGTGCATCTGCGTACAAGTTTTTTGATTCAATGACGACAATCTATTTCTCAACAGGGCTTTATTTTCCATATCATTGGATCAGACAAGGTATTCGCAAATGGAATATGGAGGTCCTCAAGTATAATCCTATCTCTAACTCTTGAAAGAAATGTGGCATCACTTTAAAAATTGCAGCCCCATCATCAACTCCACTCTTTCCAATAATTATTTGGACTTTCAAAATAGTTTTCTCCCCTTGGAGTTTTCAATTCCATGAAATATCCTCTAAAAACAATCAAATTCCTTCACAAGGGTTTTCCTATCACAAGCAGATACACATTGTTTAAAAACATCCTTTACCCTAATAGTTCCAGTGTTCTCTTACAAGCCATACATATGAAAATAATTTTGGATGACCCTGTACAACCCTTACTACTCATACCCATGCTTATTTATCCTTCATCGATTGCACAATCTATCTATGTCTAGTGGGAAACAAGATTGCAGACTACCCATCAGCGAGGATTCACTTGAAAGTCAAGTTTGCTCCAAATAACACACATGTAAAGGCTACATAATCCACTCTTGGTGCTAAAAACTTCACAGCTGCAATCATCCATAGGAAGTTGATTCTGACATGTTATATTTCTACATCGTTTGTGGCCAAACATCTCCATTAGGGGAATTTTGAGGTCTAAAATAGGCCTTCTAAGGAAATTATAAAATAATAGAGGAAAAAATAAAATAAGGTTTGATTACATCATCAAATTTTAGAGGGAAAAAATAAAAAACTACTTTTCAACTTATCTCTCAAATTTTTTACTCAAATTTCGAGTGGGAGTACTCGTTGGATGCAAAATTTAATTCCTCATCTAGGTTGTACCCATGTTGCATGCTTTCGATGGGTCCCGCTACACGAAAAATCAGAAATACATGAAAAATGTGATTGCAATCATGTTTTTTTATGTATTTCTCATTTTTTGTGTAGAAGGGTCCATCAAAAGCATGCAACATGGGTACTCTTTGGATGAGGAATTAAATTTTGCATCCAATGAGTTCTCCCGCTCAAAATTTGAGAAAAAAAATTGGGAGATAAGTTGAAAATACGAGTTGAAAAAGTAGTTTTATTATTTTATTATTTTTTAATCGTTTTACCTTTTTACTTAAAAAATGGTGAATCATCCCCCATGGTTGACATCATCATCTTGAATCCTATCGGTTCTTAAAAATTTTATTTTTTTGTACATTTTCTTAGGAGGCCCATTTTAGACCTTAAAATTCCCCTAATGAAGGAGGACTACTTGAGTGACACTGATATCTGTATGCAAAAATTCTTGAATACATATAACTAATTATGTGTGCCCCTGAGCTAGGTGTAATATCCCTCCCGCCTTGTACAAACTTTTGCAAAAGGACAAATTCTTCTGTACATTGAAGACTTGTTGTGCCTTCAATGATTGTTGACATCTTTGAAATTTGAATCTACCTATTGTCTTTTGTGATCTCATACTTAAAGGATTCAAAATAGACAATCACTATTATTTGTCACTGATTTTCTCCACTGTTGATGAATAGAGCTACCTTGTTAACTCCATGGGATCAACCAACTGTGAAAATACATGAAGTAGAACCCTTATTTCCTTCATATTCATATTCTGGATTTTTTTTTCAAATCCCAATATAAACTAGTGGATAACATGCCTCACACATTGGATTCAAAATTGGAACCTAACGACATGGAACTAGCAACATGCCTAGTAAAATTGGAAATGGCCAGTTATGCCAACTCTTTGAGAATGAAAATGCAAGAGGCATATTCAACCCTGGACAATACGTCTAGAAGAGGTTGTGTCATCTATTCAAAAGATATAATAGTTTTATGTCCTATCTTCTCCAATGAGGAAAGCAAGGAAAACTCTTAAGGCTAGTATAAATATGCATGTGTCCCTGGGCCATTCATGTTGGAGTATTCCCAAATTTCCTTGAGAGAAATTTTCCTAACCCAACCCAGTGACCCCAACTGATTCAATGAGATTATCATGGGTTGCATACCATCTAGATCCTAAACCTAGGTCATCATCAGTTCTCTAGCTTGCTACCAGATCACAGCCCCACTATGGGCATTACTCATGGCCTGTGGGAGAATAATTTTTGGAATTCCTAATTTTTTTTTATAATGTGCCCTGTTGGAAAATTTTGTGACAGTAGCATAGGATTTGAAACATTAAAGTGTGTCAGATGCTCTTCTTGCCCACCATTTATAGTTGTTTAATGAACATCCAAATCCTTCCGAGATAATAAAACTAAGGTTGTTTGAGGAATTTTACGAAGTTGAAGATGCTTTCTTGCAAATAGGAGTTCTATTTTAACGGATCCTTCCTGAGGAAATTATGGTATTAATTATCTTGGACATAAGTAATATATTTTCTAAAGTCACTAGCATCTATAGGATACTTTAAACAATTACATCAATTAGCCCTTGGGGGATTTTACATTGGTATCAAATTAAATTCCCACTGCCATTCAGTTTCATGAAATAAAGTTAGAAATCTATTGCCAGTGGTGGAAATTTGGATTTTTTAGTTGCCAAATAAGTCATCTTCTAGTGCTTTTGCCTTTTCTTGTGCTTGGATGTTGACACTATTTATGTCCATACATCTTCTCCTCCATTTTCGAATCTTTATGTTTATAATTTTATGGGCATTCTTCTATATAGATTGTGATGAAGACCCTTATAATGGAGTAGACTTTGGTAATACCAATACAATTTTTTTTTCAATTAGGAATATGTTACTTCTGCATAACAAGGCTATCTGCTGAATAGTTTGTGAGGATATGGGAAAATAATGTATCACATAAAATCATAAGAAATTCAATAAATATCTAATTTTTTCTATCATAATATGTCTGCATTGGGGCATATTGCGGGCATCATGCCATGGATTCCTCTTTCTATCTAATACAACTCTTGTCTATCTCAAACACCATGTTCAGATATCATTCACTTTCATAGATTTGACTCCAACAGTGAGAATTTCTTTAAATTCAAGCCAGAGTTTTAACTTTTTATTGTTGCAATCAACCTTGTATAACATGTTCTTTGTACAATTGGGGTAATGAAAAGTTCACTCGTGCCTTTTCCATATCAAGAGAGTTTTAAAAGTGATAGCAATTGTTTTCAACTAAAGAGTCAACCAAAGTTGGTCAAAACCATTTGCCTTCCTCTGAACCAAAAGATGGGGGGGTTGTCATGTTGTAAGGTTTCATGTTCAAGATATGAGGCTTGCAGTGTTGGAAGGTAATAAAGATGTATCTAACTATTTTTATGGATTTTGCAGTAGAATTCTAATCCATGAGCTAGAATTAGCATAAAGTTGGTCTTTGAAGCTGGAGTTGGAGTGATAGAAAATGGTGTTGTAAAGGGCCATGCAGATCATGTATTGATTTTATGAAATTATGGTTGTACTCGAGCATCTTTCTAGACATGAATAAAAAATGTTGGGCTACCTTGGGAACTTGGGCTAGTAGAGACTCATCAGACATTGGTGGCTAATGACTTGTGTGGTCGAACAATTCTACAAACATATGGTCAATTGAAAACATGAAGAGATGTTGTCATGGATGCTCTCCTTGGTGTAGAAGAGTTTCGTTTTAGTACAACACCCATTATCAGCATGGCTTGCATCATGATGTGTAAATGTCAAAAAAACACATGTGTAATTCAATGGTATGGTAGCAGAGAGGTTTTTTGTGAGGAATTTATGTGCAAAAGCATAACAATATACGACCCGAAAAAATTCCCCAACTCAATATATTGCCCAACCGAACAACAACTCAGTATATTCCCCAACCAACCAATATGGCTGTTGTTGATCATGTTACCCCCCTATTAATTTCTGACAAACAAACAGGGGGGGGTCAAGCCGTTTTTGTATTTTTAAGGAATGGATTCCTTCTGGAAAGGCATCATCCTTGTGACCTTTCATGTTCCCTGCTTTTTAATCCCTTTCCCTCTGCTATTCTGGAGTCAATAAGCCTCACTGATTGCTAAAAATATGTGCTTCAAAGGCCTCTACTTGCCCCTTGTACCCCTGCAGATTTACCCATTTCACCCCTTTTTCCCTCTTTCCAAAGTCCTCTTTCCATCCCAAAAAATTCCTCCCATAGTTCTCCTAACTATTCCAAAATCCCCTTTAAATTCCACATCCACCCTTTTTTAGGCCATTTTCCCCTTTTTCCTCCCTTATCGTTTCCCTTCTTAACCCTTAAAATCCATTAAAAATGGGCCAAAACCCACTTTGTAACATTATCATAGGGCCTAGCCCCTTTCCCGCTAGCCCCCTTAAAACCACTTCCCCATACGTCCCAGCGCTAATACCAAGCGCTTAAGTCGTGAGCGCTAATCGCAATCGGAGATCGTCGGAGGGGCAAATTCCTTTGTTTTATCAAAAAAGCTCCGATGCGATTATTTTGTTATATAAGCCCCGCGACTTAATCTTCACCGTTGATCTGTTATCGAGATCGGACGGCCCGCGTAATATCGCAATTGGAACATTCGTAAGGTGTCACACTTGTTTCCTCTCGATTGCGATTGCTCCGAACAGATCCTAGCTGTCTATCTCCCCGCTGATCCAACGGTCATCGCACATTCCAATCGCATCGCAAATTATAAAATGTGCATCCCTCTCGTCTATTGCGATTGCGATTATCCGACTTAATCCTGACCGTCCATTGGATCTAACGATCTGACGGCTCAGATCTAATCGCCCTCCATCACGCCGGGTCCCACCATGTACGTTCATTTCCACGCATTTCATAGAATTTTCTTCCATTTCCTGTGCATTTCCGATTTTAACCAAAGTTCCGCATTTACATTAAGATTAATTTTTCATGTTCGTTTCGTCCATTTTCATAAAGCCACCCCACTGCATTGATCTCCACCATTGACCTTTGTCTCCGGACCACGATCGAATGACCCACATGCATTCTACCATCAAATCCTATTTGTTCGCTGTTGATACCATTTCAATGCATTTTCACCACTGTTTTGACCAAAAGCACCATTCCGCCACTGCCGCACTACCACTGTGCCCATCCTCCGTAACCCTCCACCTTCCTCAGTGCATGGGTTTCTTCACATATTTATGGTTTTCTACAGGGTATAGGAGGTGAAAATGCTGCCATGATTACACAGCCTTTATTACAGTAGCAAGTTTTCATAGACAGAGATATAAATGAAGCAACAGAGATTTCAATACATAGAAAACTAAATCAGCAGGGGCTTCACATCAGCAGATGGTTCTAAAGTACAAAGCGCCCATATTAGTTTTATTATTTACTGTGTTCCTGAAGATTTGCGCCTTGACCACAGTCCCAAGCTACCAGAGCAGCTGTTAATGCGATATGGCAGACTATTTAGTCATTCACTTCACCATTTTGTTTATTCACTAGAGTACTATCCAGCACTGTAGCCAGAGTACATTAGGACCATACCAAAGTAAATGGAAGCCGAAGAAGATCACTCTTTCGTTCCTAAAGATACTAGAGATAAATGCAGAGAGAGTCTAAATAGAATGGGCTTGGGCCTTCTTTCACTTCTGGGTTTTAATTCTGCATTCAGTTTTTCCACCTACCACCTCTGCTCCTCTTTCAACTATAAAAAAATGAAGAAACACATTGTAATGGTTCCAGATTCATCAGAAAATTGTGCAGTAGGAGAATTTTTGTATACATTTTGTAAGAACTCTTGTATGAAGACTCAGAGCCTGTTGGGTTTCAGTCAGGAGGAGCTCTATCTGTAATGAGGATTCTGGTCTTTGGTATTTCACAGTGTGTAACTTCTCCTTTAATGTTTTAATTTAATGTTCCATCTTGTTTTCATCCATCTTTCTTGTATCATGTTTTGGAATGCGAGTGGCTCACTGGTTTTGGTAAGAATTTATCCTAGTAGATACTCATGCTAGAATCAGTCAAGCGCTTTAAATATGGCTCATGCATGATATACTGTTCCATTTTCATCTTAACCATACTTCTGCTATACTAGTTTCTTTGGGAGGGTGTTTTTAAAACGCTATTTTCATGTATGGATTCTTAAATTGGTAAGCCCATATATGGGAATATTGTGTATCTGGATATCATCTCAATGACAACTAGTATCCTCTCACTTTTCCTTACACAGTAAACAACTTCAGATTATATATCTCTGTGAAGTATTTCTGAACCGGCCCACATTACAGTAAATTGTCTCTGAATTATCTGATGCTTTTGTATTAGAGTTTTACACTTTGCCTCTGCAATATCTCTTTTCTTGTGTCAAGTTTCTGAGAGTTTGGTCCCATTCAAATTAATTTCCTTGTTTACAAGAGATAGCATGAGAGCCTTTTGTTGATAACTCCCCATGTTATGTTACACACTCCTTGCTATATAAGATGTCATAGGCACTGGTCTTTGGCAACTCAAGGCTGTCTCTAGGAATGACAACATCTTTTTGGCGCCGTTGCCGGGGATCAAAGTTAAGAAAATCAGAATCCCTGGGCCTCGACAAAACCTTATTCACTCTCTAAATAGGTGAGCATGGAGAGTTGGGATTTGTAGATCCCTCACCTTGGCGACTCCACATTTGTTTATGATATAAATTTATTTGCAGTCATGTCTTCTTGTAAGCCACACCCGAGGTCAGATACATCACAGCCAAAAAAACCTTCAAAGAAAGGAGGAAGGAAATTCGGTGGAATACTTTAATCCATGGAATGAATACAATCTATCCTTTGGAGTTGTCTTGGATACAGATGAACTGTCATAGAAGAAGGAAGGTGAGGAAATCATGCCCCATGGGAAGGAACTTGTTATTACTGATAATGACAAGAATGATCTGATGTGTCTGATGGACAAAGAGGAGACTGGAGGACAGAATTTTGGAACTGCTACGGTGATGGGAAATCAGAATTCCATTCTGATAGAAGATGATAGTGCAAAATCTGAAGAACTTGACTTGATTGCCAGAAGCAATCAAGAGGTTGAAGGACAATTACTGAAGATTGTCAAAGAAGAAGAAGAATACGCTGAAACAAATGTGCAGCATATTGATGAAATGCTTGAGAATAAATCGCTGATTTGTTTGCTGAAAACTTTTAGAGAAGAGAATTAAATTGCAGACACTGAAGTGAAAGTGCCTGAAGTTGTGAAAGAAGCAGGAGTAGATACTAGTTTGCAGAATTTGAATATGCTTACTAGTACACAAGGAGAAATGAATAATTATGCTACTGCAGTTAAAGAATTAAAAGGTAATTTACTTTTTAAAGGTAAATTTGCAGGTGATGAGCAAGAGAATGTTGCAGAGGGAGATATCCTAAGAGATATTCAGGAAGTTTGGGAAGAAGCGACATTTTTGGCAAAAGAGGCAACATTGACAGTAGTAGCAATATAAATTGAAAGCATTGGAAGACTGATGATGAAGGTGTCTCAGAAACAGTAAACAACAGTAAGAAAGCCGAGAAATCTTGGCAAAAGAAAAACAAGAGCAGAATGTGAAAGCATAGCAGGAGGCAAGTTGCAGAGCAGAATATGGAAACCTAGAAATGCACAGTGGAAGAATAATGCAACTGATGGACACCAGCAAAGCAAAGTGGAGGACCTTCCACGGGATATTCTTCTCATCCCAAGTTCCACACCCTTGCTTAAGAAAATTTTTCTAGAATTGGCGTTTGAAATATATGAAGTTGAGATCGGATTTATGAACTCGCAACAAAGATCATATCAGTTCATAGACCCCAGATCCTTTTGGGAAAGTCTCCCTCCTTTTAAAAAAGAAGAGATTCCACTGCCTTTTGAAATACAAGAAGAAGGTGATTGGGCTTTCAAGAGTCACTCTAAAGATGCAATGGAAAATGCAGTAATCAGAACTGCCTAGGATACAGATAGCCTCCCAATCATGGAAGGCCTAAAAGAAGAAAGTGTACACCATTCGTTCATTGATCCTGTGGCAGAATATATGGAGGCCCTGATTAGCTCAAATCCTCCAGCATTGATCCTTCACCAGGGCCAAATTCATCAAGAGTGGTCACCACTGATGGTGACTGCATTTTTGAAGAAGCACATGCAAAGCACCCTATGGTTATCTCTGACAGGCAGTCAGTGCTCCTATCCCGTTTTGTTACTTCTTGACTGGCTGCATTGGCATTATTGTATCACCTAAAAGCACCAGAGGTTTCCAAGTAAAGTAGGGTAAGTAGGAAAAGCTCAATAAAGCTCAGTCTGTGAGCATGTAGTTAGTTGTTTTAATTTCTGTAAATTCCAGCAAGCCAGACAGTCTCATCCTGGCTTGGCTGTTTTTCAATTTCTATTTTAGAATGTAGAGAAAATATGAGACCAACAGTTTAATCTGGTTTCATGGAGTAATAAGGGTAGAAGTAGAATAGGTTTATTTTTCTTGTTTGTAAAAATTTATGATGTAGGTGGTCTGCGAAGTTCTCGACACGCCCAAGGATGAACGTGTCGTCCCCAGATGCAGCCAATGTTGACCATGTTACCCCCCCTATTAATTTCTGACAAACAAACAGGAGGGGGGTCAAGCCGTTTTTGCGTTTTTAAGGAATGGATTCCTTCTGGAAAGACATCATCCTTTCGGCCTTTCATGTTCCCTAATTTTTAATCCCTTTCCCTCTGCTATTCTGGAGTCAATAAGCCTCACTGATTGCTAAAAATATGTGCTTCAAAGGCCTCTACTTTCCCCTTGTACCCCCTGCAGATTTTCCCATTTCACCCCTTTTTCCCTCTTTCCAAAGTCCTCTTTCCATCCCAAAAAATTCCTCCCATATTTCTCCTAACTATTCCAAAATCCCCTTTAAATTCCACATCCACCCTTTGTTAGGCCATTTTCCCCTTTTTCCTCCCTTATCGTTTCCCTTCTTAACCTTTAAAATCCATTAAAAATGGGCCAAAACGCACTTTGTAACATTATCATTAGGGCCTAGCCCCTTTCCCGCTAGCCCCCTTAAAACCACTTCCATACGTCCTAGTGCTAAGACCAAGCGCTTAAGTTGTGAGTGCTAATCGCAATTGGAGATCGTCGGAGGGGAAAATTCCTTTGTTATATCGAAAAAGCTCCGATGCGATTGTTTTGTTATATAAGCCCCATGACTTAATCTCCACCGTTGATCTGTTATCAAGATCGGATGGCCCGCACAATATCGCAATCGGAACATTCATAAGGTGTCACACTTGTTTCCCCCCGATTTCGATTGCTCCGAATAGATCCTAGCCGTCTATCTCCCCGCTGATCCAATGGTCATCGCACATTCCAATTGCATCGCAAATTATAAAATGTGCATCCCTCTCGTCTATTGCGATTGCGATTATCCGACTTAATCCTGACCGTCCGTTGGATCTAACGATCTGACGGCTCAGATCTAATTGCCCTCCATCATGCCAGGTCCCACCATGTACGTTCATTTCCACACATTTCATAGAATTTTCTTTCATTTCTTGTGCATTTCCGATTTTAACCAAAGTTCCGCATTTACATTAAGATTAATTTTTCATGTTCGTTTCGTCCATTTTCATAAAGCCACCCCTCTGCGTTGATCTCCTCCGTTGACCTTTGTCTCCAAACCACGATCGAACATCCCACAATCATTCTACCGTCAAACCCTATTTGTTCGCTGTTGATACCATTTCAATGCATTTTCACCACTGTTTTGACCAAAAGCACCATTCCGCCACCGCTGCACTACCACTGTGCCCATCCTCCGTAACCCTCCACCTTCCTCAGTGCATGGGTTTCTTCACATAGTTATGGTTTTCTGCAGGGTACAAGAGGTGAAAATGCTGCCATGATTACATAGCCTTTATTACAGTAGCAGGTTTTCATAGACAGAGATATAAATGAAGCAGCAGAGATTTCAATACACAGAAAACTAAATCAGCAGGGGCTTCACATCAGCAGATGGTTCTAAGTACAAAGCGCCCATATCAGTTTTATTATTTACTGTGTTCCTAAAAATTTCCGCCTTGACCACAGTCCCAAGCTACCAGAGCAGCTGTTAATGCGGTATGGCAGACTATTCAGTCATTCACTTCACCATTTTTTTTATTCACCAGAGTACTATCCAGCACTGCAGCCAGAATACATTAAGACCATACCAAAGTAAATGGAAGCCGAAGAAGATCACTCTTTCGTTCCTAAAGATACTAGAGATAAATGGAGAGAGAGTCTAAACAGAATGGGCTTGGGCCTTCTTTCACTTCTGGGTTTTAATTCTACATTCAATTTTTCCACCTACCACCTCTGCTCCTCTTTCAGCTATAAAAACAATGAAGAAACACATTTTAATGGTTCCAGATTCATCAGAAAATTGTGCAGTAGGAGAATTTTTGTATACATTTTGTAAGAACTCTTGTACGAAGACTCAGAGCCCGTTGGTTTTCAGTCAGGAGGAGCTCTATCTGTAATGAGGATTCTGGTCTTTGGTATTTCACAGTGTGTAACTTCTCCTTTTATGTTTTAATTTAATGTTCCATCTTGTTTTCATCCATCTTTCTTGTATCATGTTTTGGAATGCGAGTGGCTCACTGGTTTTGGTAAGAATTTATCCTAGTAGATACTCGTGCTAGAATCAGTCAAGCACTTTAAATATGGCTCATGCATGATATACTGTTCCATTTTCATCTTAACCATACTTCTGCTATACTAGTTTCTTTGGGAGGGTGTTTTTAAAACGCTATTTTCATGTATGGATTCTTAAATTGGTAAGCCCATATATGGGAATATTGTGTATCTGGATATCATCTCAATGACAACTAGTATCCTCTCACTTTTCCTTACACAGTAAACACCTTCAGATTATATATCTCTGTGAAGTATTTTTGAACCGGCCCGCATTACAGTAAATTGTCTCTGAATTGTCTGATGCTTTTGTATCAGAGTTTTACACTTTTCCTTTGCAGTATCTCTTTTCTTGTGTCAAGTTTCTGAGAGTTTGGTCCCATTCAAATTAATTTCCTTGTTTACAAGAGATAGCATGAGAGCCTTTTGTTGATAAATCCCCATGTTATGTTACACACTCCTTGCTATATAAGATGTCCTAGGCACTGGTCTTTGGCAACTCAAGGCTGTCTCTAGGAGCGACAAAATATTTCTGGCATCGTTGTCGGGGATCGAAGTTAAGAAAATCAGAATCCTTGGGCCTCGAAAAAACCTTATTCACTCTCTAAATAGGTGAGCATGGAGAGTTGAGAGTTTTAGATCCCTCACCTTGGCGACTCCACATTTTTTTATCATATAAATTTATTTGCAGTCCTGGCTTCTCGTAAGCCACGCCTGAGGTCAGATACATCACAACCAAAAGCTCCTTCAAAGAAATGAGGAAGGAAATTCAGTGGAAGACTTTAATCCATGGAATGAAGACAATCTATCCTTTGGAGTTGTCTTGGATATAGATGAACTGTCACAGAAGAAGGAAGTTGAGGCAATCATGCCCCATGGGAAGGAACTTTTTATTACTGATAATGACAAGAATTAGCTGATGTGTTTGATGGAAAAAGAGGAGACTGGAGGACAGAATTTTGGAACTGCTACGGTGATGGGAAATCAGAATTCCATTATGATAGAAGATGATAGTGCAAAATCTGAAGAACTTGATTCGATTTCCAGAAGCAATCAAGAGGGTGAGGGAAAATTACTGAAGATTTTCAAAGAAGAAGAAGAATACATTGAAACAAATGTGCAGCATATTGATGAAATGCCTGAGAATAAATGGCTGATTTGTTTCCTGAAAACTTTCAGAGAAGAGAATGAAATTGCAGACACTGAAGTGAAAGTGCCTGAAGATGTGAAAGAAACAAGAGTAGATACTAGTTTGCTGAAATGTGCAGCATATTGATGAAATGCTTGAGAATAAATGGCTGATTTGTTTGCTGAAAAATTTTAGAGAAGAGAATGAAACTGTAGACACTGAAGTGAAAGTGCCTGAAGTTGTGAAAGAATTAATAGGTAATTTACTTTTTGAAGGTAAATTTGCAGGAGATGAGCAAGAGAATGTTACAGAGGGAGATATCCTAAGAGATATTCAGGAAGTTTTGGAAGCATCCATGTTTTTGGCAAAAGAGGGAACATTGAAAGTAGTAGCAATAGAAATTGAAAGCATCAGAAGACTGATGGTGAAGGTGTCTCAGAAACAACAAACAACAGCAAGAAAGCCGAGAAATCTTGGCAAAAGAAAAACAAGAGCAGAATGTGAAAGCATAGCAGGAGGCAAGTTGCAGAGAAAAATATGGAAACTTGGAAATGCACAGTGGAAGAATAATGCAACTGATGGACACCAGCAAAGCAAAGTGGAGGACCTTCCACGGGCTGTTCTTCTCATCCCAAGTTCCACACCCTTGCTTAAGAAAATTTTTCTAGAATTGGTGTTTGAAAGATATGAAGATGAGATCGGATTTCTGAACTCGCAAGAAAGATCATATCAGTTCATAGACCCCATATCCTTTTGGGAAAGTCTCCCTCCTTTTAAAAAATAAGAGATTCCACTGCCTTTTGAAATACAAGAATAAGGTGATTGGGCTTTCAAGAGTCACCCTAAAGATGCAGTGGAAAATGCAGTAATCAGAACTGTCTAGGACACAGACAGCCTCCCAATCATGGAAGGCCTAAAAGAAGAAAGTGTACACCATTCGTTCATTGATCCTGTGGCAGAATATATGGAGGCCCTGATTAGCTCAAATCCTCCAGCATTGATCCTTCACCAGGGCCAGATTCATCCAGAGTGGTCACCACTGATGGTGACTGCATTTTTGAAGAAGCACGTGCAGAGCACCCTATGTTTATCTCTGACAGGCAGTCATTTCTCCTATCCCGTTTTGTTACTGCTTGAATGGCTGCATTGGCATTATTGTATCACCTAAAAGCACCAGAGGTTTCCAAGTAAAGTAGGGTAAGTAGGAAAAGCTCAATAAAGCTCAGTCTGTGAGCATGTAGTTAGCTGTTTTAATTTCTGCAAAGTCCAACAAGCTAGAGAGTCTCATCCTGGCTTGGATGTTTTTCAATTTCTATTTTAGAATGTAGAGAAAATATGAGACCAACAGTTTAATCTGGTTTCATGGAGTAATAAGGGTAGAAGTAGAATAGGTTTATTTTTCTTGTTTGTAAAAATTGATGATGTAGGTGGTCTGCGAAGTTCTCGACATGCCCAAGGATGAACGTGCCATCCCCAGGTGGAGCCAATGTTGATCATGTTACCCGCCTATTAATTTTTGACAAAAAAACAGGGGGCGGGGGGTCAAGCCGTTTTTGCATTTTTAAGGAATGGACTCCTTCTGGAAAGACATCATCCTTGTAGCCTTTCATGTTCCCTAATTTTTAATCCATTTCCCTCTTTTGTTCTGGAGTCAATAAGCCTCACTGATTGCTAAAAATATGTGCTTCAAAGGCCTCTACTTGCCCCTTGTACCCCTGCAGATTTTCCCATTTCACCCCTTTTTCCCTCTTTCCAAAGTCCTCTTTCCATCCCAAAAAAATCCTCCCATAGTTCTCCTAACTATTCCAAAATCCCCTTTAAATTCCATATCCACCCTTTGTTAGGCCATTTTCCCCTTTTTCCTCCCTTATTGTTTCCCTTCTTAACCCTTAAAATCCATTAAAAATGGGCCAAAACCCACTTTGTAACATTATCATAAGGCCTAGCCCCTTTCCCGCTAGCCCCCTTAAAACCACTTTCCCATATGTCCCAGTGCTAAGACTAAGTGCTTAAGTCATGAGCGCTAATTGCAATCAGAGATCGTCGGAGGGGAAAATTCCTTTGTTATATCGAAAAATCTCAAATGCGATTGTTTTGTTATATAAGCCCCGTGACTTAATCTCCACCGTTGATCTGTTATCGGGATCGGACGGCCCGCGCAATATCGCAATCAGAAAATTCGTAAGGTGTCACACTTGTTTCCCCCCGATTGTGATTGCTCCGAACAAATCCTAGCCGTCTATCTCCCCGCTGATCCAACGGTCATCGCACATTCCAATCGCATCGCAAATTATAAAATGTGCATCCCTCTCGTCTATTGCGATTGCGATTATCCGACTTAATCCTGACCATCTGTTGGATCTAACGATCTGACGGCTCAGATCTAATCGCCCTCCATCACGCCGGGTCCCACCATGTACGTTCATTTCCACGCATTTCATAGAATTTTCTTCCATTTCCTGTGCATTTCCGATTTTAACCAAAGTTCCGCATTTACATTAAGATTAATTTTTCATGTTCGTTTCATCCATTTTCATAAAGCCACCCCACTGCGTTGATCTCCGCCGTTGACCTTTGTCTCCGGACCACGATCGAACGACCCACATGCATTCTACCATCAAACCCTATTTTTTCGATGTTGATACCATTTCAATGCATTTTCACCACTGTTTTGACCAAAAGCACCATTCCGCCACTACCGCACTACCACTGTGCCCATCCTCCGTAACCCTCCACCTTCCTCAGTGCATGGGTTTCTTCACACGGTTATGGTTTTCTGCAGGGTACAGGAGGTGAAAACGCTGCCATGATTACACATCTTTTATTACAGTGGTAGGTTTTCATAGACAGAGATATAAATGAAGCAGCAGAGATTTCAATACACAGAAAACTAAATCAACAGGGTCTTCACATCAACAGATGGTTCTAAAGTACAAAGTGCCCATATCAGTTTTATTATTCACCATGTTCCTGAAGATTTTTTCCTTGACCACAGTCCTAAGCTACCAGAGCAGCTGTTAATGTGGTATGGCAGACTATTCAGTCATTCACTTCACCATTTTGTTTATTCACTAGAGTACTATCCAGCACTGCAGCCAGAGTAAATTAGGACCATACCAAAGTAAATGGAAGTCGAAGAAGATCACTCTTTCATTCCTAAAGATACCAGAGATAAATGCAGAGAGAGTCTAAACAGAATGGGCTTGGGCCTTCTTTCACTTCTGGGTTTTGATTCTGAATTCAGTTTTTCCACCTACCACCTCTGCTTCTCTTTCAGCTATAAAAACAATGAAGAAACACATTGTAATGGTTCCAGATTCATCAAAAAATTATGCAGTAGGAGAGTTTTTGTGTACATTTTGTAAGAACTCTTGTATGAAGACTCAGAGCCCATTGGGTTTCAGTGAGGAGGAGTTCTATCTGTAATGAGGATTCTGGTCTTTGGTATTTCACAGTGTGTAACTTCTCCTTTTATGTTTTAATTTAATGTTCCATGTTGTTTTCATCCATCTTTCTTGTATCATGTTTTGGAATGCGAGTGGCTCACTGGTTTTGGTAGGAATTTATCCTAGTAGATACTCGTGCTAGAATCAATCAAGCACTTTAAATATGGATCATGCATGATATACTGTTCCATTTTCATCTTAACCATACTTCTGCTATACTAGTTTCTTTGGGAGGGTGTTTTTAAAACGCTATTTTCATGTATGGATTCTTAAATTGGTAAGCCCATATATGGGAATATTGTGTATCTGGATATCATCTCAATGACAACTAGTATCCTCTCACTTTTCCTTACACAGTAAACACCTTCAGATTATATATCTCTGTGAAGTATTTCTGAATTGGCCCGCATTATAGTAAATTGTCTCTGAATTGTATGATGCTTTTGTATCAGATTTTTACACTTTGCCTTTGCAGTATCTCTTTTCTTGTGTCAATTTTCTGAGAGTTTGGTCCCATTCAAATTAATTTCCTTGTTTACAAGAGATAGCATGAGAGCCTTTTGTTGATAACTCCCCATGTTATGTTACACGCTCCTTGCTATATAAGATGTCCTTGGCACTGGTCTTTGGCAACTCAAGGCTGTCTCTAGGAGTGACAACAGCTGTCAAAATCACTCACCCTGAGACTCATGAAGAGTTTAAGCTTGGTCCAAAAGGTATGAAGTTAGATTTGCAAACAGACAATAATTTTGTGTCATCAATTAAAGATTCCATTCCTCCATCAGTAGGACTGCCTACATACAGACCTCCACTTTCATGTTCTGTTTCTTTAAGTGGTTCACGCCTAATGAATTTCTACTCATCGATGCCAGCTGGGTCATATGGTAACATTTCATCTACTTTTCATCAACCTTTAAAGACAAAAACTGGCATATCAAATGATTCACACCCATTAACAGGACAAAATAAACTAAGGCTGTGATTTATTGATCAGTTGCAGCGAATAAGGGGACATCTAATGCATGCCATCCCTTACCAAATAATACATCAAAAAAATTTAAACCGTATTGTCCAGGAAGCTTTATCTTTTAACCTATTGAATGTTTTGGAAAATGACCTTCAATGTTTGTATCTCCTTCTTGCCTTTTTGAATGGCTAGTGCTATTCCCAACCCTTGAAATTTTGTTGCCACCACTTCCTTTTAGCATCCAGAGTGTCATTTGTTGTAACTGAAGCACTGTAAGCATGCTCATAGCTATTACTACATCATTTTCCTACTTTCAGTATTATCTGTAAGGAATACAATAAAATATTACCATTCAAGCCTCCTCAACAACTCTATACTAAAGATAGAAATAGGATTTTGAGATCCCCTTTCTACTCCATGAAAAATCATGACAATATTTTAGAAAAATACTACAATAATTCTCTCAATCAACCAACTCCATGATACAAGTCAATGATAACATGATAATGGAGTTTGTTTTGCACAAATCCTCCAAAAAAAGCACCACAAAGTAAGGTTCCTCCTCCGAGTGGTTGACCATGTATCTACCTTCATGAAAAATGAATGAATCCTCCTTAGAAACATGCGTGGCCTCCTCCAAAGTGGATTCCTTCTTCAAACCTTGAATGAATGCACAAACACCATGCAAAACTCCAATAAAGTGGCACTTGTGGCATCATGAGTAGAACTTTCCATCAATATTCAATGCAGAAGATGTCTGGCTACACCTGATCACTGCTCATCTATCTATCAAACAAACTGGGTATGATGGAGGCATCTAGTAGAGGTATTGAGGGTGAAATCTAGTATAGGTGTAACTCCTTCAAGGCATTGGCAGTAGTGAAATGTTACTATTTAGCATTAAAGGTTTAGCTATTGACACATTTAAGCCTTGTGGCTTGGTACCCAATTTCCATAGTGTATGCTCTAATTAAATCCATGTATATCAAAGCACAAGTGAGGACAAGCCCAAGCAAGAAGAGGATATAATACAACTGAGAAGTGAGATATTCTACCTTGAAGGCATGACTCATTAGGTATGTAGTTGAAATGAGAGATAGCACATGAGATATTTTTCCTCTGAGATCCTTACATTGACTATGAATTTTTTTATTAAACGTTGAGGTTTCATAGTGACATGATTTTGCATAGGAGTCTAGCAGTTATTTGTATGTCAGAATAAGAGGCAGCTTGAAATTTTTAACAAGAATTAAGTTCATCGAAGTCTGGCCTAATCAAACAAGAGGCCTAGTATTGACTCGATTCTTATACTCTGAAAAAAGTATTGTTGTAGTACCACTATAATAATGAAATGCTAAACTTGCCTGCAGTCCTGAAGCAGTCATTCGGACCTGTTAGGGATCTGTAATTTATTAGCAAGATTGGCAGAGTCCAATTACAGAAAAAACATCGTTTCAACCAACTTTGGGATTCTAGGATCTAGCCCTCTTGAATCCGGAGAGGGATCTCTCCAATATGTACAAAGATGGATTTGTCTTTGAAGTTTGGGGTAATGATATTAGGCTAGTTATGAGGTCCAAGGGTTTTGTTTGTTTTTGGATGGTTAAACATGACTGCTGTTAGAGGTTAAAAGTCCCAAAGGTAAAGAGGTTCAAAGGTGAGAAGTTGCAAGAAACAGAGTAAGTTTTGATCAAGAGGAAAGATGATGGCAGGTTTTCAGTCCATTGGGCTATGGAGTCATAAGAGGATTTAATTGAAACAATTAGATTCAAGAGTGGTCTATGGGCCAAGTCATCTATGCCTAAGGATATCTTAAAGGTTTTGATTTGTGGAATGGAGTAATACATTAAGAAGGGGAAATTAACAGATGCAGAACAAAGAGCAGCCTAGGATCTGGTAAGTACTTTGAAACTAGCCAGCCTTTGACCAGGCACTTGAGAAAGACATGAAAGCAAACTAGGATCTGGTAAGTACTATGAAACTATCCAGCCTCTGATACACTTCCAATAGAAAATAGACAAAAACTAAGGGAAACTTGAAGGCAACCTTTGGAGTAGAGACTAGCGGGCTGGGCTCACCACAAATCCTCTCCTAGCTCTTCTTTACTTGGCTGCTTCCAAGACAATCACAGAGATAACACAGAATGGCATAAGATCTAGTAAGTACTTTGAAACTATCCAGCTTTTAACACATTCTAAGGGAAACAATCAAACAATTACGCAAACAAGACTGGGACCAGGGCTCACCATATCTTCCTCAGTACTTCTTCACACAACATATACTGAAAGTAACATTCAAAAATAATATTCAGCTAAGACAATAAGACGATGGAACACCAACATTCCTATGCTTAAACTGAATTAAATCATTTCCAAATAACATAGTTGAAAGAAAACATTTAAATAAATATTTCTCAGCCAGAGAAGGTTACTGATATGCAGTAGGTCCTAACACTTTTTAAACTATTCTTTACAGAAGAAAATGAAACAAAAATGAAAACAGGAATAAAATTACAAGTTACAATGAGAATAACATCACCGTCAACATAGACCAGGATCCCATAAATCAGCTTGTATTGATGCTCCAAACCGGTTACAATCTTCAAGTCCAGTGTTTAATTCATCTTTCATTCACAACCTAACTTATCAGTTACAAGCAGAGCTCCAAGAGCCAGTGAATCACTATTTATAGTCAGGAGTCTTCAGCTCAATTACATTACAATGTTTCAACAATTACATCAACAACCAACCCCTCACTCATCTTCTACTGAAGTATTTATAGAAGGATGAGGAGGTGAGATCTGATAAAAGATCTTAAATACAATTAATACAGAGTTAAATGACTTCTCGGCCCTTTGAGAGGCTCGATGGAGAAGTTACAGGTGGATGCGTTGTATTAACTTTTACAATTATGATTTAAGCTCGGTGGGAGCTTTATTTGACTTTGAGGCTCTGTGTGCTGTGTGGAGTAACTCTGCAGATATTTGTTGCATTAGTTTCCTGTGGCAGAATTAACTTCTTGGCAGCGCTGGAGGCAATATCTGATTTTCTTCAATAAGTTCGGCCTATGTTTGAATGCTTTGAGGCAACAGGTGGCTCTTTTTGGTAGCTGAGGAATCGATTCGCCTCATCTGAAGCGGTGGAAGCCTTTCTGTCAGTGAAACACTTATGATTTTATGTTGTCTATGTTTTAATCTAGGGAATTAGGCTTTTGATAATCATTCTTAGCCGTAATTCCCCAGATCCATCTTTAATCTTCATCTACTATGCTTTGTCTTCAAACTTATACTCTTCGACTGTTCTTTTGAATTAAAACAGTGTCTTGTAGATGTGCAGAGCCGCACTGGGATTTTTATGTTATCAATGCTCATGAATCATTGATAGATCATGGAATAGATCCCGCGAATGGTTCTCTTTAGTATCTCGAGGGCACAGGAAACGTCTTTCCCAGTCCTCGGCTTTCCTTCGTTATTCAGTGGAAAACCATTAAAATACCTGCAAAATACAAAAATAATTAGGAAATCCTGCGTTTGGGCTTAAACTGCTTAGAAGGCGAGGAAGGAGCGCCACCGTCGGATCTGGACACGTGGATGGTCCAGTTTTAATCGGGGGATCGTAATCGGTGAGAGGAGAAAAAGGGATGCGATTGAAAAACTCCGATGCGTTTGCGCGATCGGGAGGGCAGTAGCGATTAAGCGATAGCTGTTGATCCAAGAACGAGATCAACGGTGGAGAACCAATCGGGGGATTCGTAATCAAAAGGGAAAACAAAACGCATGCTATTGAATTATGCAATGCGATTATGCGCGGACCGTTGATCTAAAATTCAGATCAACGGCAGGAATTGAATCGGCGGGCTTTGAAGCGGCAGCAAGATTCGTGATCGGAGGGAATAAGGATTGTTGGATCTCGGAAGGTGGAGAGGAGATCAACGGTGGATAACCAATCGGGGATCGGCAATCGGGGGTAGCAGGAAAAGGGTGCGATTGAAAAACTCTGATGCGATTTCGCGATGACCATTGATCCACGAACGAGATCAACGGTGGGAAATGAATTGGAGGGATGTCAATCGGGGGAAGAAGTGTTAGCGCATCGATTGAGAAATGTGATGTGATTGAGCACTGGCCGTTTGATCGGCTTTAGATCAATGGCGAAGATCTGTTCTGAAAAGAACCGACGGAAAACCCTTTTAAAATATATGGAAACTTAACTTTTTGAAATAAAACAATTTTTTTATGGATCGGGGGTGGAAAGAAAATATATAAAGTGAGGAGGTGCCCGACTGTGGGGCCGTTGGGTATATGAAATGTGATATGGCCGGGGCTTTAGTAAATCAAAGGCCAATCGCAATCGGAACTGCGGGCCTGGACTCTCCGATCAACTCATTGCGAATTCTCCGATTGCGATTGCACAATTGGTCTTTTTGATCAACCCATTTAGATTATTTCAACATGTGACTTAAAGTTTTAAGTCAAAACTTTGGATAGGCGGGTTTTGGTTTTTTAAAAAGAAAAATTGGGTTTGGAAATGAAATATTCACAAGGCTTAAGCGCCGAGGGCAGACACAAGGTTATATGAAAATGATATGATCGGGAGTAGTAAACATCAAGGCTAATCGCAATCGGAGTCTTTGGAGTATGGAAAAGACTTGCACATTTGATTCTTTCCAATGCGATTAGCACTCGGGGTCTTTGGCGTTTGGTTTTAACGCGTAGGCATGTGAGGGGAAGTGGTTCGGACTTAGCCCAAGGGGCTTAGGTCCATAGTAAATAAACTTTGTTTTTTCATGAATTTCATAGTTTGTAATGGAAATGGGGGTTCCGAAATAGTTAAAAAGTGAGTTTTTAACTATGGAAAAAGGGGGTTTTCATGAAGGGAAAAAAGGAGAACATGAAAAATAGAGGAAATTATGAAGAAAGGGGAAACAAATGAAGGTTTGTTTATGAGTGGAAGAAGGGAAAAAAGATGATTTTTGCAGCAGTTTCTCCTTTGTAATCAACAAAATTTCTGAGTATAAAAATGGAAATAGTAATGAAGATTTTGGACAGAGGCATGAGGCCCTCTAGGAGCCTTTAGGAGCCGACAATTGTTAGTGATAAAATTTGTTCCTTGGAGGCTCAAAAAGTCTTAGCCATATTTTGGTATAAAAAAATATTATAGGTGGCTAACAGTGGCTCCACTTGGGGATGATGCCTTCTTGAAGGTATCAAGAACTTCAGACCTGGATTCTCTGGGAGGCTGATCAGTTGCCTCATCCATTGGGTTGTTTTCTTCTGCTTGATGATCTTGCTTTTCTTCTGAAGAATAATATCAGTTATGAAAAAATAATGGACTTCATCAACACAACTTTCTACCTACCCAATCCTACTGATCTAACATTTTTTCTTCATCAGAGTGCACTTGGATTGGAAAACTCTTTTCACAACATTTTATTCTTTTGAAAGCATAAAAACTAATCTAATTCTACTCCTTATTTCTCCCTGAAATCAGATTAAGCAGTTGAGCTCAAATATTTCTCTACCTAATCTACTGTCTGTTGGGATTAAGCTGTCCAACAGACTGTCATTCTCTAAATTCTACAACAGAAATTTAAAAAAAGGCAAGTCAAGATTAGGCTGTTTGACTTGCTGCAATCTATGGCATAAAAACAAGCTGCACATAGATTTTTATTTGCAGAAAATCAAAAATCAAAATGGAAGGCTTAAGATCTGAAATTTTCTCATCATGGCCTTCTTCTTTCTTCACAGCTTTGTTTTTGCTTTTGTTGGAGCTGTCTCTTTCTTGTTCTCTGATTCAGATTTTGGGCAAATGAGAACCAGTTTTTCTCTTTTTTGACTCAGAAGATAAAACAGTTTTGAGTCATCTCTCTTTGGAAACATTGGTTTAGATTTTGAGTTTGTTTGAACCTTCAATCTCTATCCTAATCTATCTACTGATAAGCCAAGATTGAATAGTTTAGCAAATCGAATTCACTATCCTATCAGCAGAAAAATTTAAAGCTAATTAGTCAAGATTAAATGGTTTGACTAACTAGACGTGTGTTTTTGAGGAGTGGCATTTGAGCTTGCACACTTTCAGATTTATTTCTCTTTTTTGACATGGGGCTTTACCTTTCTTGTTTTCAATTCTACCCTCTTTTCTTTCTTTTTATTGTTTTTGTATTTCTTGATTTTTCATAACTTTGAATGTAATGGTGGATGGAATATTTATAATGGAAAAAGATAAAAAGGCTTCGAAACATAAAACGGATCAAGAGAAGTAATGCTTAAGCATCCTGCCATTGACAGGACCCCCAAACAATTCAGTTCCATCCAGTTCCTGTAAGAAAAATGCATTATTACCGGAAACTGAATGAATAGAGTAAGGGCCAAGCCAAAGGTTATCAAATTTTCCATGCTTGCCCTTTTCTTCCCTCCTTGAGTCCCACTTTAAAACTTTGTCCCCAATCTTGAATTGCTGGCCTTTTTTCTTCTGTCAAAAAGCTTTTTGATGCTGTCCTGTTTCTGTAATGCTTTGTTATACACTTCCTCCCTGGTCTGCTGAAGATGAATGGTCTGATTTATTCTTCTAATCATGTCATTTTCTTCAGTCTACAACTCTTGAATCAAATTCATAACTGGTACACCAAGGCTATTTGGAAAAATGGCATATGTACCATACACAAGCTGGAAAGGTGACATACCAATAGATTTCTTCAAAGTTAATCTATCAGCCCAAAGCACATGGACCAACTTTGTGTGCCAAGACTTTTTGTTGTCCTCCAACAGTTTCTTGATTATGTTCACTAAACTTTTGTTGGAAGATTCTGCAAGTCCATTACCTTGAGGGTAATAGGCTGTGGAATGCCCCAATGATATCTGATATCTATGAAAGAACTCAACCATCTTCTTTGATCCAAATGTTGCTGCATTATCAGTGATGATTTTGGTAGGACAACCAAATCTGGAGAGAATGTTAGTCTCCATAAATTTGATCATAACTGAATCATTGGCCTGCCTACAAGGAATGGCTTCTATCCACTTAGTGAAATATTCTGTGGCAGTAAGGATCCACCTATGCTGGGCAGAAGATGGTGGATGGATTTCTCCTATGAAGTCAAGTCCCCACTGTTGAAAAGGAGCTTCAACAGTGATTGGATGCAGAGGAAGGGGTAGAAATCTTCTCTTTCCTTCAAACAATTGGCATTTATGGCAAGTAGTGGTCATCTTGTGTATATTAGGAAAAAGAGTAGGCCAATAGAAACCAGCCCTCAAAATTTTGTTGGCTGTTGACTTCCAGTACAAATGGCCCCCACACTCTCCTTCATGGAATTCCTTCTTAACCTTCTCTGCATCAAACTCAGGCAAACATTTAAGCAATACACCACTTGCATTTTTCCAATAAAGACATCTATCTATAATGCAATAGTTTACTACTTTCAGCTTCAGGAACCTTACCTTTGTTTTTGATAAACTAGGAGGTGTATTTAAATTAAGCAACACATAAACAATATCAGCATACCAAGAGGAATTCATGAAATGGTTTTTGACAATGGGTGTCGAGATTTCCTCTTGATCATCTAAAGCATTAATCATATGAATATCAAGAACTTCACAATTTGATTAAGCCATTAATCTAGCTAGACCTTGGCCTTTGATGATCTTAGTGGGTTTTATCTCTAAATCATATTCAAGAATAATAGCAATCCACTTACCTCTCTTACCATCTGGGTCCTGTGTTAGAATGTCTTTAATCACTGAATTTGGGACAAAGGCAATGATGTGTGAGTGAAGGATGTACACCCTGAAATCCTTTAAAGCTTTAACCAAAGCAAAAGCTTGCTTTTCCATAATGTTGTACTTCAATGGGGCATCCATCAATGCCTTAGTAAAGAATGCAATAGGCTACTCTTGTCCTTGTGGATTTTTCTGTAAAAGGACAACAGCTATGGTATGTTCCAATGCAAATGAAAAGATATAAAAATCTTTTGAAAAATCAGGACTTATGAGAACCAGTGTTTTGGTTAATGCTTGTTTAACCAGCTCAAAGGATGTCTTTGCTTCCAAGGTCCATTTTACCCCTTACTCCTTCTTCAACATATTTGTGATATTCCTAAGGAGCTCAGCCAAGTTGGGGATGAACCTTCTCAAAAAGTTGATCTTTCCAATGAAATACTGCAACTCTTTGATGTTTCGAGGGTGAGAGATTTGCAATATGGCCTCTATCCTCTTTGGATCTATCTTTCTACCCTCCTCAGAAATAATGTGCCCATGAAGTTTACCTTCTTGGAGACCAAATAGTGTCTTCTTAGGGTTTAGGGATATTCCAAACTTTCTGCATTTCTCGAAAAATTTTCTTAAATGTTCTAAGTGCTCTCCATCTATTTTTGAAAACATAGTGACATCATCAAGGTATATAATGATGAAGTAGTCCAGTTCTTTCGAGAATGCTATGTCCATGGCTCTTTGAAAATTTGCTCCAGCATTCATTGGACCAAAATGCATTTTCACGTACATGAAAGTGCCCCATGGTATAGTAAAGGCTGTCTTTAATTGATCAGCAGGGTGAACTAAAATCTGATTGTACCCTGAATAGCCATCAAGCAAAGAAATTATTTTAGACCCCACCACCCTTTGTAAAATATGATCCATTTTTGGTAAAGGGTAGTTGTCTTTCAATGAAGCTTTGTTTAAATCTCTAAAATCTATACAAAGCCTGATTTCTCCATTCTTCTTCCTAACAGACACCAGATTAGATACCCATTCAGAATATCTAATAGGGACAATAATACCAGCATCATGCATCTTCATGATTTCCTTCTTAACCAAAGGCAACTGTACAGGGTTTATTCTGCGCAGTTTCTGTTTGAATGGTTTTTGGTTTTCTTTGAGAGGGATTTTGTGCTGTATTATTTCAGTGTCATAAGACTTCAGATCTTCGTAACTCCATGCAAAAACATTAGAAAATTCTTTGAACAGCTCTATGTATTTGAGTTTAATGTGAGCTGACAAATTTTTGGACAGTTTGATCATTTTCGGTTTCTTTTCACTGCCAATATTACATTCTTCCACTTCAGTCTCTACAGGTTCCAGTTTAGGTTTTTTGGCCACATCGTTAAAATCGAACAACTCTTCTAAAGGTGTTAGACCACTGGGAAAACTTTCGTCTTTAGAATGCAGAGTTTCTAATTCCTCTGTTTATGATTCTGCACTCAATTTTGTTTCGTTTCTAAGTTTTCAAGTCTGAAGGTTAATAGTGACAAGCTTAGGAGAAGGTTCTTCTTCACCAAGAAAATTTTCTTCGCTGCAGTCTGTATCATAATCTGAATCTGAACTATGCAGTTCAAATTCATTTCTGAATTGCATGAAGTCTTCTATTTGTTTATCTCCATCAAATACCTGCCAATATTTCTTATTATCAGGCACAGCTGGTCTAAATTTTATCTGAGGTGAACAATCATCGGTCCCATATGGTGTTAAACATGTCCTAGCTGCAAAGGCTAAATTGTGGGCTATAAGATTTCTTTTCCTCGAGACAAAACTCAGTTTGGACTCCTCAAATGTTTTCAAAAGATCCATGACATCATTCTGATAGGCCCTAAGTCTGGGATGATTTGCATTATACTCCCCATTGACTTGCCTAATTATTAACTCAGAATCCCCATACACAGTTAGTTTCTTGGCTCCTAATTTTTTCAGCAAATGTAAGCCCAAGAGCAGGGATTCGTACTCCGCTATGTTGTTAGAACACTGAAAGTTTAATTTGCAAGAAATGCATTTCGTGCGCTTGCTTTCAGTGTTAGTAATCCAGACACCTACACCAGCATTTGTTCTAGTGCATGACCCATCAAAATACATACTCCAGAGAGGATCATTTTCAGTTTTATCGGTTTGGTGAACGTCCTTTGTATGATTTGACTCTTGAAGTTTCTCATCGAGTTGAGGATTGTTTTCTTTGCTGTCAAAATTTAACAGCAATGGATTTACGACTTGTAAATCAAGAACAGTGTTTTGTTTGCCAAGGTTTTTAAATGTAGCAAACTGTTTTGACATTTCAGTGTTGTGCTCCTCTTCCTCCATTTCAGCCATTGATCATGTTAAAGTGATTTGTTTAGTAAGTGTTTCATCATTAAACATGATAAAAGAATCAAGGCCTGTACTTACAGAATATAGAGGAAATTTTTGAGGTCTGTCTTGACTTGTAACTATGTATTGCATATGGGACTCCCTGTAAAGTCTTCTAGTCTGATTGAAAACAGGGATAGTCGCATAGGTCATGCCCATTTGCATAGTCCCCTGTAAATTAGCCCCCCAAGATCTTGATAAAAGCATTCCATATTTTGGGGGTACATCAGCCACAACAACATCCATAACTAAGCATTTGGCTGGAATCTGGGCTAATTTAACACAAAGATCTTTGATCAATCCTAAACACTTGACTCTGCTCGATTCAAAAGAGTAAAGATCTTTATAAGGTCTGGTGATTTCAAGACCCAGGCTCTCCATTATAGCTTTTGGCATTAAATTATGAGAAGCGCCTGAGTCATTCATAGCGTTGTGTAGAATTTTTTCATGAACATTCAAACTTACATAAAAGGGAGGGACAGGTCCCTCTTGAAACTTACCTTCAATCTTTGGGCCAAAAATAAGTTCTAGCTGGTCATCATTAAGATTGAGTGTATTCTCATTTTCTTCTATGTTCAAAGCCTTCAAAATTTTGGACCTATATACATGTTGGGCAGCTAACTCAGTCAAAGGGACAAAAATTTTGATCTTTGAGATTTCCTGTTCCAGGCTGAAAGGAATTCAATTCTTTAGGGTGTTGGTTTCAGCCTTGTTTACTGCCACTGTATTAGCAACAACAACTTGCTGATTTGTTTTATCTACACTTAACACAACGGTTGAAAAAGGAGTACTAGTCGAAGTGTTATTACTACTGATGTTTGCACTCTATTTTTCAAAATTTGGAGTGTCTTTCTCTTTAACTTTACCAGAATTAACACCCACTGTTTTTTCCTTTTGTTTGACTGTTTTAGGCTTGGTTGTAGTGGTGTTTAGAGAATATTTGTCAGAGGTTTTGGTGCTGGGGGTTTGTTGACTAGATTTACTTCTGAGTTCATATTCTTTTGAAAGTTCAGTGACGACATTTTTCATGTTTTGATAATAATCTTCATTATCATCTCTTTTGTTGTCGTAAGGTGTATAAAGACCTTTTCTCCTATCATAATGAACCTCAAATTCATCATCATCTACCCTGAATAGGTTAATATCATCTCCCTCTATCATTTCATATGTTTCCTCAACCTCACTCACATAGTTTTGATGAAAGGGAGGAGCGATTTGTTGATCATCTTCCCTGGGTCTGTTTGGAAGCTGGTTTCTTCTTATATTCTGATTTTGGTTTTGGTTTCTGGTTTGAGGAGCAGTTTGGTTTTGACTTGCTTGTGCTCTCTCAAGAATGCTCATTTTCTTCATCATTTCTTCCATCATTCTTTCCATCTTTGAGCTTGAGGTAGCAGGTGTGGATTCCTCTCTAAAAGATACTCTCTTTTCGCTCTTCATTCTTGCTCTCTTCTCCATTAGGTTGACTTCCACAGAAAGAGCACCTCTTTGCATGTCTTCAAGGGTTGAAAAATCTCTCTCTCTGAGTGAATATGTCATGTCAGCATCAAACCCTTCAGGAAACTTGTTTAAGGCTGAGCCCTGTGGAGGTTTTAATTCTAGGGAGACTACATTATACACACTATTAAATCTAGTACAATAAGCTTGTACACTTTCCCTAGGGTTCCTATGGAGATTTTTATAGTCAGCAAGAAATTGGAGAGGATTCTTCCTCACTTCCCATTTGTTTAAGAATGTTTGATGGAAACCTTGGAGATCGTTAATACTACGGGGGGCTAGGGCTTTAGACCATTTTCTTACTTCTCCCCCTAAACTCTGAGAAAACAATCTGAGTTTGATAGAATCATCATCAATTTCATTTCTGTCGAAGTAGTCATTCATCTTGTCCACATGTTATGATGCTGTTGTAGCATTGCTAGCATCATACAATGGAATTTTGGACTGATATTCCTGTGGAAGATTGACTAATGGTACATGAAGGACTAAGGGAGCATACCATGCTGCCATGATATGTGGTGGAGGTGGATTGACAAGAGGGGGTGTGGGTTGAAGTGAAGTGGTTTGAGCGACGGATGAAGGATGAAAAGAAGTGGATGGGACTGCAGTAGATTGCTGAGCTGACCTTGGATGAGAGACACCTAGATTATAAAGAAAATGTAAATCAGGCGGTGTTGTTTCTCTATTCCCAAGATGTTCACTTGTTTCAGGAGATGAATGTGAAGACTCAGAATCTAACTGATCTAAATCATCAAGGGACCTAGTTCTAAATGGATTTAATAGGTTAGCTTGTGATTGTTGCAGAGCTGAAAGATTTTCAGGGACTGAATTAGCTCTTAGGGGTGATCTGAAAACAGTTGAATATTCTATCTTAGGAGACTTCCTAAGGATTGTTTCTGGGTTATCAACTATCTCAGGTGGATCAGGGTCAGGATGGGCTCTAGTGTGAATCTTTCTGGGAGCCACTATGCTGTGTTTTTAGACCCAAATAAACAAGAAAATTTCAACCAAGTATGACAATCTTTGGGGGGTCAACTAATCTGTTTTCACAATTTTAATCCTATAGACCTCTAACTGAGTTTGAAAGATATTATAATGATAAGGGTTCTTCCCAGTGGAGTTTTAAGGTCTGTTTAGGATTGTGGAGTCACCAGGTGGAAAGTTTAGAGTGTTTTCAAAGAGATACATTGTCCACCACAGTGCTTGTGAAACATCCTTTTTCAAGGATATCCAGAAACACAATAAACTCTAACCAGAGATTGACTGGGAGGGAATTCACCAGATATGTCGCCTCTAAAAGAGGACGAGATCCAGAGGCTACCTGGCCCTTTCCACACTCTGTCTAAGAGTATGAGGTAAAACACAACAAAAGGTAAGCGAAATGTAAGAGCAAGTGTTTTACTAACAATCTGAAATGTTTTTGGTATTTTCTGAGTTATTTTTTATTTGCGTGGTTTCTAAGAATGCCCTAACTTTGTTTCGAAAATTAGCTATGGTTGTGAGACAAAGACAGTCCACTCTTATGGCTAAGCTAGCTGTTTTCCCAAGGTTAGATGAAGTCTTATCAAAATCCTAGGGTTGACCTAGATTGTCACTGATTCAAACAAGTTTCATCAGGATTACCATTTCTTGGTAGTGCTTGAAAAAGCTGCTTTTTACTCTCAAAGTTATAAAGATTTTTTTTTTTTTAAGGGGAAACCAAATCTCTGATGTCCTATAGTCTCCCCAGTGGAGTCGCCAGAAATGTTAGGGATCTGTAATTTATTAGCAAGATTGGCAGAGTCCAATTACAGAAACAATATCGTTTCAACCAACTTTGGGATTCTAAGATCTATCCCTCCTGAATCCGGAGAGGGATCTCTCCAATATGTACAAAGATGGATTTGTATTTGAAGTTTGGGGTAATGATATTAGGCTAGTTATGAGGTCCAAGGGTTTTGTTTGTTTTTGGATGGTTAAACATGAATGCTATTAGAGGTGAAAAGTCCCAAAGGTAAAGAGGTTCAAAGGTGAGAAGTTGCAAGCAACAGAGTAAGTTTTGATCAAGAGGAAAGATGATGCAGGTTTTCAGTCCATTGGGCTATGGAGTCATAAGAGGATTTAATTGAAACAATCAGATTCAAGAGTGGTCTATGGGGCAAGTCATCTATGCCTAAGGATCTCTTAAAGGTTTTGATTTATGGAATGGAGTGATAAATTAAGAAGGGGAAATTAACAGATGCAGAACAAAGAGCAGCCTAGGATCTGGTAAGTACTTTGAAACTAGCCAGCCTTTGACCAGGCACTTGAGAAAGACATGAAAGCAAACTAGGATCTGGTAAGTACTTTGAAACTATCCAGCCTTTGATACACTTCCAATAGAAAACAGACAAAAACTAAGGGAAACTTGAAGGCAACCTTTGGAGTAGAGACTAGCGGGCCGGGCTCACCACAAATCCTCTCCTAGCTCTTCTTTACTTGGCTGCTTCCAAGAAAATCACAGAGATAACACAGAATGGCCTAAGATCTAGTAAGTACTTTGAAACTATCCAGCTTTTAACACATTCTAAGGGAAACAATCAAACAATTATGCAAACAAGACTGGGACCAGGGCTCACCATATCTTCCTCAGTTCTTCTTCACACAACATATACTGAAAGTAACATTCAAAAATAATATTCAGCTAAGACAATAAGATGATGGAACGCCAGCATTCCTATGCTTAAACTGAATTAAATCATTTCCGAATAACATAGTTGAAAGAAAACATTTAAATAAAGATTTCTCAGCCAGAGAAGGTTACTGATATGCAGTAGGTCCTAACACTGTTTAAACTGTTCTTTACAGAAGAAAATGAAACAAAAATGAAAACAAGAATAAAATGACAAGTTACAATGAGAATAACATCACCGTCAACATAGACCAGGATCCCATAAATCAGCTTGTATTGATGCTCCAAACCGGTTACAATCTTCAAGTCCAGTGTTTAATTCATCTTTCATTCACAACCTAACTTATCAGTTACAAGCAGAGCTCCAAAAGCCAGTGAATCACTATTTATAGTCAGGAGTCTTCAGCTCAATTACATTACAATGCTTCAACAATTACATCAACAACCAACCCCTCACTCATCTTCTACTGAAGTATTTATAGAAGGATGAGGAGGTGAGATCTGATAAAAGATCTTAAATACAATTAATACAGAGTTAAATGACTTCTCGGCCCTTTGAGAGGCTCGACGGAGAAGTTACAGGTGGATGCACTGTATTAACTTTTTCAATTATGATTTAAGCTCGGTGGGAGCTTTATTTGACTTTGAGGCTCTGTGTGCTGTGTGGAGTAACTCTGCATATATTTGTTGCATTAGTTTCCTGTGGCAGAATTAACGTCTTGGTAGCGCTGGAGGCAATATCTGATTTTCTTCAATAAGTTCGGCCTCTGTTTGAATGCTTTGAGGCAACAGGTGGCTCTTTTTGGTAGCTAAGGAATCAATTCGCCTCATCTGAAGCGGTGGAAGCCTTTCTGTCAGTGAAACACTTATGATTTTATGTTGAATGTGTTTTAATATAGGGAATTAGGCTTTTGATAATCATTCTTAGCCGTAATTCCCCAGATCCATCTTTAATCTTCATCTGCTATGCTTTGTCTTCAACCTTATACTCTTCGACTGTTATTTTGAATTAAAACAGTGTCTTGTCGATGTGCAGAGCCGCGCTGGGCTTTTTTTGTTATCAATGCTCATGAATCATTGATATATCATTGAATAGAGCCCGTGAATGGTTCTCTTTAGTATCTCGAGGGTGCAGGAAACGTCTTTCCCTGTCCTTGGCTTTCCTTCGTTATTCAGTGGAAAACCATTAAAATACCTGCAAAATACAAAAAAAATTAGGAAATCTTGCATTTGGGCTTAAACTGCTTAGAAGGCGAGGAAGGAGCGCCACCGTTGGATCTGGACACATGGACGGTCCAGTTTTAATCGGGGGATCGTAATCAGCGGGAGGAGAAAAAGGGATGGGATTGAAAAACTCCGATGCGATTGTGCGATCGGGAGGGCAGGAGTGATTAAGCGATAGCCGTTGATCCAAGAACGAGATCAACGGTGGAGAACCAATTGGGGGAGTCGCAATCGAAAGGGAAAACAAAACGCATGCGATTGAATTATGCAATGCGATTATGCGCGGACCGTCGATCTAAAATTCAGATCAACGGCGGGAATTGAATCGGCGGGCTTTGAAGCGGCGGCAAGATTCGTGATCGGAGGGAATAAGGATCGTTGGATCTCGGAAGGCGGAGAGGAGATCAACGGTGGATAACCAATCGGGGATCGAAAATCAGGGGTAGGAGGAAAAGGGTGCGATTGAAAAACTCCGATGCGATTTCGCGATGACCGTTGATCCACGAACGAGATCAACGGTGGGAAATGAATCGGAGGGATTTCAATTGGAGGAAGAAGTGTTAGCGCAGCGATTGAGAAATGCGATGTGATTGAGCGTTGGCCGTTTGATCGGCTTTAGATCAACGGTGGAGATCTGTTCTGAAAAGAACCGGCGGAAAACCCTTTTAAAATATATGGAAACTTAAATTTTTGAAATAAAACAAATTTTTTATGGATCGGGGGTGGAAAGAAAATATATAAAGTGACGAGGTGCCCAACTGTGGGGCCGTTGGGTATATGAAATGTGATATGGCCGGGGCTTTAGTAAATCAAAGGCCATTCGCAATCGGAACTGCGGGCCTGGACTCTCCGATCAACTCATTGCGAATTCTCCAATTGCGATTGGGCAATTGGTCTTTTTGATCAACCCATTTAGATTATTTCAACATGTGACTTAAAGTTTTAAGTCAAAACTTTGGATAGGCGGGTTTTGGGTTTTTAAAAAGAAAAATTGGGTTTGGAAATGAAATATTCACAAGGCTTAAGCGCCGAGGGCGGACCCAAGGTTTTATGAAAATGATATGATCGGGAGTCGTAAACATCAATGCTAATCGCAATCGGAGTCTTTGGAGTATGGCAAAGACTTGCACATTTTATTCTTTCCAATGCGATTAGCACTCGGGGTCTTTGGCGTTTGGTTTTAACGCATAGGCATGTGAGGGGAATTGGTTCGGACTTAGCCCAAGGGGCTTAGGTCCATAGTAAATAAACTTTTTTTTTCATGAATTTCATAGTTTGTAATGGAAATGGGGGTTCCGAAATAGTTAAAAAGGGAGTTTTTAACTATGGAAAAAGGGGGTTTTCATGAAGGAAAAAAGGAGAACATGAAAAATAGAGGAAATTATGAAGAAAGGGGAAACAAATGAAGGTTTGTTTATGAGTGGAAGAAGGGAAAAAAGATGATTTTTGCAGCAGTTTCTCCTTTGTAATCAGCAGAATTTCTGAGTATCAAAATGGAAATAGTAATGAAGATTTTGGACAGAGGCATGAGGCCTTCTAGGAGCCTTTAAGAGCCAACAATTTTTAGTGATAAAATTTGTTCCTTGGAGGCTCAAAAAGTCTTAGCCATATTTTGGTATAAAAAAATATTATAGGTGGCTAACAGGACCTCCCTAAGGACAAAAGGTTTTGTTTGATCTTGGATTGTTCATTTTGTATGCCTGTCACTTCAAGTGGGTATGCTCTAAAATATTTTGACCTTTGGAGAAGTAATAGTCCTATTGTGGTGTGGGTTTCGTTGGATACATGAAGGTGTATTAAAGACTCTAAAGGCTCATTCTACATGCATTTAATGACAACTATTTGACACCTGGCTATATGAGTCATAACTATATGTTGATGAGACTTCATGCCTGTCGAAGTTTCAAGAGTGACTTCAGCTCATGTTGATCCAAGTTTCAAAGATTGCAAGCCATTCTTATCTGAGTTTTAATGGAAGATTACAGATCTAGGTACAAAGGTTCTTTTGTCCGAGTTTGAGGATTTATTTAATCACTCTCTCTTGCCCTAGAACAAAAAGACCTGTCTTGCAGATTTTTCACTTGAAACAACCTCAATACAGACCAAGATTTATCTGGATTGAATTCTTTTAAATTTGATTTGAAGTTCTGAACCAGATTATAGTTTATTGTTGTTTAAGGTTCTCATAAGCATTTGTTGGAAAGTTGTGGCCTCTACTCTACTCTTTGAAAAATACTATTGAACATAAGTATGATAAATATTTGTTATTATAACTAGGGCGTAAAGAACAAAATTGTCATTGGCGTCACTCACTTAAGTTTCATGCATGAATATACTATTTGAAAGGCTAGTTTTCTAAGTATACATCTGATGTCGAATGAGTTCAAACTTGCAAGAAGACTTCTCTAGTCCAAGGGTTTACAACAATAGTCTTGATCAAGACTCAGTTCCAAGTAAGGCCATCTCCAATATTAGCTCTCCAAGGACTTGAATTGTGATCAGTAACCTATTGTGACATCTCCAAAATTTTGATCTTCATAATGACAAGGCAGACAACATACATCTTCAGGCCATCAAAGGTACATCAACTTAGTTTTATTTCTTTTTTTTCTCATTTGAAGGAATTGTCATCAATTGAAGTAAGTGTGTTGTCACCTACAAAAGTAAAACCTTCATTATCATCAATTTCTTGATTGGATGGTAGAATGAATTTATTGCAATAGTTGAGATAGTGTAAGGCTGGGTACAGGTCAGATTAGTGGCATCCAATTCACAAATCCTTTCAAGAATAGAAGTTTCACATTTCTTCACATTACAGGACATTCATCCTATAAAAGGTAGAAAATATAATATATTGAACAACGTTCAAAACCCATCATGACCGTCATGATCTAGTCAAGGACCTCTTCTTCATAATTTGTAGGGTGTCTGAAGCAGATCATTTGATTCTGAAAAGCGCAACATGCAAAGTAGTGATAACAACACCTTTAGGCATCATGGGTACTGTTATAATAAGAGAATGAAGATTGTGTAAGTCTATAATGGAAACACCCTTATTCGAGATTGAATATGAATCAAGCATTCGTGATCCTTAAAGCAAATGAGAGGCAGAAACACCTTATGATTTGAAACAATATTTGTTGTGGCTAGTTAGCAGAGGAGTTCAGAATGATGGTACTATATAACCTGGAAGTGACTTTTGCATAATGACAGCTTTCTTCATGAACAAAGTTGTATAACAATAGATGAATTTTAAACATAATTATGACCTCCGGGAATAATGTGTGGTCCCGGTAACTCTAACCATATTTCATTATAGTAATAGACTAATAGTATGTGATAATTAATTGGATAAATCATAAAGGTTCTCGGGGACAGTTCACTCTATGATGATTACGTCTACTAAAATCATGAGTGCTTGGTTACAGAGTTTATACTCTAAATAGAGAACAGGATTGTGTCATACATTTCGGCATTGCTTTTTACAAAGTAATTGAGATAGTTTTTTACAACAAACGAGCTTTTGAAATTCCAAATCCACTCTTTCTTGATTACATTTTACTGAACTTGACAAGATTACAGTGAAATTTAATTAGCCTATCGGTCGTCTCATGCAGATGCCACATATGACTTCAAATATGGTGTTCATTCAATTTAGGTATGCTTAAGCATGCCTATTTGTTGAGTAGTATGCCTCTCTTTAAATGCTTCTTGCTTTTGAAGATACAAATTAGTGATTTATGTGTTATAACTTCATTTCTATAAAATGCAGGGAGGTGGCAGATCTTCAGCATGGGAAACAATTGGAAGGGTAGCAGCTGGGGCTATGGCGAAGAAGATACTTGAGCTAAAAGTTGGGATTGTGGTACGGTCATACTACTTTCAGTATTGCAATTTGCATAAATGTGTTGAGGCTTCTCTTATACTTTTTTCCTCTCTAGATGAACTAGAAATTTTTAATTTTTGGGAACATTATTTCTCTACTACCTTAAATATATATATTGTTGATCTTTAAATTTTCCAGAAAATAATATAGTGTGGAATACCTCATTTAATTGCAGAAATTTCCAGTTATTGAAAGCAATGTCGTGAATGTTATGTCAAATTGTTTTCTCTGTTGGTATCTATGTGAAAATGGCTACAGATAATCAATAAAGGGCTCATGATAGGCATGTGGTAAAAAATATCATGTATGCATACTGATATTTCTAGGATGTAGGAATTTCCATTTTGTAGTTATTCATAAGATCCAAGCAGAATAATTGTTTCAAGAATTGAAATTATGCCAAAGGATCTAAACTCATGAATTTTACCATGCCCAATTTTAGGCATGTGTCTTGGGAAATACTAAATATTAAGTTGGATTTTTTTGACACTTAAATTACAGAATTTAAAAATTAAGACATGTAAGTTCTCTAAATCCATCATCTTCTAGCCATCCTCTAGTTAACCAACAAAATGAGCAATGGAATATTAGTGGAAGTCATGAAAACTATTGAAAATGCGTGTTATCAAAATGTCCAGTCTGATAGTATGTGTTAAAATTTCTTTGAAACCACCATCCTGGAAATTTACCACCTATTAGATTAAAAATCTACTGAATAAAGATACAAATGGGATGTTAAGTTATCCTAAAACCAAATATCTAAGAAAACATATCAGATCTAGTTACTTGCTGGAATTATTAACTCAAAAAACTTTGGGATGTAAAGGGGTAGTCAATCAACTAGTAAAAGTGTTGTGAAACCAGCTCCAAATATAGAAGAAAAGATATATCAACGCCTTAGAAATAAGCCACTTCGAGGGGGAAACCTCCAATACATTACATGAATGAACAATTCTTGGATGATACAAATGACAAAACCTCCTTTCTATATATAGGAGTCCATGGGGCCACAATGTAATCCTAGTGGGCCACAATGTAATCCTAGCCGACCTATCCATGACAATGTAAGGGCACAATAATAGCAATATTGGGGTTAAAGGGGGCTACAATAATAACAATAAGGGGGCTACACTAATAACAATAAGGGGCTAAACTAGTAATATAGGGACCTAACATGCCCCTCTCCTTCAAAAAAGTGTTGTCCTCAATGCTTGAGTAGCTCTGGGTGCTTCTGTATAAAATTCTCATCCTCCCATGTAGAATCTTCAGAGGGTAAGTTCTTCCACTTGATGAGATACTTTGAAATTGATCGATTTCGTAGTTGTCGATTTCTTGTTTCCGTGACCGCTTCAAGGTCCAATATGATTTTCCTTCCTCATCAAGTTCTGGAAATATTGTTTGAACTGTAAGATTTTCACCTATAACCTTCTTTAAGCATGAAACATGGAAAATTGGATGCACTCGCGAAGAAGCAGGAAGCTCCAATTTGTATGCCATAGTACCAATCTTTTGCAACACCTTGTAAGGACCATAGTACTTTGCTGATACTTTATTATCCTTCTTAGCTTGCTTGAGGGACATTTGTTTGTATGGTTGTAGCCATAAAAATACCCAGTCTCCTACATCAAAAATTCTCTCGTTGCGATGTTGATCTACCGGTTGCTTCATTCGATTTTATGCCAAATTTAGGTTATCCTTTAAGAGTTGGAGAACTTCTTGTTGATGCTCGATGTGATCTTCCACTGCTTGAACCTTAGACTTTTCTCTTAAAGATGATGTGATGGATGGTGGATGATATCCATAAAGTGCCATAAATGGGGTCATTTTTGCTGCAGTATGGAAGGAAGTGTTATACCGCCATTCAGCGAGAGGTAACCACTTGACCCATTGTGTTTGTTTATCAGATACAAAACAATGAAGATATCCTTCCAAACATTTATTCACTATCTCAGTTTGACCATCGGATTGAGGATGATAAGATGAGCTATGAGCTAATTGAGTTCCCAAACATGAAAATAACTCTGTCCAAAAATTTCTAGTAAAAATGGGATCTCTGTCGCTCACAATAACCTTTGGGTTGCCATGTAGCTTTTGAATTGTTTCCACAAATGTAGTAGCAACTGTACTTGCTTTAAATGGATGAGATAATGCACAAAAGTGTGCATACTTGGTAAATCTATCAACTACCACCATGATGACACTCTTTCCTTCAGACTTAGGTAAACCTATGGATACCAACGTTGACTTGGAATGGATAAAAGTTGTAGAAGACCCAGGGTCTTAATTGTCTCAACTTTATTTTGCTGGAAAACCAAACATCCTGCCACAAAATTTTGAATATCATATTTAAGGCCATCCCAAAAAACTTCTTTCTTCACCGTGTGGTAAGTTTTAAAAAATTCTGAGTGTCATCCTAAAGGAGAAGTGTGCAATTCCAAAAGAATCTTTTGTTTTAGTTGGGAATTCGTACAAATATATAAGCGATCTTTGTACCATAAGGAATCATTTTTCCAAATAAATGTATCAGATGTATTAGGATCTAGCTGCAACTTTTGAATGAGTGTCCAAACTTCTTCGTCCCTCTTCCATTCATCCCTTTCTTCGGTTATCTAATCTGGTTGGATAATAGAAATGGCACAAAGAAATGCTTCCACCTCTTCATTTTTTCTTGAGAGTGCATCTACAAAAACATTTAGCTTCCCTTTTGTGTATATTATTTAAAATTCATAACCCAACATCTTTGTGACCCATTTTTTCTGCTCTTTTGAAGATAATATCTGTTCCAAAAAGTGTTTAAGACTATCATGATCAGTTTTTACCTTGAAGTGTCTTCCCATTAGGTAAGGTCACCATTTCTTTAGTGCATGTAGTATTGCTAACATTTCCTTCTCATAAATAGTTTTTGTAAATACTTTCCTTTGATTGGACAAATTTCAAAATCAATGGGTCTTCCTTCTTGCATTAAAACAACACCAATTCCATTTCCTGAGGCATCACATTCCACAATAAAGGTTTTTGTGAAGTCTGGCGTAGCTAAGACCGGTGCTAGGCACATTGCCTCTTTAAGATGTTCAAAGGCCTTAGTTGCTTCAGGAGTCCATGAAAATACATCTTTCTTCAATAATGTTGTTAGAGGTGCTGCTATTCTCCCATAATTCTTAACAAACTTGCGATAATACCCTATTAACCCGAGAAATCCTCGCAACTGCTTTATGGTTGTGGGGACTTTCCATTTCTTAATGGATTTAATTTTGTTAGGGTCTACTTTAACACCCTCGTGAGATACAATATGACCCAGATATTCCACCTCTTGTACTCCAAAGAAACATTTGGATGTTTTTCCATATAATTGTTTCTCCTGCAATAGTTTGAGCACCCTGTCAACATGTTCAACATGATCCTTCCAAGACCTGCTATAGATTAGTATATCATCAAAAAATACTAGCACAAATTTTCAAAGGAAGGGTTTGAAAATGGAATTCATCAACCCTTGAAATGTAGAAGGTGCATTGGTAAGGCCAAAAGGCATGACCAAAAATTCATAATGACCCTCATGAGTTCGAAATGCTATTTTCAGAATATCTTCAGTCTTCATTCTAATTTGATGATATCCTGAATGAATATCCAACTTGGTAAAATAAATTTATACATGTAATTCATCCAATAATTCATCAATCACAGGAATGGGAAATTTATCTTTAATGGTGAGCTTATTGAGCTCCCTATAATCCGGACGCATGCGCCATGATCTATCCTTCTTATGCACCAATACTACTGGAGTAGAGAAGGAACTTCGACTAGGTTGAATTATACTAGCCTCTAACATTTCTGCAATCATACGTTCAATTTCGCTCTTTTGGACATAAGGATATCTATAAGGCCTGATATTTGGAGGAAAAATTCCTACAATCAAATGAATAGCATGATCATTATCACGAATAGCTGGGAGTCCTTTGGGAGTTTCAAACACCTTGGAATGATTGTCCAAGACTTTTTGGAGATTTGCAGAAATAAATGATTTTGATGTTGGAACTTCTAGTGAGCATAATTGTGCAATTATGTTATTATCTTTCCTGACTTCCCTACGATACCCCGTAATTCGACTTCCTTTCCTTATGAAAAAAATTCAAGAAAATTTCTTGAAAATTAAAAGCTACCGTCCCCAGAGATTGTAACCATTATACTCCTAGTACAACATCAGCACCTCCCATAGGAATGGAAAGCATTGGACTATTCAATATATATTCCCCCATGGTTAGCTTGATATTATGACATTTTCCAAAGTAATTTATAGTTCCTCCATTTTCAACCATCACTTGACATTCTGGTGCTGGGTATAGGAAACAATTCAATTCCCTGGCTACCTTACAATGAATAAAATTATGGGCACTACCTGAATCAATCAACACTATTACCTTTTTCTTCTTGATATGTCCTTCTATCTTGAGAGTTTGAGGAGTGGTAATTCCTGCCAATGCATTACACGATATGGTCGGACTCATTTCTTCCTCTTTTAGGGTTGGTTCCTGGTGTATATCCTCTTCTTGTTCATTTTCTTCTTCCTCTTCACAATCTATGTAAAATAATTTATTCTCAGCACACTTATGACCTTTAGTGTATTTTCTATCACAACTGTAGCAAAGCCCTTTTTCTCTTTTTTCTTCCAGTTGTTGTGGTGTCAACCTTGTAGGTTGAGGAAATCTAAGAGTAACAACACTTCCCTCTTTTTGGAAGTGAGTGGTAGGCTTCCTTGTTGCCATAATTTTACATTAAATTTTTCTTGCCAACCTGAATGCCTTCTCCAATGAATCAGGTTCCAAAATGCGAACTTCATGTTGGATGTTATCCTTTAAAGTACCTATGAAGAGATCAATCCTATGTTCCTCTGGAATATCAGTTACCCTTATATTCAATTTTTGGAAGTCCTCAATGTTCTCCCCCACTAAACCCTTTTGTTTGAGATTTATCAATTGGCTAAAGAAGGTGTTGCTCTTTGTATCCTCATAATGTGCTATCATTTCCTCCATAAAAATTGACCAAGTGACAATTTTTTTTACGGGAGAAAAGCCATCGATACCATACAAATGTATTTTGTTCTAAATGTAAAGTTGCAATGTATACCTTTTGTGTGTTTTGCACATTATTGAGATCAAAATACTACTCCATCTATAGTATCCATGTTACGAGATCCTTGCCATCAAAATTCCTCATATCCATCTTTGGAATATGGTGGTTCTTCCATCCAACATTAGAGTTTATGAAATCTTGATTAACATTTATTTTGTTCTCATCATGAGTTTCCTCTACTATCTTTTCGCCATTAGGAAACATTTCTTATATAACCTTTGCCAAACCTTCATTCTAAAGTCCTGATGATGGATCCTCGTTGGGATTCGAAATGTAGACACATGTTCTGTAATACTATGGATAATCTGGAAAGCTCTTTAAAAAATGATCACCACAGGAGTTTAAAAACCAAAAAAATGTCTACTTTTATGTTTTCCATTTTTTCATCGATCTTAGCTTCCATGCCATCCATCTTAGCTTCCATGCCCACTTCCATGCCTTCCATCTTAGCTTGCAAACCATTCACCTTAGCTTCCATGCCTTTCTTCAAACCATCCATCTTAGTTTCCATGCCTTTCTTCAAAACTTCCATTTCATTTTTTGTTGCTCTTTGCGATAGAGAAATTTGGTGTACTTTCTCTTGTAATTTTGATATCTCATGTTGTGTTTCTTCATCTTCACTAGTCATAGTAGAGCCTTCTGAAGGCTTAATTGGTGTTGATTTATTTTTAGGGGCCATTTTAGAACCCAATACTGATATATATTCTTCAATATGCCCTTGGAATAAATTCCAACTAATTTTTTTCAGACGAGACTTATGTAATTTGAAAAAAGATACACACATTTTTCTTTCTTTTGAGGAGCGCGATATTGAAACTGAATTATCTCTATGATTTCGGATCTTCAATATCTAAAATTTGGTATTGAGGTAGCCCTCTGAATCCTCTTTCGAATGCCACAATTATGACCTGATTTGGATTCTTGAAGACAAAGTTCTGCCCAATATCCTATGATGCCCCAATTATGGACTAGTTCAGTAGAGAGAACTTGTATGACTTTCCATGTGTCAATACTTCCTCCTTCGGCTCTGAAATTGATATATAGGAAACCAAATTTTGTGTTCTTGCATCCAATTTTTACAGAATTCCAATCCGATGCTCAAAGAGAGAGTTATGAAGATTTTCCCATGTTCACCTATTTGAGAAGAAATTCGGGAGCCTGAAACAGTCCTAACTTCCACAGACCATATCTCCGAAAATTTTGTGAACGAAGAACTAAAATTTTGTGAAGTTACTTAGGATTTCGGCTTCGTGCTCTAATAATTTCAGATTCCGAGACTTCGTAGAACAAAATTTATAGCAAAAATTCTGCGATGACCTGTTTAGGTTAAATTGAGGAGCCTACAAAAAGACCTAACTTCCACAGATCATATCTCCAAAAATATTGCAAACCAAGCTCTGAAATTTTGCGACGATGTTCCTCAAGATTTCGGCTTCGTAATATAAATATTTTAGCTTCTAAACCTTCATATAAAAAACGTTATAGCAAAAATTCCACGATGACCTGTTTGGAGTAGCGAAACCCTAGAATCCAAAGCTCTAATACCAAATGTTGTGAAACCAGCTCCAAAAATAGAAGAAAAGATATATCAACGCCTTAGAAATAAGCCACTTCGATGGGCCAACCTCCAATACATTACATGAATGAACAATTCTTGGATGATACAAATGACAAAACCTCCTTTCTATATATAGGAGTCCATGGGGCCATAATGTAATCCTAGTGGGCCACAATGTAATCCTAGCCAACCTATCAATAACAATGTAAGGGCACAATAATAACAATATTAGGGTTAGAGGGGGCTACAATAATAACAATAAGGGGGCTACACTAATAACAATAAGGGGCTAAACTAGTAATATAGGGACCTAATAAAAAGAGAAAACTGAACATGGAGTGATTATGCAAAACTTTTGGATGTAGAAGAGTATTCAATCATCTATTAAAATACCATAGTCACTGACAACCTCCTTTGACAAACTGTATGATGCATCTTCAAATACCAGACTACACTAGCTCATAAATTTTCCTTATTAAGTAGCACTATCTACTCAATCATATACCACGCACTTCACAGTCTGTGCTGGAATTCTGCAAAGCTTTTGTTTTAAAAAAAATAATAACCACACTAAATATGAATCTCCCTTTCCTTCAAAAGGCTCCCATCTACAATGTGAATGAAAGGAATTCTACCAAGTAATAAGGATAACAACTTTTTAGTACATAACTTCTTGGCAAGTATTAAGGTTGTGATTGCAACCATCGATTGATCAGTTGCAATGAATAAGGGGACATCTAATGCATGCCAACCCCTACCAAACAATCCATCATAAAAGTTTAAACCGTATTGTCCAGGAAGATTTATCTTTTCACCTATTGAATGTTTTGGAAAATTATCTTCAATGTTTGTATCTCCTTCTTGCATTTTCGAATGGCTAGTGCTATTCCCAACCCTTGAACTTTTGTGGCCACCACTTATTTTAGTGGCCATAGTGTCATTTGTTGTAACTGAAGCACTGTAAGCATTCTCATAGCTATTACTGAAACCTTTTCTTAGTTTCAATATTCTGTGCAAGGAATACAATAAAATATTACCATTCAAACCTCCACAACAACTCTATACTAAAGATAGCAATAGGATGTTGAGATCCCCTTTCTACTCCAGGAAAAATCATGAACATATTTTAGAAAAAGACTACAATAATGCTGTCAATCAATCAGTTCCATGATACAAGTCGACGATAGCATGATAATGGAGTTGGTTTTGCAACAATCCTCCAAAAATGGCACCACAATGTATGGTTCCTCCTCCAAGTGGTTGACCATGTATCTACCTTCACGAACAATGAATGAATCCTCCTTAGAAGCATGTGTGGCCTCCTGAAAAGTGGATTCCTTCTTCAAACCTTAAATGAATTCACAAAGACCATGAAAAACTCCAATAAAGTGGCACTTATGGCATCATGAGTAGAACTTTCCATCAATATTCAATGCAGAAGACTCCATTTGGAAAATTCCATGGTAGAAGTATAATATACAAAGGAGAAGATGAATTAATTATCAATGAGTGAACATCCTCATCATAATAGATTGGAAATGTGTGCAAGGTGACTTCCTCTCATATAAGGTGTCCTCCCCATTGACTAAAAAATTCCTCAAAGGGGTAATGACCCTTAAAATATTTGTTGAAATTGTGAGTGCCTTATAATCATATGTTTGGCCAACATATCAATTGTTTTCCTTGATGAACAGATCTGAAAAACATGTTTGAATTATCAGTGGAGATGCAAGTGAGACTTGAACACACTGAAATAGATCTGAGAGAAAGTCATATATTCTTCACATAGGTAGAAAAATTGATCACGCAACACTCTAAATGCATGTGTGACTGCTACTATATTTCATGATACCTTATTTTTCTCTAAATGTTGAGTATAGTTTGCTGGAAATTATTAGCTATTAACTAGTGGCTTGGCCTCTTCAAGTGTGTAAAAAAACATCAAACTGTTCTCAAATATTTTCTACAATTGTATAAATTTTTTGATTTGTAAGCAGTGATGTGTTTAGTTAGAAACAACCCTCATACACTATTTTAATTTCCACATCTGATAAAGTCAAAGTAGTATGGGGCTTCTTCATGTTGTTTTGGATTTCTTAGCCTACATGAACTTTGTCTTGCTTTTATTTTTTTTACTTTGAATTTTTTCATGAAATTTGCTTTAGTTATTTTTGTCATAACTCATTAGGCTCTAGAATGTGTGCATAAATCATCTCCTACCATACTTGAGAGTTAGCTTTTTCTATAGAAAATTTCCAAAATTTGTCCAAAACTCTCTTTTCACAGCGCATAGAAACTTATTTATCTAGTCCATTTAGGCCAATGACTTACTTATCTAGTGGACCATTCTATGTTCTCGGTGAAGGAGTCACACTTCTCAATTTTGAGAGAGTTTAATTTTACACCTAGGAATCCAAACATGCTTCCTTAGTATCCAGGTTGGTCATGAATTCCTTTTCGAGAAAATGGGCTTTATGTAATTACCCTGTGGCATACCTATTATCTATTGCATCATTTTACACAATTGAATCGAGCTCCACGGTTTCTACTACTTTTTATATAACATGCTTTGACATTTCCTTTACTGAATTTTATATCTTCAGCTCTCCAACACTTGTCTGTGACCTTCCTACTTTCTCCAAGACGCCATAAATTGTGGGTATTCTAAGTGATTAAAGGAGAGCTACACTAGCAACCATTTTCCTCTTGGATGTGAAATTTCTGAATACATGCCTTGTCAAAACAAGGCTTCAATTAGAAGGCCTTATTAGCTCATCATTCATGTTTTCATCTTGTATTTTACTTGCTTAAGGAGACGGTACATTACAAAGGCCTAATTTCGAATTTATACATTTAGCATCATCATCACTGGATGCAGCAATAATTCTTATCAAGAATCTTGTGCATTCAATGGACCACTATTTATGATTTGACCATGGGTGCTTTCCTTCATGCTTTATATGCCATATGCGCTAGATTCATTGTTGAATGTACAACTAAAGAGTTTCTCAATGCTAAGTGTGTTTTCTTAGACATTTCAAAATACAAGCAACAAAGAAAGATTTGTGAACACAAAAACACTTTTGTTAATTTTAAAAATTCCATGGTTGTTTCCTGATATTGAAATCAAATCTAATATCATCAAGAAGACAAAGTGCAGAATTATGAGTATGTTGCCTAAGGTAGGGATCAAAGCAATGAGTGAAAACATTTTTGAGGTTTTGGACTTAGCATTGCAAGATCAGATTGTTGATGTCCAAGCTAAAGATGTTGCATCTATGCCAATTATTACATTCAATTATTGTGATGATGTTATTACAACCATGTGTAGAAGATTGGAGGTATTTGTTGAAGACAAATCTGACAAAGTTCGTGAAATTTTAACTCATGATATTGGATACATTGCATTTTCATCTACTACTCTTTAGCAATCGATTATGCAACCAAATTTCTATGTCAAATCCATAAAAATGTTGGTTTGAAAGTAAATTTGGGAAACATAGATGTTCATATATCAATATTCTTTTGTGCTCAGTGTGATAAACAAATTTTATCTAACTCAGGGAAAAGCGACCTTGATCTAACTTTATATCAGAGATAAAGGAAATACATTCTTAATAATACAACTATTAGAGTTTTCTTTCAGTATTTGTCAATCTCTATTTTCTCGACTTATTTTTAGTGAATCATTAGAGCAAGTTCATGTTGCCATTGTGGGAAGAATTTCTCATCTTCTATGCCATGTAATCAAAAGTGGCCTTCTAGGAACAAAACCTTTGTGGATAAAATACCTACATATACTTCCACTTTATCAGAAGAAGGTTGTGAGGAGATTTTTTTTTTTTTAAATCCGTTACTTCATTGAGAATAATGTAATGGATATTTTGTTTGAACATGATGATGCATGCAACAAAACAAAAGAATAAAATATGCTTGGAATATTGAAACATGATTTGGAAGCCACTAAGGATCCGGATGTATTTGAGACTTTGTTGGAAACTAGGTACCAGAAATTATGAAAATGGTTGATGTCCATAGATATTTGTTTTTTTTTCTCATCTTCTTTATTTTATTGATCAACTTAAAAATTCAAATAGTTGGGTAAGAGCAAAAACTGCTAGGTTAATACATAAATCTGCTAGTTTTAAATAGAAGGGAGGAATTAGATCAATCATTTTCAAGTTTGGTGGAATTATATATGAGTTTTTTGAATACTTGAAAGAAAGGTTTGTCACACGCCTAGTTATGAGAATTGAATTTGCAGAGGTCATTTTGGGTATACCAAGTGTAGAACTTGTTCAGGAGATGGTCCCTGTGGTTCTTCCAAAGCTTGTAGTATTACAAAAGCAGAATTGCCATGCATTAGCTACTTTGCATGAATTGGAAACATAGTTGAATACAATTTAATTAGTTTTGTTGCTGGAATGGTGTCACAAGGCTCTATCGTTTGTGTTTCTTCACTCAGATAGAAAGGAACTGGGTACTGTAATGCAATTCTATGAAACCTAGATATGATCTAATACTAGAGATATTTTTACTAGAGTGTTTCCAATTCTACTTGAGGAGTTTGTACATTTCCTTAGGGATGCATACAATGACAATACTGATGAAAGGCTATAAAAGGTTCTAGATATTATTTAAGAGGTGGCTAGTCTTGTCACTGGATCAAATGATATTCTAGGATTTTTAAGGAATAATTTATTTCCATTTTACTAATTTAGGGAACGAATCCTTTTTAGCAAGGAGGAAGAGGTGAGAGTAATACTAGGTGACAAGTGGAAAGTGGGAATGGATCATAGTTTATTTGTAAAAATATAATTGTAACTCTCATTTTTAGGATACAAATAACCACCAATCACCCCATTTATTTCTCCATCAATTAGTCCATTAATTAGCTTCATTGTATTTTGGATTTATGTACTATAATATATCTGCATTTGTGGCACTCCCCTCTTGTAGTCTTCCTTTTATTTTTTAAATGCCACTTATATTACTTTAAGGAAAAGGAGAAATTAGTTACACTTGTGATATGTGTATGCACATATTTTCTCAAGCTCCACACAGAAGAAGGTTTGAGAACTATGGAAATATATTTATGATGTTACTTGTTTACAAATTTGAGAAAGCCTCAAGGGTTACAATCAAGGGCATGCCAATAGAAATGTCAATGTTGTTGGATACACTGGTGTTGGTTAGTTTTAGAAAATTTCTATTTTTCAAATATGTTGGTTTCATGAAGTAATATTTCCAGCCAAGAGGATAAATACTTGGCATGTCTAGGACATAGTGGTGTTATTTCTTGCCTATATTTGTGATTTATTAGTATTCCACCACTAATAACTTCATTACATAGTTTTCTATTTAGTAGTATATTACAACAGTGACTTGTTAAAGGAAAATGATTCTAGCTTGTTTGAACGTCATAAACTGGAAGGAAATCTAGCTTTGAATTAGAAAAATGGAATATATATTCTGAAAAATATGTTTTTTGATCAAATATAGGCCCGTTGCCTAATCATTTAAAAAAATACAGTCATGACAATAAAAAGTGATTTTGGACACGATGAATTACATAACTCTCCAAGTCAAAAACAAGTTAGCATATTTAGTTTTGTGTGCATCAGATAAAAATGAATGAGTAATATTAAGTTTTCTTTGAATATTTATAGAACCATTTTAAAGATTCTAAATGGAAATTGTGTGTGCTAATCTTGCTCAATTAATTATAGGGAAAACAAGGGGCATACATAATTTGTTGGCTTATGGGAATTGGATTCCTTTTCCCTTGGAATAGTATGTTGATAATTGAATATTACTATATTGAACCTATATTCTTGGTTAGCATCACAATTTACAAAGTCTTGTCTTATTCTTTTTTAGTTTCTTGTTGTAATCTTGTGTCAGCAATACTTTGCTCCACCCATTAGATTTCTACTAACCAGTTTTATTGTTGAAGTGTCACTTCTTCGTATAGATAACTAGAGGAAATGATACAAATACAAAAGTGGACCATGAGACATTCTTAGTAGAAATTGTTAGATCTGTTGTGTTTATTTGTGACATTTTATTTGCTTTGTTTATACAGGTCATCTGGCCACATAGTGGCCACTATTTCCCAACTAAAGAAAATTTGTTCGAGTTTCTTGATTTTATGGGGGAAAATGAAATTAACAATATTACTAACGTTGAGGTATATATCGTATAAATCCTTTATAGTCTACTTTATTTGATATTCCAGTGTTCATCAACTTTCGTGTCTTATACTCTGCATTGTAACTTTTTTTGTTTTCTTTTTGTAGAAAATGGACTCAATATTGATGGTAACAAGCAAGGATTGAAGAAAGAGGGGAACAATAACACTAGAGTTAAAAAGAGAGATAAGTGTACTGGTCCAATAATACCCGTAGAGCCAATATCCCGCATAAGACAGATAGATAAAGACTGATGGTCAAGTTTTTAGAGTTCGTGAATTCACTTGCAATTCCTTGTTAAGAGAATGATAATGTCTTGAAGTGATGAACAATATTTTATCTGTAAATTGTACTCCAACCAATATTAAGTTGGAAACTCATATTGTAATGCTTGACATTTTATATAATATAATTTGTAGTTGGAATTAATTATAGTTGCACTTGATATTACTCGGTATTGTAATTAACATATGTAACTTTGCGTTTTCATATTAGACGAACATGTAAATTGTATGGCATTTTTTTTAATTTTAGTTGCAAAATCATACTAATTAATTTATCTTGATTAATAATGAACACATAAAATCAATTTAAAACTATTAAAATAGTAGTTTATATTGATTAATGATGAAATTAGTCATTTATAATGATTATTAATGAACATAAATGAAATGAATATAAACTACTAAATTAGTCATTTATATAATGAATAAATGACTATTGCAAATGATAATTTTGTGACTACAAATGACGACTAAATTTTGCATATATATGAAAATTAGTAGCTAATTTACAGTATCTTATAACATGACTAAAATTTAGTCATATTTCTTTGATTATTAATTGGTTTCAAATGATGACTAAAATTTGCATATATATGACTATTTGTAGCTAATTTACAGTATCTTATAACACGACCAACATTTTGGTCATTTTTCTTTGGTCATTAACGAGATTTCTTGGGTGATGATATAGTCATATATTTTGTTGTATATTTGGTCATTAATTGTGACAATTAATGACCAAATCAAAGATTAAATCAATCACCAAATCAATCACCAAATCAATGGCTAAATAAATGATTAAATTAATGACTAAATCAATGACTAAATTAATGACCAAATATAAAACTAGACAACAAACTTGAGATAACCAATTAATGACTAAGTTAAAAATGACCAAAAATTTTTCACGTATAAGATACTGTAAATTAGCTACTATTGGTCACCAACCGAAAAATAGTCATTTGTATGCAGATTTTATTCATTTTTTTAGTAACTAATTAGCCATTTTCTACTAGTGATTGTGGGCTCCTCATAGCCAAGTTCGATCCATGAGACACACCATCTCAATAGACCCTGCCCAATTTCTTCTTAGGATTAATTATCCACATCGACCCACCTCACACTTGGAGGTATAGCTGCATGTAATCCATATACCCATATTGCTCAAAATTCCCCCCTCCTGGAGGTCTTTGCTTGAGTGGACTCTTCCACTCGGTCTCCTCTCTATTTCTCCAATGGTGGCTACTCCACAACCTTCTAAGACTACTTCTCAGGCTGCATGTTGAGAGATAATTGCTCCCTCTCAACCACCAAGTCATTAACCATAGCTTTGCTCCTCAAATATTTGCATGAATCCTCAACCTCGAGAGCATACAGGTTCTTGACTCTTGAACCGATCTGTTTCACCTGTCCCTTGGCTATGTGTTTAAGGAAACAATTTCCATTTTTAAACATCACCTCATATCCACAGTCTTCCAATATCGCTATGGAGACAAGATTCTTCCTTGGGCATAGAACATAAAAAACATCAGCTACTCTAAGAGGGGATCCAAACTCCCTCTAAAAGGTAATTGTACCTATGTCGGTCACGCTATACCTCCCTTCATCTCCAAACTTTATGTTCTGTTGGAGGTCCTTCTCCTCCAATTCACTGAAGAGATCTATATTCCTCGTCATATGGAACGAGGCAATGCTGTCTAGATAACACAAGCATCCCATTACAGTGTTGGCCATGCATTGAATGAGAGTAAAATCAAGCTCGGACTATGAAGCCAATGCTTCACCTGGTGCAACTACAGGCTCCTTCTTGCTTGCCTTATTCTATGGACAATTCAAATCATAGCGCCCATGATCATGACAGTGAAAACATTTGATCTTGGACAAGTCTATCTTGCCCTATTTCCCTTGGGATTTCTTTCCCTTGGCCTTCTTTTTTTTTCCCACTAATGCACAATATTCTTCTTTGTTGGTGCTGGAGGTCCCGTCTCTAGTGCTTTTCCTTATCTCTTCTATTACCAAATCTGACCATAGTCGCTCCCAATCTGGTAACTTCTCCCTCCCATTCACAGAGTCCCGGTAACTATGCCAGCTCTTGGGAAGGCCTAGAAGTGCTAGGCTCACCAAGTAATCATCAGCTACGATCACACCAACACTTCCAAGCTCATCTCTACATTGAGTGAACTTCTCCAAGTATGTTGGTACCGTCTCGCCCTCCTCCTTCTTGATATTTCTAAGCTTTTCCTTCAGCACCAACTTCCTTTGGTCACTGTTATTCTAAAAAAGATCTGCCAAGGCCTTCCACATAGCATATGGAGTCACCTTCCCATTGAGACTCGAGACAATATGATCTCGAACTCCCTCCAACAAGATCCTTCTCGCCCTTGCTACCTTCTTCTGCCATGTATCAAGAAGTTGGGCATTTTTTGCCGTGGGCTTGGCAATATCAATATCTATGAATTCCTTCAACCCGTTGTCCTCCAACACTGCCTCCATCTTGTCCTTCCATGCAATATAATTTTAACTTCCCTCGAGTGCATATTTGAGTCTCATGTCATTGAAATACATCTTGATCTGTTGCTAGACCCTAAAGAATAAATCTGAAAATTTGAAACTCCTCCATACAAACTTAATTTCTTCTCCACTATTGTGATTCCTGGCGCTCTGATACCATGTAGAAAATCTCTAACACAACTATAAAACAATGTAGAAATTATATCAATGGATTCAATCTAATCATGTAATGTACTAAAACAAGATACTGAATCCTTCTACAATATTTGTGGAATATAAAACACGATCGCTCAATCACATGCAAGTAAGAGAAAGGAAATCATCAATCACACAACGCAAGATGTTCTTGGGGAAAGCACCTTCTCAAAACCCCTCTATCATATAATTTACATAGTCAAATAATCATGAAACCATACAATGATTTCTCACACCGATAAAATCCTACACTCTACTTACTGTCTCACCCTAATCCTACACAAAACTGTCTAGAAAATCTTAGGCAAAATTGACCAACACTTAGCCAATTCTTAGCCCTGCCTTAGCCCAGCCTTGCTCACACAATCCCTAGGTAATTAATCACTATTAAATAGGATAATTAGCCTTCATTGACTGTGCAATCCCTATGGAGCCTTCCTCTCCTTTTTATAGTTGCACTTAGGCAGTTTGCCAAAAATACAATTGATAGTTTACTTCTCTTAAACCTTTGTCTCAAATGGATCTCCACCAGAATTGACATGCATGCAGCTATAAATAGTGAATCATTAGTTACTTATTAGATCATTACTTATGAATTAAATCTATTTTAATTCACTTGATCTTCCACTAGCTCATCAAACAGTTAGAACTAGTTAAACTGATTTTAACTCAATTAATGTGAGTTAACTGATCCCACTCACACCACACTAGTGCTACAACTGCAACTGGACCCTGTTAATAATGGAATCACTCTACATGCCTATCCTTTGACCCTAAACTCGAAATTCTTGAGCTAACTAAGTATATCACACTTAGTTAAATATTACAGGTTTTTATGAGATGAGATTACAATTAATTTTCCAATTTATTTAAAAATTGGTTGCATAGTAATGTGTCACTAGGATCCATCATTGTGTGACCTGTAATCCCACACTAGTGTGTGTGCATTTTCTTGTTGTTTCTAGATGCCAATTTCACTATTTCTTATTGAAATTTCAATAGTGTTTTTCTCTCCATTCAGGCCTAGGAATCCCATGTTTGGGATATACGGTAAAGCCAGGAGAGTATGTCTCGATTTAGGGCCTAGTGGCTCCTGATTCATACTGTGAGTTGCGGTAAAACCTGAGAGACTAGGAGATAGGAAAAATTCCTCACAGTTTAGGCAAAGAGAATATGGTGATATCCATTCTTGTGTCGGCCTAGTGATCGGGTGTGTATCACAGTAAAGGATAATTTCTATTTGATAAGGGTGAGGTGGTTTAGCCTCTAGGTGCTATGGTTGGTTCTTTCGGTTTGAGTCCCACATTCATGCTTGGAATATGGCATGGGGGTGAATGAATGAAGATATATTTGGCTCATCTAATCTATGGTCAAGTGGAATCTGGAAGTCCCATCTCCGATTGGTTTTTACATTAAGTAATGAAGAGATAATTCCTTTTGTATTTGGTATGAAAATGTATTTGTTTCTATGTGGATTCTATTGCAGTTGTATCCATTTTATTTATGTGTTTATTATGCTGATTATAAGGATGTATTTTATTAGTGATGATGTATTCCTCTATCCATGTTTTTACCTGTAAATGAATGCACAATATACCTATGTTCAAATAGATTGTGTTAGTGTCAGAATATGGATTCTACCATCAGTAATCAGAATTACTCTTTTTATATTCATTTTAGGGGTCTCACTAAGAAATTTCATCATTCCATTAGGTCCTGTAAAAAATTGATTCACTGATGGTAACCCTAGTCATAAAATCTAACTCTCCCTCACAAATTATCATTTTTTGGCCCACCCTAATGTCTTGCTGAGCATAAATGCACTTTTTAAAAGCTCATTTCACTATTTCTTATGTCATTCAAAGTCAACCATGTAGTCAAGTCATTCAAGGTCCCATTAGGTCATTAGGTTTCATTTTTAAAGGTCCAAAAATGCACCATTTCTTCTCAATAAGGTCAACAAAAGGTGTGAGAGTGACTAAATAAACATTTCATTATCATCTGCAAAAGATTATCAATATGTAAATGTTTTGATTTTTAAGTATGTTTTTCATATCAAAATTGTTATTTTGATGTGAAAATAGAGATGTAATTTATTTTTTATTTTTTATGTAATTTTATGCTCATAATATGTAATAAGTTTTGTCCCTAGCTACCAACTCAAATCACGCATGCCAAAGTGAAAGTGAAAATTTCCAAACTCTAGCAACATCATCCTGCAAAGAAGAAAAGATCAAAGGAAAAGGGTAATTAGAAAATGAGTCAAAAAAGTGAAAGGAAACATAGGAAAAGTGGGTTTTTGATTTAAATCAAAATTCACTCAAGTATTTAAGACTCTTATACATCAATTTGAAATTCATTTTCCTCCTATTCTATCGAGCAAACACTTGAGGAGAGTGAATTTTCGATTTTCTATGCAAAATTGGAGAAAAATTGAGTAGAGTGTGCATATCCTTAAGGCGTTGCACACACACTGAAGGTGCTATGCACAAACTGAAGCCATTGCACATATCCTTAATTCATTGCGCACAACCTTAAGGTGTTCTACATATGTCATGTTGGGGTTCCCATGTTTTGGTCAGATTGGCAGGACCAAAAGATGAGACAACATCAAAACCGCTTTGGGGCCCTAGGATCTAGCCCTCCTGGACCCGGAGAGGGATCTCTCCAATAACACAAAGAATGATATAACTTTGGAGCTCAAAATGAGATGTTAGGCTAGTTATGAAGAACAAAGGGAGTTTTAAATTGATTTGGTTGGTTGGTTGCTGGGTTGGTCATGAGATCATAGACTGGGAAAGTAATGGGAGGAAAGGAACAAGGCAGCAGGATGTTTTAGCAAAGGGGATAGGTCAAGAAAGTGCCATCCATTGGGCTATGGAGTCATGAAAGGAGAATTACTTGCAACCACTAGCCAAGGATTTCAAAGGGCAAGTCATTTCGAAGGATTTCGAGGGATTTGCGATCGATCAATCGCATCGTAAATATTTGCGACGCGATCAATCGCATCGCAAATATGATCGCGTCGCAAATATTTGCGATGAGTGATCGGGGCATTCAACATAACATATGTGATTGGAAATATAGTGCGATTGTTATTGTCAGCGGCGGGTTATATATAACATAAACCTTATAGTAAAGTTTAATGCAATGTATAGCGGGGATAGAAAGGGGAAGTGGTTAGGGGCAGGACTTTATAATAAAAGTCTTTATAATAAATTTCTACGGGTATGGTCGGGGAAGTGGTTATATAAATCACATTTTTTTTTAACATGATTTACAAAGCGATTTATAATCGGAAAGGGGTAAAAGGGGCGTAAGACTTTAATAAAACAAAGTTTAAGGGTAAAAGTGGGGAGATAGGGGGTATAAGGGCTTTTACTTCACTTAGGCATAAAATTCAATCCAGAAGTCAGTTTTGAGAGTGTAGCATACCGTTGGAAAGCTCTTTTTAGGCACTTTCTGATGGATCTTCTTGGAGGATGATTTGGCACTAAAAATGCTGCAGAAAAATTCTCTGAAGGTAGGGACTAACAGAAAGCACAAGGAGGCTTCAAGGATGATGTGTTTTCAGAGGAAATGCATTCCTTGAAGGCTCAGAAACATCCTAGCCCCCTATTTTCTTGTCAAAAATTTATCGGGGGCTAACAGTGGCTCCACATGGGGATGGCTTCTTCTTGAAGGAGTCAAGAATTCAGAAAATGATCTTTGGTGTAGGCCAGATGCCTGGTACTTGATCCATTCCTTTTCTTTCTTGGATCAGCTACCACAAATCATGAAGACGTCATATCAGTAGTAAAATTCTCCCAAACAACTACCTACCCACACTATAGTCCTAACTTTTTTCTTCTGGGTGCATTTGGACTTGCAGACCCTTTACATCATCAATTTTTAAAAACAGGAAAATAAACCTATTCTACTTCTACCCTTATTACTCCATGAGACCAGATTAGACTGTTGGCCTCATATTTTCTCTACCTAATCTAATATCTGCCAGGATTAAACTATCTAGCAGATTTCTTCTCTACATTCTAAGACAGAAATTAAAAAACAATCAAGCTAGGATTAGATTGTCTGGCTTGCTGGACTTTGCAGAAATTAAAAAAACTTACTACATGCTCACAGGCTGAGCTTTATTTCAGACTTCCTACCTACCCTACTCTAACTAGAAATATCTGATGCTCTAGGTGATACAATAATTCCAATGCAACCAGTCAAGTAATAGCAAAAAGGGGAAAAATAACTGAATGCTCATCAGAGACAACCGTAGGATGCCCTGCATGTGGATCTTCAAAAATGAGGCCACCGGGAGTGGTGACCACCTCTGATGTAACTGGATCTTGTAAAGGATCAATGCTTGAGACACTGAGCCAATCAGGGCCTCCATGTATTCTGCCACAGGATCAATCAGAACATGATATAAAATTTCTTCTTTAAGGCCCGCCATGGCTGGTAGGCTGTCTGTATCCCGGGCAATGTCAATCACTACATCTGCAGTGAGGCCTTTGTAATCACACTCCTCCTCTTCCTGGTTGAGAGTATTTGGCAGAGGAGCATCAACCAGGAATACCTCTTCTTCCTCTGGATCAAGACAAAGATGTTTGTGGGAAAGAAGATCTCCCTCATTTTTATCGCAGCCTAAGCTAGAGGGCTCATTATATTCGATAGTGATGTGCTCTAGTAACGCAGGCCAGTTCTGCTGAAACGGACTGAACTCTATGAAAAAATTAGCATACTCTTGAGCGGGGGCTTATTTTATTACCTTAATCCTTTTGGGAGAAGGCTCAGGATATTCATTCCACTCAAGATTTTCTTCATCTCTTTCCTCCTTGTCCTCTGCGATGAAGAGCTGCTGGCTTCCATCCTCTTGGAAAGTATAACTGCTGTTCGGATATAAAACAGAGAGAATATTTAATGAATCTTCGTCTGCTATCATGCTTTCAACACTTTCTCCATCAGTATCATAGATGGCCTGCATTGGCTCATCATTTTCTTGGAGTTGATGGTTGTGATCTTCCTTCCATGAATCTACTGATTATGACTCTGCAAGCTCAGTTCCCATTTGGAGAAAATCATCCTCATACAAATCATCATTAGATAAATCATAATTGTAAGCAACGTCACCCATCAAATCTTCAGGACTCTCGGCAAGTCTTTCTTCGAAATAGCCTGCACGTTCATCTTCTGATTAAAACTCTTGTTCATCATGCATGCTTGGCCTACTGCTTACATCTTGCAGTGATCCGGTTTTTCTATCCTGAGCACAAGGAGCAGGTATTTTCTAGTCATCTTTTCTAGTTTCAGCCTCATATTCTTCCTCTTCTGTGTTCAACAGGGTACTGGCAATCTCTATCATTCTTTCCAGCTTGTTTTCTAAAGAGATCTGCCTTATTTGCTCTGCCTGGCCTTTCTTTGTTGCTTTTAATCTTTCCTCCCTGCACTTTATGTTGTATTCGAAAGTAATTGCTACCTCTTGCATTTCCTCCAGGCTCGAAGGTTCTCTTTCTCTTATATGGAATTCCACCTCGGGGTCAAAAGAACTCGAATAGTGCAATAGGGCCCATCCTAGAGGTGGTTTTATATCAGAAGGTACTGCATGATATACCTTATTGAACCTGGCTGAAAATTCTTGTACTCTCTCCTGGCTGCCTTTTCAAGTTTTGATACTCTCCTAGGATGAGGAGAGCATTCTTTGGGACTACCCGCCTATCAAGTAAAACTTGAGAAAATTAAAGAAAGCTGAAAAAGCTTGCCGCCGGAAGGCCTTTGAACCAACTCTTAACATTTCCTTGTAATGACAAGGCAAACATTCTAATGCACACATCATCTTCCTCTATTTCATACAGGTCCAGTAAATCCTCGAGATTTTGAACATGTTCTTCAGCAGTGGCCCTTTTATTTTCTCCATTAAAAAGAGGCAGCTGGTCTATAAGCTCTGCAGGAAGGGGTTGGAAGAAAAGAGGAAAAACCAGAGGCTTATATCTTTCTATGACCTTTGTGGGTGTGGATAGTGCAACAGGAGGCTCATGACTACTTGGAGTTTCTTTAGGAGTGGGAGATACTACATGAGGCTCTTGCTCCACCAAGTGTTTCACAGGAGTATAGGTCTCCTCATGGTCTGAAGACTGAGACTTGAGATCTTTCCCACATTCATTGTGGGTCTCATCTTTGTACACTTGATTAGGCTTAAAGTAGGATAGAACATAGTGGTAGACAAAGACAATGAATTATTTAAACCAAATCAAACCCATGTGTTCTATCTTTCTATGAGGTCTGGCCATATTTTAGGTTCTTCCTCCAGTGGAGTCTTTGAGAGTTATGGAGTGTGGAGTTGCCAGGTGGATGTATATGAATGTCTAAAGTAGGATGTTGTCCACCATCAGCAATAGAATACCAATCTAACCAGAGATATTGAGTCTTTTGAGTGCTTAGGAATTTTTAAGGTGAAATGCACTCAATCCCCAGCGGAGTCGCCATTATGTTGGGGTTCTCATGTTTTGGCCAGATTGGTAAGACCAAAAGATGAGACAACATCAAAACCACTTTGGGGCCCTAGGATCTAGCCCTCCTGAACCCGGAGAGGGATCTATCTAATAACACAAAGAATGATATATCTTTGGAGCTCAAAATGAGATGTTAGGCTAGTTATGAAGCACAAAGGGAGGTTTAAATTGATTTGGTTGGTCGGTTGCTGGGTTGGTCATGATATCATAGACTGAAAAAGTAATGGGAGGAAAGGAACAAGGCAGCAAGATGTTTTAGCAAAGGGGATAGGTCAAGAAAGTGCCATCCATTGGGCTATGGAGTCATGAAAGGAGAATTACTTACAACCACTAGCCAAGGCTTTCAGAGGGAAAGTCATCTACACTAGAGGATATTTTTAGATAGATGATGGAATGGAACATTAAAGGAAGAAGGTGAAAGAAGGAAAGCAACCCAATTCCTGTCTATAGATCAGGTCAGAGGTCATTTAACTCCAGACCTGCTTGGACACACTCTAAGGAAACTTCCAATGGAGGGACAAAGGGGCAGCTTATAGATCAGACCAGAGGTCATTTAACTCTAGCTCAGCTTAAGCATGCTCCAAGGGAAAACAGAGATAAGATTAACAAAGGGATCTTAGAAGGGCCAGCTGGTTGCACAAGGATCCTAGTGGACAGGGCCAACTCTAATCCCTAGTGTTCCCAAATATTCCAGCTTAAACCCAACAAGAACATCTAAGAACATATTCAAATAACTCATACATCAGCTAGCAGCATAAGGAACTACTACACTGGTTAAATCAATTGAAATCAATCCTCAGATACACATATTTAGCAGAAAAACATTGAAGGCAAGGAGAGCAGAGACATAGGGTACCTAACAAGGGTAAATCCTATGCCATTTTTCTGATGCAAGCCAGCAGACAATGAACAACATGAAGATGTAAATAACAGCAAGAAAAACATTACCAATAGTAATAGACCAGGATACTATGAAATGTGCTTGATTAATGATGCAAAACCAGTCACATACATCTGAGCTCAATGGCTAATATAGTCCAGACTTTCTCCTCCCAGCCTACTACATAAAAACTACTCTGTTACTCTCTCCCAAACTGTTCTAACAGTCAAAACTAAATCCCTCTACCTACAACAGCAGCAGCTGAAAAACAACTGCCCAACAACAACTTACAATAATTTCTCAGGGATTTTATATCAGAAAGAGAGTAGAGGAGGTAGGTGAAGCACTGAATTAAATATTAATGCTCAGGAGAGGAAGAGAGCTGAGGCCCATTCTGTATTAACTCTTAGCAGTGTTGTGCGTACTCTGTCGGTAGCTGGAGGGGCTTCTGTCAGGTCGATTTTGACCTTTGATACGTTCCTTGAAGTTGCTTCTGGAATAAATGACATGGATAGAAAATCTACGGGTCTCTCCATACCTCCATGAATGTTGTCTGACAGTCTTTTAAGAAGCTTGTGTCTGTAACATATGTTTAAGGGCTTGAGGAGGCATGGAGATTTCTTACAGGAAGGTGACCTGTCTGGAGAAAACGTTCTGTTGATATTAACACAGATAAGACCTGACAGTGTGCTTAAAGTCTTCAAACTGTGCCTTGATTCCTATGAATGTGGGATTAGAACTTTAAATCCTCGATCATGGGCTTAAATCCCTCAAATCAGTCTCTGTTGTTTCCCCTGTTGCCGCTGTAATGGCCTCTCTGCACCTTACTTCTGAGTTTTCCAACCTCAGACTTTCCATTTGTTGTATGAAGAAAACTGGCCCTTTTTAATAAACATTGCCTTTATACACAACTGAAATGAAATTATGCCTTTGTGAAGGGAAAAATTCATTTGCATGGGAAAAAGGGAAGGGGAGTAGGCAGGACCCACATAAATCACAATCGAAAATTGAACGGGAGCAGAGGGGCGCGATTGAAAACACTACACAAAAGTTCTGATGCGATGGAGAAAAGACTTTATATAAATAAAACAAATGAATTTTTGGCTTTAACAAGGAAAAAAGGGGTTTGTTATGACTGGCGGAGGACTTTAGTGGTGGGACCGGGGGGTTTAATCGCAATTGCAAATCGGAGTTGGGAGATGGGCGGAATGGAATGGTAACACAAAAAACTTTCGATGCAATTGGGTAGGCGGAATATGGAAAACCTTTATAAAAAAGAAAATATGACATTTTTCCAATTTACAAAGGGGAAGGCCTATTTTATATGAACGAGCAGAGGTATAGTACGGTGGGCCTGGGGGTCTAATCACAATCGGAGATCGGGAGCGAGCGGCAATTGCAATTGGGAGAAATAACATTGCGATGCGATCAATCGAAGGGGCGATGCGATTGGAGGATCGGAGGGAAATGGCGCGATCGGGCGGATCAGAGTGGAGTTGCGATGCCATGATCGGAGGGATTTGTGATCGATCAATCGCATCGCAAATATTTGCGGTGAGTGATCGGGGCATTCAACATAACATATGCAATTGGAAAGATATTGTGATTCCAATTGTCAGCGGCGCGTTATATATAACATAAACCTTATAGTAAATTTTAATGCAATGTATAGCGGGGATAGAAAGGGGAAGTGGTTAGGGGTGGGACTTTATAATAAAGTTCTACGGGTATGGTCGGGGAAGTGGTTATATAAATCGCGTTTTTGTTTAACATTATTTACAAAGCGATTTATAATCAGAAAGGGGTAAAAGGGGCATAAGACTTTAATAAAACAAAGTTTAAGGGTAAAAGTGGGGAGATAGGGGGTATAAGGGCTTTTACTTCACTTAGGCATAAAATTCAATCCAGAAGTCAGTTTGGAGAGTGTAGCATACCGTTGGAAAGCTCTTTTCAGGCACTTTCTGATGGATCTACTTGGAGGATTATTCGGCGCTGAACATGCTGCAGAAAAATTCTCTGAAGGCAGGGACTAACAGAAAGCACAAGGAGGCTTCAAGGATGATGTGTTTTCAGAGGAAATGCATTCCTTGAAGGCTCAGAAACATCCTAGCCCCCTGTTTGCTTGTCAAAAATTTATAGAGGGCTAACATGTCCAACTAGCTAGAAAATCATCCAAATTGTGCCAAATCACATCCAGAACTTCTGCAACAATTGTTTGAGCCTCCAGCAAGTGAGTAAAGGTGTCTTCCATCATAATCTACCTCCATCAAGTTTATTTATTTGGTTTTGTGTAATTTTCTTCAGAATTTTGTGTTTTAGCCATTCAAAACCTTAGTTTTCCCCTAACACTCACAACTCCTAAATCGTGTTTCCCTTACACTCTTATACCCTTCCCACATTGCAAATATTCTTTCCCAAAACCTCTGTTACTACAATCCCTATCCCTAAAATTTTAAATCCTAAAACCCTAAGCACTAGGTGCTTATTTTTACCTAGGCTCCCAATCCCCAATTCCCTATCCTAATTCTCATCACACTATCCCAATTCCCTATCCTTCCCCCATTTCTCGTATCCCCAAAAAAGTCACCTTACACACATTATCATTCCTAATCCCTAGGGTTTTGACAAAAACACCATGGCAGAAGAGGAAGGAAATATATCATTCAGTTAAGGAGAGGAAACAGAGGAAAGGAAGCCACATAAAGGTGGAAGGGTGCTCAGATTTGAACCTGTCAACACTAGGGAACTTTTAGCTTCTCCAATGAGAGTAACATGTTTCAAATATGTTGGTTGTTATGATTTTTGTGAACAAATTCAGAGGGTTCAGCACCATGAAAGGTTGACCAAGCTCTTCATATCCAACCTCCACAAAAACCAAGTCACTTTAGCTAGATTCACCTTTATTGTCTCAACTACCATCATTTCAACTGCCACTAGGATCTCGAATGTTGGGGAGAAGTGGTTTAAAAAGAGTGATTTGGAGGAAAAATACATCGAACCCTTATTGAAACCAAGGTATAAGAATGAGAAAAATAGGTTCTTTCCTTTTTCCCACCTCTAGGAAAAATATGCACTGATTATGAAGAAGAACAAGTACCAAGATAAAGACCTAGAACTAGAGGGTTGAAAATATGTCTAGCTCTAGAGAGGCAAAGGGAGGCTAGACTTGCTAATCAACTAACCCTAAATGACCAACTTGCTATAGAAATTAGTCAAAATAGGGAGCCATGGCTTGATAAAGCCAAGGAGCACTTGGATAAGCTGCTAGAAAAGAAAATAAGGATAATGAATTGTTGAGGAAAAAAGTCAAACACCATGCCCTAATGGAGAAAATTGCATTGGCCAAGCTCAAAAGTGCCAATGCAAAAATTGAATATTTGACCATGGAGGAGAAGAAGAAATTGGAAATTCTTGTTGAGGATTCCCTCCAAGCCTAGACACATCATCATCAGATATTCTACAAATTTTGAGGAATTTTCAAAGTTTTTTGCAAATTGTGTGTTTGATTGTGTTTTTTCTGGAAAGGCGCTGCACAAATTATAGGGCATTTTTTGGGCAAACGATCACCACCATTGGATTCAGAATGATGAAGTCATGCACCCTGTATATTTTCTAGGGTTTTTTAGAAAAACTGGTTAGTGAAAAGGGCAAAAAACACCCTAAAAATCATGTTTCTACCCTTATTTTTTCCTAGGCACTGCGCACAGAGCAGTCTTGGGAGATTGCAATTTTGAGGGGTCAAATTACCATCATTTCCAGCACTTGAGGAATGTTTCAAAAGAGGATAGACAGAGCTTTCCAACAAGCCATATTGGGCCTGAGTTGGACACCTGTAGGTTAGTCAAAAGTTACCTTGAACATAGATGGAGCACAGCCTTAAGGCGTTGCGCATATGACAGGAAAATGGCGCATATGACAATTTGCTGATCTTTTTGGTTTTTCACTGAAAATTTTGATTTTATCTCAGAAAATCATCTTTCTATTAATGCAATTAGTCATGGTAAATGTAATTATTTCAAGGATAAGTTACCTAGGGGTAGATTCCTTAGGTAAAGTTATATTTTAGTCAAAATGAATCAGTTTGAATGAAATGAGGAGTGAGTCACTTGGACCATCCTACACTTCAGCTTTCAGTTCATAAATTAGCGGATCTCTTCCTCACCTCATGGATTCAACCCCTGAGGATGAGTGAAGATTGTTTTCATGTATATTTATCCCCTTTATTCACATTTAGAAAGGGTTGGAACTAGTTTTTTTGTTAGCTTATTGATCAAGGAACTATTGTACTCAGTTTGGCCAGCTAATAGTTAGGAGTTGCAACTATTTTTTGGGATACATGTGGTATGATGTTTATCATTTCTTTTTCTTCAGTTTCATGTGTTATAATGTGTTGTATTAATTTTCATTACATCTCTATGGTATGATCTCTTTCAAGTTATATAGGCAGAACACATGCTTCCTCATGCTCTCTTTTGGGAAATTGATCATAGTTTTTCTATTTTCCTCTGTTTAGGAAGAATACATCTCCTATGATCTTCCTAGCTTCTCATCGGTCTCAAAACCATTTTATCACAAATCATATTTAAGTGATAAGCCTTATGCCTACCTTTCCCCATTAATCCCTGCAACCCTATCTCATTTTCCCTGATCTAGCTTCCTTGACCTAATTTCTTCATCCAGTGATAACCCAGCCAAATCAAATCAAAACAACCCCTGCACTCAATATATAGCCTAAAAACAGTAATTACTCCAACCCTCTTGGCTGTGACCTTTTGGAGAGAGCCCTCTCTGACTTGGTAGGACTAGCTACAAAGTCAAAAGCTTGGTATGTGGTTACCTCTGTTGGGATTCCTTCTTCAGCCTTGGGAATATGGGAGAGTGATAAAATTTTGGCACCATTATTGAGGACCAAAAAGAAAAATTTTCCCTGGGTGTATGACAAATATTTATTGGAAACTGATCCTTTGGATGCTAGTATCAAGTTTCATAAGGTTTATTTCATAATTGCAGTGGATCCACTTGAGGATCCAAAGAAATTCTTTAGAAGACATCAATATCAAACTGTAGACATTTAATCAGGGCCAGTTCCATTGGTAAGATCAGTTTCTCTACCTCCTAAGTTACTTTCTTTCAAATATATACCTTATGACCTGAAGTTTGAATTATCATTATTTAAATCCAAATCTGAAACTTCTTTATCCACTATAGTATTTGATCCTCTAAGATTATCTGAGGTAAAGTCTTTGTCTGAATTAGGCCTTAGTCCTTTGAAATATTGGTTTTTCAAAGAAATTAAGCCCGAATCTGACCTAGACATAAAGGAGTGGATCCAATTCTATCATCCGAAAGAATTTTTTATTTCATCTGAACCTAAAAATCAGTCAATTGTAGTATATTCATCTGCACCTTTGATTTCATCATACATACCTCCCACTTCAATTCCAACAACTTCAGCTCCTTTACCTATTCAACCAATCCCTCATGTTGTCAATCCAATATTCCAGTCAGCAGGAATTATGGCAAAATTTTCTCCACACGTCTTACCAGCCCAATTGTATGACTTACCTCAAGGGTATGATCAAATACTTCCCCTCTTTGATGAAAACTATGAAATCACTGCCCGTCAGCACATGGCCAAAATCACAACCTTCATAGATCTTGAGGAGTTAGATGCAGATGATGCCAAGATGTGAATCATTGCACAAAATTTTTCTTATGGAGTTAAAGTTTGGTTTCGTACCCTAGAAGCTAATTCTATTATAAATCTTGTTGAACTAACTGATGCTTTCTTAGCCAGGTGGGATGAGAAGAAAAACCCTTTACAAATCCTTGCTGAGTATGACTCCCTAAAACACAATCCTAATGAATCAATTCATGATTATAATTCTCGATACCTCAGAATCTATAATTCCATCTCAAATGAAACGAAAATACCTCCTGGTTTGGCTCTCCTACGTTATCTCGATGCTTTTGACCCAGATATGGCCTATTCATTAACAGAGAGAAATCCCACTACTCTAGAAGAAATGATCCGAAATTCAGTGAGTGTTGAGGCCAATCCCTTGATTAAGAAGTAAAAACTCAAAATTGAACGTAAAGTGACCATTAAAGAGGAACCTTCAACCTCATCTGATACTAAATTTGATGATTTTCTTAGGACCATGGAAAGGATGGTCGATAAAATTTCAATTTCAGATAGACAAACAGAGCCACAAATCAGAAATCTGAGCTTTCAAGGCCAACAGCAGCAGCCTCAATTTCGGATAAAGCTAAGATAGCAAAGAGCTCCTGAAACACAACAACAACAACAACATAGGACACCACTACAATAGAACTATGATCAGAGTGATGAAGAGGAAGAACCAATAGTGGAGGAGAACCTTCTTTTCACAACCGATGGCCAACCCATCTTTCTCACCGAAGATGAAGAATATGTGTAAAAAACAAGTTTACCTAGTGATAAAGACTTCATATTGGCAAATTATCATGAGTTAGAAGTAGAATATGATTATTATCAAAGAGGATACCTAAACGCATTGAGTTCTCAGCAAAGGCAATATTCCTTGAGGACCCGTGATGTTCCAATCAATCCACCTCCAAAGAAAAAAATTTAGCAGAAATAAGTACCATAGAAGCAAGTTTATCAAGTCAATAAAAATAAGGGTAAATATATTGCAGGTCCAAATCAGAACAAAGGCAATCAACCTTCAACAAGTACACCTCTCAAAGAAAGATATATTCAGAGGAAAGAAGTTGCACCGAGAGATCATGTTGAGAAAAGGGATATTGTCATAAAAGAGGTAGACATAACTATACCTTTTAATTTAGAGTTAGAATTTTCAAATTTAAAGGTGTCTATTCCACTTACTGAATTGGTCAAAGTTGATAAACACAAATCCCATGTAGTCAAAACCTTGAAATTTGACCATTTATCTGACATGGTTAATATAGAGGATGATCAGCCCGAGTTAATATTTGGTCCTGCAATTGATGGTCGGTCTGAAGATAGTGAGGTCCCACCATTTTACTTGACTCTCAAATTCCACCAATTTATCCTTCATAACAATATGTTAAACTCTGGGGCCTCCCACAACCTCATGCCCAAAGCCATCATGGAGAAGCTTGGCGTTGACATAACCCGCCAATATCATGATTTATATTCTTTCGATTCTAGTTGTGTCTGTTGTTTGGGTTTAATTAAAGGTCTAGTTGTCTCCCTAGAAAAAATCCCAGCCAAAAATGTCCTAATGGACATGGTGGTTGTTGACATTCTGCCACATTTCGGTATGTTGTTATCAAGATCCTGGGGCGCTAAATTGAGAGGTACACTGCAGTTGGACTTTTCCTACACAACAATTCTTGTCTTCGGTCAAATGAGAAAACTATACCATGAGACTAAAATGAAATACATGATCACAAACAAGGAAAGGCCTAATAATCATCCTATAAAAACTGTACATATAAACTTAGATTCCTTCATATTGTACAATGATTATGGATTAAATGATGTAGATTGCCAATTAGTAGAAATGGAGGATGTTCCTGAAGTTTCAGATTGCATTAGAACATTGTTAGAAAAAGAGAAAGAGAATCTGCCTACTATATCTAAATAGCCATCAGAGAAGGAAGATGAAATTTCAGAACATCATAAAGAATGAGATCAGAAAATTGTATCAAATCATAGTCAAGAGTTTCAGCACCTTGAGGAAGAAGATGGTCTTTGGAGCATGGAATTTTATGGTTTTGTTGGCAAAGACAGGGCTGACATTGGTTTATGGATCCGTAGCCCATTTCAACAGAAAAATAAAGTCCCTAATAATGTTAGATTGTGTTCCTACAAATTAGCATTCAATTGTATAAACAATGAGCCTGAATATGAGGTACTCATTACTAGTCCGAAAATTTTGAAAAAACTGGGAGCTAGAAGAATTGTCGTATACGGTGATTCAGAGCTGGTAATTAAACAAATAAAAGGTGAGTATCAAGCTAATCACCCAAGGATGAGGCAATATAGGAATGCAACACTTGACATTTTGAGAATGTTTCCAGAATATACACTTAAATTTGTGCTAAGGTTGCAAAATATGATTGTTGATTCATTAGCCACTGGTGCCAGTAATTTTAGATTTACAATGTTTTCAAATAAAGAATTTGAGATTCATGTGAAGCACATGCCTTCCATTCTTGATAAATTGAAATTTTGGCAACTATTTAGGGACGATAAGCAAGTGAACAATTTCCTTCAAAGTGAAGGTGAGTTTGAGAACTGTTCTATGGACGAAGTGTACGACAAGGATGACCAAGTCATAGAGGCAGATCAGATTTACATACTTCAGCTCAAGGAAAATAATATTCCAAAAGGTCTCATACGTTTGGAATAATGATTTGATCAAGATGATGTGGCGAGAAAACCTACTTTGGTTCCCACAAAAAAGGGCATAGAAGATGTTAATATTGGAACAACGGATCAACTGAAGTTCATCAAAATTTCAAAAACTTTGTCTCCAGAGGTAAAGCCTAAATATGTTGATTTGTTTACTGATTTTTCTAACGTGTTTGCTTGGGATTACTCAAATCTAAAGGTGTACAGTAAAGATATCAGTCAACGCACTATCACGATAAAGCCTGACCAAAAGACTTTTAGGCAGAAGCTCAGGGGAATAAACCCAAAGTTGTTGTCATCCATTTATAAGGAGGTAAACAAGCTCTATAGGGAAGATATTATTGTTCCATTTATATTTTATAATTGGATTTCCAATTTGGTTCTAGTGCATGTTAGAGTCGGTCTTTTCATCCCTCCGTCAAAGATCAAAATCTCTTTTGTTGCATTTCATTTCAGTTCAGTCATTTTCATTCCATTAGGAGCATCGGTCTTCTGAAGGAAGGGTTTTTTCACTCATGTCCCTCATGTCATATACCTGCTGGTCCATGTCTATTCATCAAAATCATTTTCAAGTCATTTACAGTCATGTTTGGTCTCTTGGTCACCAAAGAGTCATTTCAGTCATTAGTTCTAGGGTTTCATCTTCAGAATGTCTAATAGTGTCAACAGGCACATGAGGGAGGTTAGAAATAAGTTTCCATTGCAAAATTTCATCATCAATATGCTTGATCATGATTCTTCTTCAAAACTCTGTTTTGAAGAAAAATCGTCAAATGTCATCCTTTGTAATAAATGCCATGTATATTTTCAAAGTTTTTCAGTTGTCAAATTCTTCAGGTGCAGCCCTGGTCGCCTTTGCCAAATTCCGTGCCAGTCATCCCTGCAAAAAATAGACAAAGGTTTCATCATTCAACTCAAAAAATCAAAGTGGAAACAAGAAAAACAGAGTTATGTGAAAGTGCCAAAGTCTGCAACATTACAAAAGTGGGTTTGCCAAATGAAGAATCAAAGTCCATGCCATAGGAGATATGTTTTTGTTTCAATAATCCATTTACACGCTAAAGACATCAGTGAAGCCAGGAAAAAATGTGGAAGAGCGAAAACTATGTTGGAAGGTCGAACTATGGTCAAGACAACCTGCGCGGCACACAGGAGCAAGGTCGCGGCGCATAGAGCCATTCCACATAGTGCATTTTTGAACTGGTGCGATGCATACAGTGTGCGCGGCGCACTGGGTTGTGCGCGCGGCGCACAAGCCCGAAACTTAAATTTTCTGCCAATCTTCTCCAAAATCGAATTTTGATTAGTTGCTCCATGCACCGAGTAAGTTTATGAGATTTTGTCATTACTATTTGCCATGTTTGGTGTGGTTGGAGATTGGATATGAGAGTTGAATGTCAAAAGCCAAACTCTATCATCTCGTTGAAGAAATGCCTCTTTAGGGTTTTGAAGGGGGTGTTTCAAAATTTGTTTTGATGCCAAACTTTTTCTTCCCTCACTTGGTTTATTCATCCCTCTCACTATTATCCTATTATTGCAGTCTATTCCCTTATCTCCCTATATCCCTAAAGTCACTCAATACTTATTTCATCCCTTATCCCTTGCATATTCAAAGTGACTTATTCCTGAGCCCCATTTTCCTGTCCCTAAGCTACTTCATTCCCTATCATTTTCCCTTTCCCATTTCACTTATAAAATCCCCAAATCCCAAATTCCCAAACATAGTCAAGTGATTGTCCTCACATTTTAAATTTCACTTGACTGAACCACTTTTTTCCACTGTCCCTATTTCCCACAATCCCTTATTTGACTTTGGCACATATTTTGGAAATTGGAGACAAAGACACCAAGTTCTCATTTGTAATTTTCAACAAGCCAAACATACATTTGGTATAGACTTGCAAACACTATGGAGACAGACATTGAAACTTCATATGCCTGAGACAGTGATTCCACCACTGAACTGCATGCACCAAAAAGGCATTGAGAAGGCGTGAAAAGACATAATATTGGCCGAAGCTTCGTTAGCTAAGCATAGTACTTGATGAGGGACCTTCAGCTCAAATTTCAAGGAATTTGGGAATAATTTTGTCAATTTTGAAATTTTTGGTCACAAAACAGATTTTCCTGCCCGACGCGTAGTGCCACCTTGCGTGCGCTTACGATTGGGAGATCCTCTGGAGGAAAACTTTGCATTTATATATTTTTTATGAAAATTTATGCATTCTCATGGATTACCTAAATATTTCATCAAATTCTGGGTTGTCAAAAGGGTCAAAAACACCTTGAAAATGGCCTTTCTGCCACTTTTTACACACACAGGAACCAGTCTTGGGAGATTGAATTTTTGGAGGGGAAAATGACATCCAAATCAAGAAATTCCACTTGGGTTGGAAAGTAGACAAGCAGTGATTTCCAACGAGCTATCATGATCTCAATTTTGACTTCGGGAAGGGCCTCAAAGTCAGCTCAAAACTTGTGCTACACATAGAGATTTTGGGCGCGACGCATAGAGAATTTTGGCCTATTTCTCACTCAGCATCTCAGAATTTCGCCTAGTTTTGACCAGTTTCACTTTTTCATGTAATTTTTGATGTACCTTGATCTAAATTCATGACCATGATGTAAATTTGGCATATTTTTACTTTTTCTAGAAGATTCATTCACCAAAAGGTGAAATGTGAGTGAATGAATCAGTTTCCTAGCATATAGAGGCAAGTTGTTTCTTTGCCTATTTTTTAGTTCCTAGTTTAGATATGGTTGAAACAGCTCCTAGAATGATGAGCTCGACCCCTAGAGGCATGGGAATGAGTTAGGCTTGTCTATATCTTGTATTTTCTTAGTCATTTTCAGAGGTTGGACACTTGGGATTTGCTTGGCACTTCATTGTACATTCATTTCTGCATTTTTAGCAAAGGAAAGACCAGGGTTTGCATCACTTTTTGGGATCCTTGTGGCTCTGTGTTTTGATGGTGTTATTCTCTATGTATTTTTAAGTTCACTGATGTTTATGTGTACCATTTTCCTTCTCCTTTCTTCTTAGATTAAACAAATCAGTGTTAAAGGTGGAATTCAGTAGCTTGCTTTGCTCTGCCTTGGAATTTGTTTAATTTTACATGTTTTCATATGTTTGAAGAGGATCCTTGAGACATCTTGCCCTCTTCAGATCCTCATCAGTCTAAACCATCCATCCATTCAATTCGAAGCATAAAAACCATTGCCTTCCTTGCCCCAATCAGAACTCTGCAAAAACTAGGCCTTATCCCCAGACCCAAAACTGTCGTTCCCTTTACTCCAACAAAAACCCCCAAAATCAAAATCAAACATTCCTACTTATATACCTAGCCTAAAATCAGCATTCATTTCAAGTCATCTCAAACCCTATTGATTATTTTTCTGAGATTGACCCGGAGAGAGCCCTCTCCTGATCTGGTAGGGCTAGCTACTACACTGATCGTGGTTTGATGTTACCCTGAACTCTGCCTTCTTTCAGCTTGAGGTAGATTTAGGTAATAACATAGTGGTGACCATACTGGGGAAGAAAAGTTTTTTTTTTCTTTATAAACTACAGACAGAGCCTGAAGTTATCTAGGTAGCCTTCGAAATGCTCTTGCTTTGCATTAGCGAAAGTAGATAAATGCTGCTTCAGTCAATCTCCGGTCTATTTTGTAAACGTAACATTTAACTTGTAATTTTCCCTAGTACATGTATCAAGTTAGATCTGATGGTTGATGGTGGACAACGATCAGACACTGCAAAGCTTAAATCATTCACCTGGTGACTCTAAATCAATGTAGAGACTCCACTGGAGGACTAACTCTTTCTCTGAGAAAATGGAAGAATCTTACACAAAGTTCAGGTATCCAAAGTGGAATGGTATTCAGGATCTAGTCTGCTTTCTTGTAAATTACTTCTTTGCTGTTCTTGGAGCTGTCTTGAAAGTTTTTCAAAAAAATTTGTATGATAAAGGTGATCAAAATCTTCGCTCAACCTATTCAAAAAGTGTAAATACTAAGTTTCCCTTTGATCCTGGCCTCCTTACTTTTCCCACATCTTATGATGACTCTCTTCAGCGTGATGAGCCTAAAGAAAACAAAACTGATCCCGTAGCTCTTGTATATACTCCTACACCTTTTATAGTCCCAGATAGGTATAAACCTCTTGTTTTACCTTCTTTTCTCCATGCTTTCCCTGCAAATTATTACCTATATTTTCCGATATTTGACGGTGAATGTAACAATATCAATGTTGAGCAACATGTGCGGAATGTTGAGACTTTTCTAGACCTTTTTGAAGTTGATGAAGAAGATATTAGTATTAGAATTTTGGCTCTTTCTTTTCAAGGCCAAGTCAAGAGTTGGTTCAAAGCCTTGCCTGATGCGAGCATCTCATATTTCCAGCATTTCGTCAAAGTTTTCCTTGACAGGTGGGTGATCGGACAGAACCCTTTCCTTATTTTAGACGGCTATGCCCAGCTAAAAAGACTACCAGGGGAGACAGTACAACATTTTTCTGCCAGATTTAACCAAGTTTATTATTCGATGCCAGTAGATATAAGACCTCCTCCTAGATCTGCTCTCTTGCACTACCCGGGTGCCTTTGATCTGGAAATGGAGTTTCAGTTGAGAGAAAGGAATATTGCAACACTTGAAGAGATGCAGAACATTGCAGTAAATGTAGAGGCTCATTTGCTGATCCGAAGGGCAAAGTTGAAGGAATAAGAAAAGAAGAATTTTGCAGAGCACCCGACACCTTCAGAGGAAAAGCTTGACCTTTTGGTAAACACAGTAGAAGAGATGGTGCGGAAAATGACTGCAAAAAATGAAAATGACGTTCATGAACAAGTGGCTGACCCAAAAAATTTTGTTTCTTATCCCAGTTGTCATAGATCTAATAATGATTGTTTTGTAGACCATCTTGGAGAAGAGAGATCAGTTGATTTGACATGTATGCTTGATGATGTGCTTTATACTGATGATTTGCCTCAGTTTGATCAGTATGATGATGATTATGTTCTCCAAACAGAAGCTAATCTTGTAGACAAATCAACAGCTAGTTTGTGGAAGGAGGAAGTTCACTTTCAGCAGCTTGAGTACAGTGATCAACCGATGCATATTAGCTATGACAGTGATGAGAAAAGTACAACAAATTTTGAATTAAGTGAAGGATCTTTGCCTTTTTGTTTTGATTTGTTTTAGTTCATCAGAGACAACATTCATGCAATCCAAAATCAACTGTCGACAAGCCTTGATCTAGACCATCTTGAGGGCAATGAAAACCTTGTTCAAGACTTCTCATATCCAGATTTCCAGCCCCCAAAAGCCATTGATTGTCAATTTGCAGATGAAGACATGGAAGCTGGCACATATGATCAAATGATACAAGATGACTCCGTACCATTTTGTTTTGAATCATTCCATTTTTTGAAAATCAAATTGCATAGTAAATCTTCAAATGAGTAGCCTGTAGGAAATCAACAATCTCTTAGTTGTAATGTTGAGGATGAGACAGATAGCGAAGTTCTTAAGAAAGTTGTTAATAATAAATCTTCTCCTGAAACGACTGATAAAATCATTTCTGAAACAAAACCCTCCCTAGCTCCATATTTGCAGCCACCAAACACAATTGAAGGTCAGATTACAGATGAAGGCGTGGAAGCCAAAATACATGATTTAGTGATGCAAGAGGATTATGTACCCTTTTGTTTCGAAGAATTTCAGTTTATAAAGCATAATCATCGTAATATCTCTAAAGCAAAAGATGAAAAGCCAGTAGGATGTCATACAGTTTCAATGGATACATCGCAGCAGTCTTCTCAAGTTTTTGATGATGCTATTGCTCGTGTGTTGGATGATGTTTGCTGTAAAATTTCTTCTCCATTGGTTAGCCATGTGCCAGAAAAGAATGTTGATAAAATATTATTCAAAGGTCGACTTCATTGTCTTGTTTAACAGATTTTTCATTACAAAGCCCATATCAAGGTTTGCAGTCATATGAGGAGATTGATAAAGGAGACTTTTGTTCTGTTTGGAATCAACAATAGAGTTTGGTTATTCATGAAATTCAGGATCCTTTTGACAGCCTGCTGTTGTCACCAAAGAAAGACAGCACAGATGTGAGGAGAATATTAATATCTAGCTATGAAGATTACCTGGACTAGAGCAGTAATGTGTTAATGGAAATCAATAGCTATGTTTATGAAGATCCTTTCGCAATATTCTTGAAGTCATCCAGTCAATTCATGCTTTGCACGTTTATCAGCAGTCAACTTGATTCCAAGTTTCCATGGGAGTTGCCTTTCGATTCTTCCCTTTTCCTGCGCATCAGAAAGCATTTGGGAAGAAATCAAATAGCAGCCAGGATACTTACATGGTTGCATTTGTTGTTCCATTTCACTTGATCAGGTGGTGAAGATAACAATTAGAGTAGGTTTGATGAATAAGCTCAATTATGAGCATCTTTCCAGTTTTTTAGTTATGTTTTAGTCATGTTTGGTTTTATTATGGTTTTCAGTTTTCGCCTTGAGTCAGAGTTAGTCTGAATAATGTCATTTTTCGTGTTTTGACTCCATTACCCAATGGATGAAGGCACTGTCTGCTCTTCCAAAGATCTATAGTTCTTGGCACCTCCAAGGAGCTACCATCCACATTGGAGCCAATGTTAGAGTCGGTATATTCATCCCTCCGTTAGAGATCAAAATCTCTTTTGTTGCATTTCATTTTAGGTGTCTCATTCAGTTTAGTCATTTGCATTCCATTAGGAGCATCGGTCCTCTGACGGAAGGGTTTTGTCACACATGTCCCTCATGTCATATACCTGCTGGTCTGTGTCTATTCATCAAAATAATTTTCAAGTCATTTACAGTCATGTTTGGTCTCTTGGTCAGCAAAGAGTCATTTCAGTCATTAGGTCTAGGGTTTCATCTTCAGAATGTCTAATAGTGTCAGCAGGCACATGAGGGAGGTTCGAAATAAGTTTCCATTGCAAAATTTCATCATCAATATGCTTGATCATGATTCTTCTTCAAATCTCTGTTTTGAAGAAAAATCGTCAAATGTCATCCTTTGTAATAAATGCCATGTATATTTTCAAAGTTTTTCAGTTTTCAAATTCTTCAGGCGCTACCCTGGTCACCTTTGCCAAATTCCATGCCAGTCATCCCTGCAAAAAATAGACAAAGGTTTCATCATTCAGCTCAAAAAATCAAAGTGGAAACAAGCAAAACAGAGTTATGTGAAAGTGCCAAAGTCTGCAACATTACAAAAGTGGGTTTGCCAAATGAAGAATCAAAGTCCATGCCATAGGAGATATGTTTCTGTTTCAATAATCCATTTACACGCTAAAGACATCAGTGAAGCCAGGACAAAATGTGGAAGAGCGAAAACTTTGTTGGAAGGCCAAACTGTGGTCAAGACAACCTGCGCGGCGCACAGGAGGAAGGTCACAGCACATTGGCTCATCGCAGCGCATAGAGACGTTCCACACAGTCCATTTTTGAACTAGTGTGGCGCATACAGTGTGCGCGGCGCACAGGCCCGAAACTTAAATTTTCTGCCAATCTTATCCAAAATCGAATTTTGATTGGTTGCTCCATGCACTGAGTAAGTTTATGAGATTTTGTCATTACTATTTTCCATGTTTGGTGTGGTTGGAGATTGGATATGAGAGTTGAATTTCAAAAGCCCAACTCTATCATCTCGTTGAAGAAATGCCTCTTTAGGGTTTTGAAGGGGGAGTTTCAAAATTTGTTTTGATGCCAAACGTTTTCTTCCCTCACTTGGTTTATTCATCCCTCTCACTATTATCCTATTATTGCAGTCTATTCCCTTATCTCCCTATATCCCTAAAGTCACTCAATACTTATTTCATACCTTATCCCTTTCATATTCAAAGTGACTTATTCCTGAGCCCCATTTTCCTGTCCCTAAGCTACTTCATTCCCTATCATTTTCCCTTTCTCATTTCACTTATAAAATCCCCAAATCCCAAATTACCAAACACAGTCAAGTGACTGTCCTCACATTTTAAATTTCACTTGACTGAACCACTTTTTCCCACTGTCCCTATTTCCCACAGTCCCTTATTTGACTTTGGCACATATTTTGGAAATTGGAGACAAAGACACCAAGTTCTCATTTGTCATTTTCAACAAGCCAAACATACACTTGGCATAGACTTCCAAACACTATGGAGACAGACATTGAAACTTCATATGCACGAGACAGTGATTCCACCACTGAACTGCATGCACCAAAAAGGCATCGAGGAGGCGTGAAAAGACATAATCTTGGCCGAAGATTTTTTAGCTGAGAATAGTACTTGATGAGGGACCTTCAGCCCAAATTTCAAGGAATTTGGGAATAATTTTGTCAATTTTGAAATTTTTGGTCACAAAACAGATTTTCCTGCCGAACGCGTAGCGCCACCTTGCGCGCGCTTACGATTAGGAAATCCTCTGGAGGAAAAATTTGCATTTCTGGATTTTTTATGAAACTTTATGCATTCTCATGGATTACCTAAATATTTCATCAAGTTCTGGGTTGTCTAAAGGGTCAAAAACACCTTGAAAATGGCCTTTCTGCCACTTTTTACACACACAGGAACCAATATTGGGAGATTGAAATTTTGGAGGGGAAAATGACATCCAAATCCAGAAATTCCACTTGGGTTAGAAATTAGACAGGCAGGGCTTTCCAACGAGCTATCATGCGCTCAATTTGGACTTCAGGAAGAACCTCAAAATCATCTCCAAACTTGTGCTATGCATAGAGAATTTTGGCCTATTTCTCACTCAGCGGCTCAGAATTTCGCCTAGTTTTGACCAGTTTCACTTTTTCATGTAATTTTTGATGTCACTTGATGTAAATTCATGACCATGATGTAAATTTGGCACATTTTTACTTGTTCTAGAATATTCATTCACCAAAAGGTGAAATGTGAGTGAATGAATCAGTTTCCTAGCATATATAGGCAAGTTGTTTCTTTGCCTATTTTTTAGTTCCTAGTTTAGATATGGTTGAAACAACTCCTAGAATGATGATATTGACCCCTAGAGGCATGGGAATGAGTTAGGCTTGTCTATATCTTGTATTTTCTCAGTCATTTTCAGAGGTTGGACACTTGGGATTTGCTTGGCACTTCATTGTACATTCATTTCTGCATTTTTGGCAAAGGAAAGACCAGGGTTTGCAGCACTTTTTGGGATCCTTGTGGCTTTGTGTTTTGATGGTGTTCTTCTCTATGTATTTGTAATTTCATTGATGTTTATTTGTACCATTTTCCTTCTCCTTTCTTCTTAGATTAAACAAATCAGTGTTAAAGGTGGAATTCAGTAGCTTGCTTTGCTCTGGCTTGGAATTTGTTTAATTTTGCATGTTTTTATCTGTTTGAAGAGGATATTTGAGACCTCTTTCCCTCTTCATCTCCTCATCATTCTAAACCATCCATCCATTCAATTCGAAGCATCAAAACCATTACCTTCCTTGCCCCAATCAGAACTCTGCAAAAACTAGGCCTTATCCCTGAACCCAAAACTGTCGTTCCCTTTTCTCTAACAAAAACCCCCAAAATCAAAATCAAACCTTCCTACTTATATACCTAGCCTAAAATCAGCATTCATTTCAAGTCATCTCAAACCCTATTGATTATTTTACTGAGATTGACCCAGAGAGAGCCCTCTCCTGATCTGGTAGGGCTAGCTACCAGACTGAGCGTGGTTTGATGTTACCCTGAACTCTGCCTTCTTTCAGCCTGAGGTAGATTTAGGCAATAACAGTGTGAAAGAAGACTGAAGAAATCATACTATGTATAGATTTCAGAAATCTGAACAAAGTGTCGCTGAAAGACAATTACTCGGTGCCTAAAATGGACCACATACTTTAGTGAGTTGTAGGATCCAACAGGATGTCATTGTTGGATGGTTACTCAGGGTACAATCAGATCCTTGTGCATGAAGATGATCAGGATAAGAAAGCATTCACTACACCATCGGGTACCTTTAAATAAGCCAAGATGTTGTTCAGTTTGAAGAATTTCGGGGCCACTTTCCAACGTGCCATGGATATAGCATTCGGTAAAGAGAAATATGTCTTCCTTGTTGTTTATTTAGATGATTTGAATGTTTATTCAAATTCAGATGATGAGCGTTTACACCATTTGAGAGTTGTGTTCCAGCGATGTAGAATATTTGGGATATCCCTAAATCCTAAAAAGTTCCTATTTGCTATGGAAGAAGGAAAGGTTTTCGGTCACATCATCTCAAAATATGGGAGTCGGATAGATCCTTCTAGAGTTGAAGAAATATAGAAAATTGATTTCCCGCGTAACAAGAAAGAAGTCCAAGCATTCAATTATAAGATGAATTTCCTACGTAGGTTCATTCCCAACTTAGCAGAGCATATTAGAGAGTTAAATATCATGTTGAAGAAGGAAAATAGTGTAAAATGGTTTGAAAATGCTCGTAAGTCATTTAGCTTGGTAAAAATTTCTTTGATCACTACTCCAATTTTGACAAGTCGCGATTATTCACTGGATTTCATTAAATTTTCTTTTTCTTTTGAGCATACTTTGGCATCATTATTAATGCAGAAAAAAGATGGGACATAGCTACCAATAGCATTCTTCACTTGCACAATAAGGGATGTAGCCCTCCGATACAACATAATCGAGAAATAGGCCTTAGCTTTGGTTAAAGCACTCAAAGACTTATGTGTTTATATTCCACACTCACATATTTTTGCATATCTTTCAAACACAGTTGTTAAATAAGTAATCATGCAAAAAGATTCAGAAGGAAGGAGAGGTAGATGGATAGGAGCGCTCTTAGAGTATGAACTTGAGATCAAGCTGACCAAGCTGATGAAAAGGCAAGGCTTAGCCAAGATCATGGCTGAGTCTAATCTACATGCACTTGACATCAATCTCATATCAACATTATCTGATGACAAAGAAGGTGTAAGTCTTATTCAGGTATTAGATCTATTTTCATCATCTCCACTATATGCTGATATCATTTATGTTTTGCAACATTTGAACCCTCCTCCAGGCATGAAAAAGATTAAGGGTAAGTCCTTGAAACTTAAGGCTTCAAAATATTGCATACTAGATAGTGCACTCTATAGGAAGGATCCTGGAGGTGTGTTACTCAATTTCTTGATTGAAGATGAGTCCAAAGAAGTGATGCAGGATTTCCACAAAGGAGATTGTGGAGGTCACTTATACTAGAAGACCACGGCCAACAAAGTACTGAGAGCGGGTTACTATTGGCCGACATGTTTGCATATTTGTACAATATGGCCATGAGCTGCCATGAATGCCAACTTTTCCAAGGTAAACGTAAGCTTCTTCCTTTACCATTACAACCCATTTCAGTTGAAGCTCCCTTCCAGCAGCGGGGCTTAGATTTTATTGGTTAAATACATCCACCCTCATCCACTCAACATATATGGATACTTACAACCACAGACTATTTCACAAAGTGGGTCGAAGTGATCCGAACCACGCAAGATATAGAGTCAGTTATAATTCAATTTTTAGAAGTTAACATCTTGTCTCGATTTGGTTGTCCTAGAAAGATCATCACGGATAACGCTGCATCCTTAAAATCAAAGACGATGAAAAAATTCTTTGACAGGTATAACATTAAGATGGGTCATTCTATAGCATATTAGCCAAAGGGAAATGGATAGGCAGAGTCCTCCAATAAGTCTTTGATCAACATAATCAAAATGATTTTGGAGGTGTTATCACTCTAATAATTCCCAAAGCTGTGAGATTTTGAGTTTATAGTTTTAAGAATATTAGAGGTAACCAAAAACGTACTTTCAAACTATAGGATCTAGCCTTCCTAGGGTTCAGAGAAGGCTCTCTCTATAAGATTTAACTTTTTTTTAATGTTTAATTTTAGGCTATTAATAAGGATAATTTGGTTTTAAGATTTGGATTGATTGGTGGGAAAAATCACTTAATGATATGGATAGTAATAGATCTGGTTTTCCATTGGGCAAAAGGATTCAATATGTTAAGCAGACAACTCAAGATCAATATCACAAAGACAAATATTTTTAGGGAAAGATAGACAAGTCACTAAAGATCTTTGAAGGCTGATTGGTGAAGTGGATTAATCGGGATAAAGAGTAGTTAAGCATTCTTTGATCTGGATAATGAAGGAGAAGAGAGTGGTCATTCGAAAGAGTGAGTAATTAAGGGTTCCCTACTCTGGAAATCAACAGAAAACATATAAATGATGAATAGTTCAAGACAGAGTGCTTTTAACAAATTCTGTAATAATATTCCTGATTTATCATTCAAATTTAAAACACATTTATGAAATTATGTAAAACATAATAATATTAACAATGACAGTAGAAAGCACTTCACTTCAATGGCTCATCACATGAATCCTGAAATATGATGCTTTATGGTTTTGATCCAGTCTGCTACTTGAACTTGCTACACGAAACCCTTCAGGTACATCAAAAATGACTATAGAAATCTTCAACAATTTATTCCACAATAACACTTCAAAGGATGAAGCATTTATACAAAAAATGTTTACAAAATATCCTAGAATACTCATAGGATTTTTCTAAGGAAAATAAAATATTTTTTACAAAAATATAGTGACAGCTGCTTAACAACTAGCAAGTTTTCCTATTTATCCAAATAAAATAGAAATGTTTTTTGGATTAGGTGCAGGTGGCTGCTTTGTTGTCTCCAACGTTGGCAAAAGATATTTTAATGTGTTTTGAAACTCTATCCTCTCATCTTATACACTTTACCTCTAATACTCTGTCATCTGCTTGAGGACTGTTTAAACTGTCTCACTGCTATAAATTATGTTTTTACTATGTAAAAACAACAATCTCTAATATATCCTCTTCCACTGTAAAATTGTCTTTTACAACAAATTTGTAAGTTTCTGCCAAAATTCTTCATTGGGTAACTTGATCTTGTTAAGTTTCCTGTAATTTTCATCAGCTTCTGTGTACCTAAAAAATTTTGTTTTGACCACAAAGAGATGTTTTATCTCATGCTGCAAATAAAACAAATCTTCAATTCTTTTATGCAACACTTTGCATCTGATTATTCCTTTCCAATCTGCTTTGTTTACCCGTTCTTTGGAAAAATCTTTGATTTTCTTGTTGTAATCCTCTTGATTCTGTTGGGAAAAATACTGAGAGGGGGGGGGGGTGAATCAGTATTTAGAGCTGACTGAAATTTTTTTACTTTTTCTTTCTCTTAAACCCATACGCTACTTTACTAAACCCAACTCGCGTATACACGCAGATATCCTTAAGAAAACTTGAGTATGTCCAAAGATCTTATTATGCATTTAATTCTTTACTTAGATCATTGCATCATTCATTCATCAGATGTTTAGTAAGCAGTAAGCATATGCAGTAATAAAATAATAAACCATCACACATAAGCAACACACATGAACACCAGTATTTAAGGTGGAAACCCAATTCAGGAGAAAACCACTGCTGCTGTCGTCTTTGTCTTCAATATTTATTATAAAGAAAACTTCTTACAATTTTGTATTGGCGCAAAATCATACCAGCACACAGGCACCCACCTGCAGAAGGCTGCAACCTTCTCTCGTTCTCCAGCCACTATTGGAAGGGAGCTCCAACCGCCTGATCTCGTTTACCAGCCTCTCCTGGAAGGGAGCTACTACCCCCTGCTCTCGTTTATCAGCCTCTCCTGGAAGGGAGCTACTACCCCCTGCTCTCATTTACTAGATACCACTGGAAGGGAGCTACAAGCCCCTCACTGAAGGCTTCGACCCTCAGCACCACTGCAGACCACGTTTCATCAATTTCCATACTGGATCCATCAGCTTCCACACAACATACCTTGTAGGCCACTTTTCATCGGATTTTCACACTAGACCCACTCCACACATTTAAGCTCAACATACATAAAACTGAAATTTATAACCTCATCAATTGATTTATTGAATCATCAAACAATCAACCAGCAACTTGATCTTTAATCAGCATAATCAACATTCAAACAACCCATATCTGTATGAATACATCATTGACAGATAGCAGTAAAACAGCTAAACAGATCAGACATTTCATTCCACACACTTCAGCAAAACCCTAGATACCATACGCGCTTTTACTTCACTGAAATTGCATATATACGCGCTTTCACAGAGACAAACCCGCGTACATATCTACAACTAATTCAGGACTGACCTTGGATTCCATACGCACTTTCGCTGAAACTAACCCGCGTATATATGCGCTTTTACTGTGATGAACCTGTGTATAGATCTGAAAACATTGCAGGGCTGCACAACTCTTCAGACCCGATAAACAACTCAGATCTTACCCTTCACTTCAGCAAAGATTCATCAGATCACAGATCTAAACATTCCATAAACAGATCTAGAAAATACATAGTCATTTCAGATCTAGAGATCCCTCTTCATAATTTTCTTCATAGGTGCATTATTAATTCATATCAATCAATAAACGGTTACCCATTCCATGCAGATATACTTCAGAGTGAAGTATTCATTAAAACCCAGACCTATGCACTCTCTTGCACTATGATCTTCTTCTCCTTATATATATTTAGCCTTTGTCAATACCATGAGTCAAAACCACTCAACCACTGATGGTATTCCTGGACGAGATCAAATAGATAATCCAGCGCTTAATACAATGGGCCAATACCATGGTCATGTCCCATGGTTTTATAAATTTAGAGCGCAAATAGGCATACGCTACTTGGTACATACTTTTACGCGTACATACGCTACTTCGCCTTTACAAACCCACGAATGCTTTGTGACATATCATATTCATCATTACTCTGGCACTTACTGGAATTTCTTTCTTTGTTACTTCTGAACTGCTCTGTAGATACATCAGATTTACATCATTAACAAATAGGTTGCTATCCAAAGACAACTCATCAAGTTAGTTTCCATCAAGGACAACTTCATCAAGTAAGTTGCATTCAAGGACAACACATTGCATCATATTGCCAACAATCTCCCCCTTTGGATTTGATGGCAACCATGATGGTGTTTGATCACCACAACAGATAGATACATTGATTATAACCATTATTCAAACACCATGATACTCTCCCCCTTTGACATCAAGGGCAAAGGGCGGATAAAAACCAAAACAAGGTTTTTCTTCTCTTGTAGAAAGAAGAGCTCCGTAGATCTGATGTGCATTGAAGTTACCATGCTCCCCCTGAGTTCACGCTGAATCTTCAAACATTATTTTCAATGAAGTACATGACTCTATGACCTTTCCTATCACCAAGGACTCATACTTACATCAATGATCCAACCAAGTGGATTTCCATATGTGACTCAAGTACCCAACCAAGTGGGTTTACACATTTTGACTCAACTACCCAACCAAGTGGGTTTACAAATTTGAAGAAGTCCTTACATGACTGAATATAAAAATTTACATCATAGGTCTCAACATAACCTTTTCATCAAATGAAAAATATGACTTTTTATAACCAATACCAAAAATACCTCAAGAGAGAGATCATATTTCAGAACCATCATAATGCCAACACTGCATTACTCTCAGCAAGGCTAATGCTCCCCCTGAAACTGTGCTCCTATTCTTGAGCCATCTTACTGTTATCCTTAACAGAAAAACATACGTTTCTGTCTCCATTGGAACTCGCGTGTATACGCGGCTTTAGTTCATTAAACCCGCGTATGGAAATTTAAATATTGAAAATTTCACACTCCTTCTTCTCCCCCTGAATTTGTACCACCTGTACCTGTCTTCTCTTGTCACATCAGATGCACTGTCAGAAATAAACACAACTAGAATTACCAAACCAACCATGGGAATCACCATATATTTCTCCCCCTGTGATGATACATTACTGATTCCTATAATGTATCTCACATCACTCCTGCAGTCATTATGAGAAGTAAGCTTTAGAAGCGGATGACTGCAGTAGGGTCAATATTCCCTACATTTTTGACCGATCCTCCTTCTTTTTCCAGCTTTGCTTGAAATTTCTTATTGTGTGCTGAAAATTATCCAATTTCTCAGATCTATTCATCCTGCATTATTTTTCTACATGTCCATACTTGTTACAAGAATAACATCTTGTGTGATTAGAAAAGTAAGCATAGGGATCATAATGTGTTTTTCTATTCTTTCTTCTATTGCACTCAACTGCTTTATGACCAAACTTGCTGCATGAAAAACAATATCCCTTAAAGAAACCTGAGTACCTTTCTGTGTAGAATCTGTTTGTTTGTGGCTGAAACAATCTGCTTCTGCAATTGGCTGCAACATGCCCATATTTATGACATTTAAAGCATTCAACATTATTTATCAAAGGAGAGAATCGATTGATGCTTCTATAGTTAGGAGGGAATGATTTCTTTTGAGAGTTCATGATTGTCGGTTGACCTTTTGTTTCTTTCAACACTTCAGGTTTTGCATTGATATCCTTTGAATTTTTATCACTTTCTTGTGAACTAGATTCTTCTTTAACCGTTTCATGAAAACCAAGACCAAATTTAACAGAAGGAGACCTTTGACTACTAAGAATATTGTCCAGAATCTTAGTACTATCTTGAAATCTCAAGAGCTTATCTTTTTCTTCTAATTTACCTTTTAAAATGTTTACCTCAACCTCCAATATTTGGCATTGCTTCTTCATACATTCTTCGACCCTTCTTCTTTCTTCTACTTGATCATTCAATTTTAAAATCTCTTCTTTCAACCCATTTTCTTGTTCTTCAAAAGTTTGTAAAAGTTCTTCATTCTTATTATTTGAATTTTCCAGATCTGTTTTGAGAGAGATGATTTCTGCTTCAAGTCTTTCACTTCGATTGGTTACATTATCCTGCAGTCTTTGATACATTTCTATCTGTCCATTCATTCTCGAGATCATATCTTTGTAGATAGATTCCTTCTTTTTAAATAAAATATGCTGATCTTCAACATTAATCTTGAGATTTGCTTCTAGACCCATACTGTTACTTTCACTTTCTTTTTCACTATCTTCACCATTGCATGCACAAGGAAGTGAATTACAAGAACGACAATCAGTACTTGATTCATCATCTTCATTTTCTGCTATACACTTGTTTCTTTGAGTAGCCCTCTTCTTTTGCTTCCTTCCCATTGTGACGGATCTCCTTCAAGCAATCAAGCTTCTGCAGAAGGACCTACTCTGATACCAATTGTTGGGAAAAATACTGAGAGGGGGGGGGGGGGGTGAATCAGTATTTAGAGCTGACTGAATTTTTTTTACTTTTTCTTTCTCTTAAACCCATATGCTACTTTACTAAACCCAACTCGCGTATACACGCGGATATCCTTAAGAAAACTTGCGTATGTCCAGAGATCTTATTATGCATTTAATCCTTTACTTAGATCATTGCATCATTCATTCATCAGATGTTTAGTAAGCAGTAAGCATGTGCAGTAATAACAGAATAAACCATCACACATAAGCAACACACATGAACACCAATATTTAAGGTGGAAACCCAATTCGGGAGAAAACCACCACTTGTTGTCGTCTCTTGAATCTTCAATATTTATTATAAAAGAAAACTTCTTACAATTTTGTCTTGGCGCAGAGACTCATGCCATCAGGCACCCACACTGCAAAAGGCATAACCTTCTCTCGTTCTCCGACCACTACTGGCGGGAAGGAGCTCCAACCCCCACTGATCTCGTTTACCAACCTCTCTGGAGAGGAGCTACTACCCTTTGCTCTCGTTTACCAGCCTCTCCTGGAAGGGAGCCACTACCCCCTGCACTCGTTTACCAGCTACCACTGGAAGGGAGCTACAACCCCCTCACTGAAGGCTTCGACCTTCAGCACCATTGCGGACCACGTTTCATCAATTTTCATAATGGATCCAACAGCTTCCATACAACACAACTTGTAGGCCACTTTTCATCATATTTTCAGACTGGACCCACTCCACAAATTTAAGCTCAACATTCATCAAACTGAAACTTATAACCCCATCAATTCATTCATTGAATCATCAACCAATCAACCAACGACTTGATCTTCAATTAACACAATCCCCGGCGGCATAATCAACATTCAAACAACCCGGATACGTATGAATACATCATTGACGAATGGCAATCAAAACGGCCTAAACGGATGGAACATTTCATTCCACACACTTGACAAAACCCTAGATACCATACGCGCTTTTACTTCACGTTTGTGTATATACGCGCTTTCACGGAGACAAGCAAATTGTATATATACGCAACTATAGCAGGAATCGACCTTGGATTCCATACGCGCTTTTGTTGAGACCAACCCACGTATATACGCGCTTTCTATGTCACGAAATTGCATATATATCTTCAAACATTGTAGGGCAGTGCAACTCTTCAGAACATATAAATATCTCAAATCTCACCCTTTTCTTTAGCAAAGATTCGCCAGATCACATATCTAAACATTACATCGACAGATCTAGAAAATACATATTCATTTCAAATCTATAGATCCCTCTTCATCATCTTCTTCATAGGTGCATTATTAATTCAGATCAATCAATAAAATGTTACCCATTTCATGCATATATAGTTCAGAGTGAAGTATTCATTAAAACCCAGACCTATGCACACCCTTGCACTGTGATCTTCTTCTCCTTGTATAGATTTAGCCTTTTTCAATACCATGGGTCAAAACCACTCAACCGTTGATGGTATTCCTGGACGGGATCAAATAGATAATCCATCGCTCAATACTGTGGGCCAATACCATGGTAATGTCCCCTGGTTTTATAAATTTAGAGCGCAAATAGGCATATGCTATTTGGTACGTACTTTTCCGTGTACATACGCTACTTTTCATTTACAAACCCACGTATGCTTGGTGACATATTTTATTCATCATTACTGCGGCACTTACGGAATTTCTTTCTTTGTTAGCAAGCCCTTTCTGTAGATACATTAGATTTACATCATTAACAAATAGGTTGCTATCAAAGACAACTCATCAAGCAGTTTCCATCAAGGACAACTACATCAAGTAGAGTTGCCATGTGAAACAACACATTGCATCATATTGCCAACGATTCAGCTAATTTTTCATTTAGAACAAGAATGTTTGGCAAGCCTTTTTGCCTCAATATATCAAACTTTAGCATAAATTTAGTTATTGCCAAATCCATGTTTTGGCACTTCTCTTCAAGATGCTTCATCAAATTTTTCTTTGTAATTACCTTTCTCACCTCAAGAATTGTGTCAGTTCTATCAGTTATGCCTATCTCATCCAATTCTTGTTTGTTCTTGGTGTTGAGAAACTTGATTATTTCTTGGGCCTCTTCAATTTTGGCACCAAGCTCTTCCTTTGTCTTCACAATTTCCTCTTTCGCTGCTTTAACCAAGTCTTTTTGTTCATAGATGACTTGAATGGAAGGCCAAGTATCATTGATTGACTCAATGATCTTGGACCACAACTGATTTTTTTATGAAAGTCATTGGTTCCTTCAAAGTTAACTCTGCTTCAACTTTCTTCAACTATTCAGTTACCCTTTTGGATTTTTGTTCCTCATTTTTAGCATTGATTTGGGCTAATTTCTTAGCATCTTCCAAATTTTTAATTTGTTCTTTCAACCTGTTGATCTCATTACTCTGTATGGACATCTCTTCCATAGCTTAATAAGTTTGCTAGCTTCATCTGTTTGTTGCACTGCTGATGTAGATGATTCTGTAGCAGAGGTAACAGAAGATGTTACTAGCACAACTATTTCCAATGGGAATTTTGGTGCTAATTCCTTTGCTAAGGTTGATGGAACTGCTATAGTTACCATAGGGATGAATTTCAGATGAGCACTCTGAGTTTTTGTTGCTTCTTTCTCTTGGACAAGCTTTTCCATTTCTATCTCCATTTCCTTAATCTGTGCTTCCATTTGAAGAATGAGACTCATCATCTCATATTTCTGATTTGCCTTCTGTAGAATCTCTTTAGTCTGTGGATGTTCTGTTGGAGGAAGCTTCAATTGTTTTCTAAGTGCTGCTATGTCAGCATTTTTTTTTCTTTATCATTTCTTCTGCAGCCTTTACATTTTCTGGGTCATACCCTACTTAAATTACCAATTCTTCTAAGGACTTGATTCTAAGTATCCTTGATAAGAGAAGAAGCTTTTTCAATCCTGATTTGATCTCTAAAATTGGTTATAGTGTTCTAAAGCTTCTGGGCACTCATTGCCTTGGTAGTCATAGTATAATATAGCATTTCAGAGCTCTGCTTATGAAACTCAATTTGATCTAAAGGATGAATGCTATCAACTGGTACTTCCAAGTCAACTTTCTTGTAGTCTGCTACTGTTGTAGGCTTAGGCATTGTTGGTTGTAGTATTGTCATAAGAAATTTCTTGTTGGTGTAATCAAAGGTTGATAATAATCTGTTTTCACTTCTTGGAGTTTGCTATAGATATTGTGAATAAATTTCATTCTTTAACTATTCATTCTTAGCCTTGATTTCCTTGTATTTCTCTTTGATATCCAAAATTGTATTCTTTTCTTGCTGTGATGAGGATGCCTCCATGTTTTTTTGTCTTTCAACCATCTGAGTGTCTGGAGTATCATTTTCCTGCTCATTTACAATAATTGTAGCAACATCTATGTTCTTCTCTATGTTTTCTTCATCTAGTACCTCAATTGTTTCTTTTTCCTTGTTCACTGGATTGAGCTTAGGCTTCTTATTATATTTGAGTTTAAACCTAGTCTTTTTTGTTGTTTCAGAAGTGTAGGTACCTTCTTCCCTTATTATTTTAGTAGCTTTATCTTCTTGATTTAAAATTTTCAAGGTGTGACTAGTATCACCCTGTTTAACTATTTCTACCAAGATATTTTCCAGCCACTCTGCTTGATTAGCAAACTGTTCAATCTCTGGCCTTTTATCATGGATATAAGGGGTCAATTTTCATTTTACCCTCATTCGCGAGTATTAGTGAAGCAATCATAGTTCTGTAAAGCTGCTACTGAATTTATAAATTTATTCTGACAACATTTTCTGACATGCTCCTGAGTTTCAGAAAGGACCACCCTAGTTCTTTAACTGATTAAAGTCTTGCGGCGGCCAAAGTTGACAGATATGAATTTATTATTTTCATTACGTAATCTAGGCAAAATCTCTGACTGAAAACATTTAGGCGGTTTATAGGTAAAATATTTTGCCCAAACACTCTTCTCTTATTGTGGGATTTTAAGTAGGGTACTATCCTCAGTTAAACTCGACAATGGGAAATTTCATAAGCTGTTCATGGATATTATCAACTATGTATTCAACATAATTGTAAATGACGGAAGGAGGTTGACTAGGCACAAAGGTAGATAGAAAACCAAGAATTGACTCATCAGTAAAATAACCTAGGATAAAGGATAACATAGAAATGGCATACCTTAACCCTTCAGGAAATTTGGAAGTAGAATAAGGAGGGTTTATCTTTGGGATTTAAACATATGGAGGCATGAAATTTTGGAAAATTTGAAATCTCTTAGGAAAATCTAACTGAATGTAGAGATTTGTGAGTGCTTCTATGGATAATGGGACTGCATTGGGATCTGGTTTCAGCTGAAGCATCATGTTTATAGACTCTGCAGTAATAGTGAACAATACTTCTTTGTTAGCATCAATCATAGCTCTTTGGTCAGGGGAATAATAGGTTTGACACAGCCTAATGACTTCTGGACACTAATGAGTATGTGGAACTACATACTTGGGTAAATTGGACTCCCAAATTTGTACTTCATTTCCCTGATCTAAGGATTTTTCTAGACTCCAGCATTGGAGTTTAAAAAGATTAAATTCTATCATTGGATCAGTTATTTTGTAATCAACATCAGCTAGGGGTGTATGCTTCACATCTACAACAGGAGGTTGTAGTGGTTTTATAACAATGGTGGTTTTAGAAGCCATTACTGGGTTTAATTTTGACACTTTTAGCCTTTTGGATGTTTAAAATTTTGTATTTAGGATTTTTGTACTCTTTGGTAAGCTTGAACTATTTATAGAAGGTATTTATGGTTTTAACAGAGGTTTCTTGAACAACAAAGGGTACAGTCAGGCTTTCTTTTGGTTTTTTACCTTTAATTTAGTTCAAAAACTAGTCTTCAACTCTTTACAGATTTAGAAAATGTAAAACAAGGGTTTCTCTACTCTTTTTGGATAAACTGGACTTAAAAAACAATTTGATTCATGTATAGAGGGTTATGATTATTTGTAAAAGGGTTTTTGGATTAATTAGAAGTTCTTTTAAGGTCTGCAAAGGCTAAAATATATTCAATTTCGTTTTAAAACCATATATAGTATCAAAATGGAAATTTCATCAGGGTTTCACAGTAAATCTGTTCTTTGAAGGTAAATACAGGTCTTTTTATGGGAAAACAGGGTTTATGGCTCTCGATTTCACATGAAAATATTTTTCAAATGATAGGAAGATTGATTTTTTCGAAGAATACTTGTTCTTGCAGGTATATGGTCTTTAAATAGGGTTTCTGAGGCATCAGAGCGATTTTGGAAGCTGTTGCGGTCCTTGGAAGTATATTGGAGGCTTCAAGTGGTCTTGGCAGCAATTTCTTAATATATCTTTGGTTCTGGGCACAAAGACAAGGCAAATGGTGTTTTTCTTCAGTCGGAAGTGATTTTAACGAGCGGAGAAGGCAGAAAAGGCTTAAATTGTGCACTTATGAAGTTTTATATATTTTTAGGTTTAAACAGGGTTTGCATTGAATGCAGGTTAAGTCACAAAGAAGATGTTTTTGGCATCGAGGTTCGAATACTGCCAATGGTTATCGCATAAGCTCGGAGCGGTAAGTGGTTTATTTGGATCAGATGCAATCCAATGATTTAGTGCTGTGTGGAGAAGAGAGAATAGGGTTAAACCACCCATTTCACAAATTTCAAATTGATTATTCTCAACGCTATTGAAATTGCGATATAGCATATGGATCGTTGGATTAGGTTAAGGTGATGCAAACGACTGAGATTGAGAATGGGGTGTTGCACTAAAAATTGTCACTTTTACATTCTGCTATCTGTATGAGCTCATTATCACTCATACTATCCTCCTTTGCAAGTCTAAAAACATCAGTTCCTCATGTCAAGCCTTAAAAATAAGAGAAAAGCTCTCAAAGTCTCTAAAACTATGGTATCGCACTTTCTCTTTGTCTTACCTGTGGTCCCGCACCTAATGGTCATGTCTCCTGCGAACCTGACCACACTTTCTCTGTGTTAATAGTGTGGACCCCTGTAAAAGATTAAAAGGGTGCAAGTAAACTCAAAAAGCTCACTTTTAGTCATTTCTAGAAGCTTTTGGAAGGAATCTTGCGGTGGAAAATCTGTTCCTTTTAGGTTCATGTATCCCATGCCTTAAGGAGCTAACCCCTTGATGTGGGGAGCTTATCCCTTTGAAGGAGGACTCTATCCCTTAATAATTGGACCTATAACCTCCTCTTTTGCACTATAAAAAGAGGCATTGGGCAGCCTCAAAGGGAGTTCAAGCTTTAGTGTTATTTGAGGTAAAGTGCTGTTGGAATTTAGACTCCTTTAGCTGAGATTTTATGAGGAAAGATTACATACTTATATGTATCTCGGTTGGAAGAGTGCAAGGCTTGTCAGAATAAAGGAAATTCCTGCTTCGGACCCCAGGAAGACCTGTTCAACATCAAGGCTAAAAAGGTTGTAAGGTTCTTCTACTATTTCAAAGTTAATACAAATAAGTTTGTTTTTCTCAATAAACTGTCAATTGATTGTTTATTTTATGGATTCCTTAATCACCATAATAGATATGATTTATGAATATATGTTATGCAGGTGCTATTTGATGTTTGTTTAATTGTGATTGCAGATCTTAGAAGATAAATCTTTCGGGCAATTGAAGGACGACTACTACAAACAAGCGTTGGATCAAGGTAGGATCGTAACACCTTTGTAGCATTTACTTATAAATCTTGATATATCTAGAGAAAGATAGATTTAATTGTTTGTTTGTTGCTAGACTATCTTCTGATACTACGGAGATTAGTCTTGTCTGCAAGATCGATTTATATGGCCAACAAATTGGCGACTCTGTTGGGGAAGGTTTTTTATTTTTGGTTTTGCTTTGTTTGGACTTGAGAAAATGGCTTTTTCTGGTTTTTGATTGATGTATACTGGCTTGGGTAGCTTAGTTTTACTTTGCTTTTAGAATTTTTAAGAACTTTTTTGTTTTTCTTGAAGTTTCCGGGGGACCGCACTTTGTCTTCACACACAGTGCAGGCATCTCTGCACTTTCCTTGAGTAACCAGAGCTGGACCGCACCTGTTTTCTCTAGAGCCTGCGGACCTTGTCAAATTTTTGAAAAACTTAAGATTTCTCCTTCTAGTTTGAGTTTAGATTTGATTTAGGATTCTTAGCATCTACCCAGATCTATATTTTTCTGTCAAAAAGCCTTGTTTATGAGTTTCTTTCAGCAAATTTTTCATCTCATCAATCTCTGTTAAGTTAATTGGGTGTTTTGAGTCTCTTTTTTGAGAAATTATTAATTTGATTTCCTTTGGTCATTACTTGGATTTTGTCTCAGTCTTTTCACAATTTTGCATCTTTTTGCTAAATTGTGTATGAGTGTTAATCGGCTTTGAGTATTTTTATTTTTTATTTTTGGAACTCTCACCCAATTTTCTTTACTTACACTTGATTGGTTCTTAGATTACATTAGAATCATCTTGTGTTTGAGAATTCTCTTGCATAGATCATATTTGCATAATTAGAATTCTCATTTTCAGAATATGAGTGAAAAATGTGCATATATTACAATTGCATACTTTTTAAGTGAATTATGCATATATTACAATTGCATAGTTTACATTATGAAAAATCAATCATAGATTTAGATTAGTTTCTTTAATTTGAATTTATATGTTTTTACGCTTGTTTTAAAAACACAAAAATAAAAAATATTGGAATTGATTAGCATTAGTTTTTCTTGATGACATTAGTGCATTAGAGAATTTATTATATTTTCTCTTAGTGATCAATTTTTTGCATTGTTGGAAGTGAATGGAAACTCTCTCCCTACTTTAATTAGGATTCATCGAATTGAAAAGATCACATTATCATATTCGATTGTATTCAGTTTTGGGTTGGGTCATAACACCATTGGTTTCATATCCATTTACCCTTTGAGTAATAACAACCTAAATAACACAACGCTTAATTAAAATTCATCTAGTAATTTTTAGATTTTTAGGGCTCTTTCCACCAATCTAGCTTAGGCTAGTGTCTTAGAATAGTTTTTAGTTAACTCTCCAAGATAGCAAAACAAACAAGTAGTTGATCTTGAGGTAGGAAAAATTCCAATTGTTGCATGTATGCTCTGGGAAGCTCCTCCTAAAGGAGTCAAGCACGAGATCATATCTGAACCAGTGAGGTAATCAATCCTTCCTCATTGGGAACGATAGCAGATATACACATATTAACAATGGTAAACCTCGGGTTGACCATTGTCGAGGAGCCTAGGGTCACTTGTCGGTAATCCTTGGATTATGTCAAGGAGCCTTCAAGGGGATTGAGCTTTGTTACTCTGCCCTTGCATGTGTATCAGATCGTAGACTATTCCCCCAGGTATAGTTGTTCCTGTTGGTGACCTCAGTGGCCATAAACTATAGGATTCTTTCCCAAGGTGACGGTGGAGGGAACATCCCACTGTACCTGGATCAGATGTCCGCTAGACTCACTTGGACTCTCTGAAGGGTTATCTTCACTCGAGATGGCATAGTGGAGAAACTTGCATCAGTCTGTTTCATTAAGCAGGTTGTCGGGGTAACTATTCCAACCGCCAATTCTACATTAAAATTCTACGATGTTGGATTTCATCACAAACTAGTGTTTTTAGTGCGGGAATCTACTGTTTGTGTGTGGTTTGACTCCTAGATTTGACAACGCGTTTTCATTTGCTTTTTTTTACTTTTAGAGACCATAGGTGTGAATTGCGAATTTTAATTTTTAGGTGTGAATTGTGAATTGTTAATTTTATTTTAAATTGTTAATAAAATTCACTGAAGTTGAATATAATGGCAACTATTCTGGAATTTACCAACCAAGGAACCCCTCTTAATGAGAATCCTAGTACTTTTCCTTTCTTTGGAAATGTTGGTCCTCCTTATATGGCTACATTGTCATTACCTGGATTTACAATAGGTTTACCGATATGGTTATTTTCAACTTCGTTGGCCTAGAATAATCCAATTGTTCCACCTCAACCGAATACTTCACCTCAATAGAGTTCACCATCTCAACATCAGCAACCTTCTGTTGACCCTTTACCTTCTTCGCCCAATATTTCTTCCTCCATTTCTTCCTCTTCTCTTGGTAAAAGCCTTGACGCTAGTAACCAGGTGGCTAAGAAGAAGAAGAAAGGAAAGAAGAAGAAGAAGAAGAAGCAAGATAAGTAATAAGTCAACCAACCAACCATGGTTGTAAATGTTAGTAGTGTTGAGGAAACCTCCAACATGCATCGTAAACCCAAATACCCTTGCAGGCTTTGTAAGGGTGACCACTTCCTTATCAATTGTCCCGGTATTCCAAAGGTCTTGGAAGTATGGTTAGAAAAATCTTATCAACTTACCATTGATCCATCAACCAGTGATATTCAGGTTCCTCGGAAAAAGGGTAAAATTAGGTTTCCTTGTAGGTTATGCAAAGGGAGTCATCAAACTCACATTTTCCCTCACATGGATGAAGCCTCAAAATTGTTGGAAAACCTTACTGTTCCATAGCAATAATTTCCAACTGGTTATCGTAAACTTTCTCCCAACCTACCATCAACTGACAGAGTGATTGATCTAATTCCAAGTATAGTCAATCCCACTCTTCCATTGAAGAGTGAAACTCATATCACTCAGGTTGATGATCCATTAGTTGATCAAGTGGTCGACTCAATTTCCCATTTGGTCGATCCCACTCTCCCTGAAGAGAGTGAACTTCATACCGCTCAGATTCTTCTTGTTACATCAGATTCTTCTACGCCAGGGGGCATTTCACCTTTTTCTACAGAAACCCCTCCAAGTACTGAGGTTTTTTCCTTTGATTGGAATAGACTAACATAACCTTGTCTTCCTTCCTCCATCCCTTTCCAAATCATTGTGAAGGCTGGTGGTAGGAGCATATGCCACACACATGTAGATGAAGGTGCATATATTAGTATTTTATCCTCAACTACTTGGAAAGCTTTGAGTTCCCCTCATCTTGTGCCTATTACGCAGAATATGAAAGATTTTAACAGAACTATTAGTGAACCTTTAGGGATCCTTCCTAAGTTTTCTATTACTTTGGAAGGTAAAACTGTCTGTATTGATCTTATGGTAGTTCGAGGCCCCTTGGATTTCAATTTACTCCTTGGGCGAGACTATGTCTTTGCAATGAAAGTTGTCGTATCGACACTCTTTCACGTGATGTCTTTCCCTCACAATGGAAATATTGTGACTGTAGACTAGATTTTGTTCCCTAGTCTTGATTCGACTACCAATAATTCGACATCCCTTAATGTTCCTCATACTAAAGTGGTATTTACCCTGCCACGGGTTAATTATGTGGCAACCAGTCTCATGTTTTCAGTTGCCGATGAAATCGAGCCTCTCATTGTTTGCTCGACTTCCTATGACTTAGATCCGGTAATTGACATGGAAAAACCTATGGGGGTATTTGAACACGATGTTCTTATCCCTTTTGAGTCCCTTGACATGGATTCCTTCCAGAAAACTATTCTTCCATCTGATGAAGACTTCTTGAAGGCCATGATTGAGGAGTGTCCCTTGACATGTCTTTCTTCTATTTGGAAGCCATGATAAGGTCATTATGAGGAGAGTTCCTTTTCCTGTGCCAAACTCGTTAAAAAATGAAACAGGTTCCTAGAGGAAATTTCCTTTTACTGTGTCAACCTCGTTAAAAAATGAAACAGGTTTCCATGCGGAGAGTTCTTGTTACTATGTCAACCTCGTTAAAAAAATGAAACATGTTGTGGTGAGGAAAGTTCTTTTCCTGTGTCAACCTCATTAAAAATTGAAACAGATTCTTGCAAGGACAGCTCCTTTTACTATGTCAACCTCATTAAAAAATGAATCAGTTGGTTAGAGGATAGTTCCTGTTACTGAGTCAACCTCATTAAAAAATGAATCAGTCGGCGATGAGGACAGTTCTTTTCCTGAGTCAACCTCGTTAAAAAATGAATCAGGTATGATGACAATTCTTTTCCTATGTCAACCTCATTAAAAAATGACTCAGTAGGTTATGTAGGTAGATTAGAAATAGTATTTTGTGAGGATAGTTCCTGTCACTATGTCAACCTCATTAAAAAATGAAACATATAGGTGAGGATAGTTCCTATTACTATGTCAACCTCGTTAAAAAATGAAACACGTTGCCATGAGCATAGTTCTTTTCCTGTGTCAAGCTCATTAAAAAATGAAACAAATCCTCCCCTAATTGAGTCGAGTCTTTGACTAGATCTCATAAATGTTAAGTCATATATTTAGGTTAGTTATTTTAGTTTTTTGCATAATTTTCTTACAATTTTAGGTCGGGTCTTTCATATGATCTCGTAAATGAACCTTCATTCCATCCAGCTATTAATTACTAGCAGTGTACTTAGTTGAATGAAATGAAGCTGGGGGTGCATGCGCTTTAGTAGTTACGCTTAGGGGGCATCAAGCACAATTTTCTCTCTGTTTCAAGCTTGTGTAAAAATGAAACCACTCTGAACCATAGTTTTTCTCTGTTTCAAGATTTTGTAAAATGAAACCTATCTCGAGTCGATTTCGGTTATTTTCAAGACTCATTAAACTCATGAAAATCTCGAGATTATTTTGCTATATTTCATTCTCGTAAAACACATGAAAATGCCGAGTTCTTTCCGTCTTTTCCTGCTCTTAAATTAAATTGAAATTCGGCCACATGAGTACATTTTTATCCCTTTTTCGAACTCGTTAAAATTTACAGAAAAAGTGAAACTACTGAGTATACTTTTATCACTTTTTCGGACTCTTGAAAATTACGAAAAAGCTAAACCTTGGAGTCCTCTTTTAAGCTCTTTTCAGACTCTCTAAACATGAAAAGATTGCTGAATACTTGATTATTTGAACTCGTTAAAGTAAATGAATGATCATCCCTTCAGTATAAGTTTACCCCTTTTCCGAACTGAAATGGACTATTTACGAAAAAGGTATACATTGACTAATCATGGTCAATAGAGTTCTCTCCCGCATTATTTTATCCTTTTTTGGGCTCGAGAGACTAAATTTATGAAAAAGTACACCCATGGAGTTTTCTTAAGTTTTTTCTTCTGACTCCCTAAAAATGAAAAACATTGGATTGTTGGAAATGTTGTCATTGATGGCAAAGGGGATGGCAAAGGAGGAGTACCTGAACCAACAATGAGGCAAAGTAACAAACATGAAGCAGAGGCAGTTGTGTAAGTAAATTAAGTTGTGTATGTAGAAGGATTGGTTTCAGTATTATATGGATATTGTTGATACAAGAATTCTATGTGAAAGAGCTGTGATATGTAACTATCTATGCATTAATGACTTAATTGCATGTGTGTATCCTTGTATTTTTTTGAGTTTATGAATTTAGGGTATGTATAATGCTGTCCCATACACAATACTTAGAAGAAGGGTTTAGTTATAAACTCTGTTGTGCATAACCCGCGAAATGAGATCGAGGTTGAGAACTGGTTGGGGGTGCAGTAACGAAAAATTTAAATATTTTTTTTGGGGTAGAAATCCCAAGGGTTAATAGAGATTCTATACATGTATATAAGAAATATTTGAGTGCATAGTAGGGTTGAATATTTGATTGGAAGTGTGAGTTTCGAAGCATCGGTTCTTTCAAAGTAGAGAACTCAATTCAAACCCAGAAATTTCCATTCCACAGTTGAAAAACCGAGGAACTGTCTAGTTAACTGTGTGCAGGTGCGTTGACGCACGTTATGAGCAATTTGGTGAAATCACGGTTAGTGTAACCCATAAACGCAGCGGAACTCTGAAGGTGGAACTCGGAAGGCGGAATCATAGTTAAATGCGCAGTGTGAATGGAGCTATGCGTCGTAACAGATGAAAGCACCGTGGTAAAACGCTAATGAACCAAGGGTCAACATATAAAAGAAGCGGAACCTTGAGCGAAGGAGAGGAACCTCGAGCCAAAAGGGTGGAACCACGAAGAGTGAACAGTAAAGGTGGTTTCTGGTTTTCATCACACCACCTTTACACGGTGGGTGGTATTCAAGAGATTGGGAGCGATTCCACAGGACGGGCGACACGTGTCCCCGAGCGAATTTGCAAAACCGCTCTCACTGCGCGCCATCACGCGTTATTGTTCGCGCATCTTCGCCGAGCGATATCCGTTCGATCAAATGAGGTGGCGCGACGCGATAACAACCGTCGGATGGAGACGACTGTTAGTGTTGGGGCCCATACGCATGTGTTGAGGTTTGCAGATTTAACCCAAAGTTGTGATTTAAATATATGCGTGGACGCTGGGATGGTCAATTAATATGGTTTTAATAACCCAAAGTATTATGTCGCGTATTAAGGGTGTAGGCCATATAATTATGATTGTGAAGTCAACGCCCAATGAAAATATGGGGATTATGATTTGGTTGGATGCATAGCAGTCTTATTGCCGATACATGTATGATTAGCATTACAATGGATAATGAAGGGTGTTAATGGTGCAGTTGCGCTTTGAAGTAAAGCTTAGAGCAATGTAATCATAGTTTGTATTGAACAGTGAGAAAGTTGAAGTTTAAATCTGTTTAACAGAAAATTTGCAGATTTGACTTGACTGAATACGCAGTGGAGGTTGATAACTCAGATTTACAGAATCTAGAATTAAAGATAGAGTGTCTGGGAGATTGCAAAGTTGAAGAAATGTGCAGCAAAAGGATTCAAAAGTGCAGTGAACAGGTGGAATATGCGAAAGACAGTGAACAAAGTATGCAGGACAGCTTCATGACTGCTACAGAAAGGACAAAACCAGCTAGCCAAAGGCTGGGTGAAGTTTATATACTGTAACTGAAATGTAAATGTTTTATTTGTTTTATATTGTTTGTGATGCAAAGGCAAGTATCCTAAGGAAAAGAAAAATCCCACTGAAGCATGGAAATTTGTACATATTATTATAATTTTAAATTGAGTTGGATAAAGGAATGAGAAAACAGAAGTCAAAAAGTCAGGACTATTCACTTCAAATTCTCTGAGAAATGTAAAGAGTCATGTGATGAACTCTATATATAATATCACACTGATATGCACAAAAAAAAAGAGAGAGAGAGAAAATAGAGAGAATGCAGAGTATAGAAGAGTAAGGCAGAGAATATTAAAAAGGAAGAGCAGAAAGAGATGCTACAGAACAGAGCTGATATATGAGGTAAATCAACAAACATTCAGTTTCATAAATTGAGGAAGTTGGAGCTTCCCTATCAGAGATTCTTGACTTGATAGCTGATCGATTGTAGGCGGCGGGGTTGGAGCCTCTGTGGGTTGGTGCACAGAAAATTGAAGGGAGTTGGTGCTTCCTTGCAAGTTGTAGCTTGCAAAGAGGTTGGATCCTCTTGTAGGTTGGTGCCTGCAGAAAAACAGTGGTGAGAGGGAGTTGGAGCTTGCCTTTGCATCACAACAATAATAAGATGTGGTTTTCTCCCTTTATGGGTTTCCACTTATATTGGTGTCTCTGTGTGTGATTTTTATGTGTTGATTTGATTTATATCATCTGCTTAATACCTGTTGCTCTCATATTAAGTCTATTGTTATATTATATTAATGCTTGTTGCTCACATTCTAAGATTTCTCACATATTAAGTTGGACATAAATAAAGGTGTAAATAAGGTTTAATGAAAATTTTTAAAAGACAATGAATGTGTTAAACTGATTCACCCCCCCCCCCTCTCAGTTTAACTAAGGGTTCAACAATTGGTATCAGAGCGGGTTCCTTTGTACCAGTTTAACAACTGAAAGGAGATTCTAGGTTCTCAGGATGGATAGTAAAGAAGGATGCTCAACCAATAAAGCCCCTTTCTTTACGGGTGCAAATTGTGCCTTCTGGAAAATCAGAATGAGGACATACATAATGTCCCTAGGAATAGAAATTTGGGATGTTGTGGAATTAGGATATGCCCCGAAGGAAACTACCTCAGAGAAAGAATCCAAACAAGACTTTGTAGCTAACGCAAAATCCATGAATGCCATATTAAATGGATTGTGTGAAGCAGAGTTTATCAAAGTAATGCACAAAAACACTACCAAAGAAATGTGGGATACTCTGGAGAATATCCATGAGGGAGACAAGAAGGTAAAGACTGCTAAAATTCAAGTCTATAGAGCCCAGTTTGAGAACTTAACAATGAATGATGATGAAGATATAACTAACTTCTTTCTAAGGGTTGCAGAAATAGTAAATAACATGAAGGCTCTTTGGGGAAACCATGCCGGAAAGTATAATTGTGCAAAAGATTCTAAGATCTCTTCCATCCGGAGTTTAATCCCAAGGTGTCTGCAATAGAAGAAACAACTGATTGGGAGACCTTGACCATGAACCAGCTACTTGGAAATTTAACAGCATATGAGATGAGACTCCCACAGAAGAAGCCAAGTACGAGGGAGGCAGCCTTTAAAACAGAAAAGAAGAAAGAAGAAGAGGAAGACACATGCTCTTGCTCGGATGAAGAAGAGTCAAAGTTTGTCAAGAAATTGGATAGAGGCTCAGGTAAATACAAAGGTAAACTTCCTTTCAAATGTTTTAACTGTGGAAGAGTTGGACACTATGCTGCTAAATTTCCTCACAAGAAAGTAAGGAATCATGCTCAAGTCCAAAGAAAAGTACATCTAAGAACTAGCAAAGAAAAGGAAAGAAGTTTAGCGAAGAAAATCATTCTATGCCCAACAAGACAGCGAGTACATTTGAAGATCCGGATGAGCTGTCAAGTGAAGATGGAACCTGCGAATTTTTTATTGATGGCTATAAAAGAACTTGAAGGTCTCACATACAGAAGATGAGAAGAGAAGAAGGTGAAGTCGACCAGGAGGGGCTAAGAAGTGCTCTATAGGAGATTGACAGACTCAAACTAAAGTGCAGAAAACAAAAGCACATTCTCCTCAAGTATGTGAGAGAAGAGAAGAATTCAGAAGCCTTCATGTAGCTGAAGGTAGAGCCTGAAGAAACCAAGAAGATAGAGGACATGTCACTTAAGAAAATCAAAGAAAAAACTCAGGAACAAGAAAAGTTACAAGAAGAAGTAGTATGTCTCAGGAAGAAACTAGAAAATGCTCAAAGGAAAGTATTTATAAACTCTTCTCAAACAACAAGCTCTAGTAAGTTGAATGAAATTATGTTTGCTCAAAGATCTCCTATGATAAAAAATGGAATAGGCTATGAAGGAGAATCAAGTAAAAGCAAAGAAAAGTTTGACAAAGAGATCATTTTTGTAAAAGAAAAGAAGAATGATGAAGCAGCTCAAACAATTCCTACAAAAGAAAAAACATGTAATGTGGAAGACAGAGATCAAAAGAAACCTCTAATAACAAAGAAGGAAATAAATACTAAGACAACAGAAAAAGGGTCATATGCCTCTGAATATGTCAAATTTGGAAGCCATCAAAAGAGATTCTTCCCTCCTATGAAGAATGCCACCTGTTATGTTTGCCACAAGATGGGACACAGTGCTACATATTTCCATGCAAGGAGGAGTAATTCAAACCAGCAAAAGATGCAAACATTGAAGAGACTGCCTCAAGCAAACAAATGGAAGAGACAACGCCCATCGGGTATGCAAATAGTTTCTATGGTTCTTGCTTTTATTGTAATTAATTTATTACCGTCATTGAGTATAAAAAGTATGGACAAAGATTGATGCTCAACACCTCAAGGAGGTTTATGAATCAAAGAAATTTTGTTCATACTCACTTTTCTGCAAAAACTATGATCAAATTCTTTATATGCAATCAAGTTGGACATATGCCTTCCAAATGTCCTCTGAAAGGAAGTGCTTCATCATCTCACAAAAGATATCAAAAAAAAGGATGCCTCCAATGGAAAAAGAAGGAGAATAAGTGTGACCTGGCTCTAACTGCTCAAGACCTCAAAAGCCAGTGGTATTTGGACGATGCGTTTGCTCTAAGCACATGATTGGAGATAGAAGCAAGTTTTATAACTCTTGATGAAAAGAAATGTGGCAATGTTACTTTTGTGATTTGATAAATCAAATAAGATCAAGGAAAAGGCTCGGTCGGCATAGACAATGGCGAGAGGAAAGGCCCAAGATGTACTATATGTAGATGGGCTGAAAGCAAATTTACTAAGTGTCAGTCATATGTGTGACAAAGGCTGTGAAGTTCTTTTTAGAGCACAAGATTGTGAAGTCAGATCAAGCACCACAGGTAAGACTCTGCTCAAAGGAGTTTGAACAAAGAGTAATGTTTACATTGTGGAAGAGGAAGATGAAGCATTTCATCTTAGCAAACTAGAAGAGTCATGGTTATGGCATAAAATATTGGGACATCTTAGCTTTGATCACATCATTAGACTAAGCAAGAAGAAAGTTGTCAGAGACATGCCAGAAATAAAGAGGCCTTGTAATACCATATGCAAGCCATGTCAATTAGGCAAACAAACCTGCACATCCTTTAAGGCTAAAGATGAATTATCAACAAGAAGACCACTACAACTTGTGCACATGGACCTGTGTGGACCTGCAAGAACAAAAACACCAAGTGGTGAATCATACTTTATGCTGATAATAGATGATTTCTCCAGAATGACATGGGTTTATTTTCTCAAGAATAAATCAGAAGCTCTAGAAAAATTTAAGATCTTCAAAGCATTAACAGAAAATCAAACAGGATGCAAGCTGAAATGCATCAGATTAGACAAAGGAGGTGAATTCACAGATTATGACTTTGCTGACCTATGTAATGAACATGGGATAAAGCAACAATTTACTATTGCAGGAACACCTAAGCAAAATGGAGTAGAAAAGAGACAAAACAGGTCTGTACATCAAATAGCCAGAGCCATGATGCATGAAAGGAATATTCCTCAAACCTTCTAGGCAGAAGCAGTACACACAGCAGTGCATATCCTTAATAAAGCTCACTTAAGGCCAAGCAGTGACAAGAATCCCTATGAACTATGGCATGGGAAACCAACATCAATCAAACATTTTAGAATCTTTGGAAGCAAGTGTTACATAAAGAATAATGATGAAAATATTGGCAAATTTGATGCAAGATCAGATGAAGGGATATTCCTAGGATATACTTCCAAAAGTAAAGGGTACAGGTGCTACAACAAGACTCTTTGGAAATTAGTTGAAAGTATTGATGTGAGATTTGATGAAGAACTTCCAAACAATACAAGAGATACAGACTGCTGCAGTCCATCAGACAACCATGAAGAAGAAGACCAGAATGATGATGAAACAAGCAAGACAATAGAAGATGCAGGGTTGAGCTCGAAAGCCCCCTCAAGATACACTCAAAAGAATCATCCCAAAGATCAGATCATAGGAGACAAGAGAGCAGGGGTCTAGACAAGAAGGCAGCTAACAGAACAAACTGAAGAGGTATACATATCCATGTTGTCACAAATAGAGCCAAAGAAATTTGAAGAACGGCAAAGGACAAGTATTGGGTGAATCTTATGAATGAAGAATTTGACCAAATTGAGAAAAATAATACACCGGAACTAGTGCCCTGAGCCGTCGAGAAAAATGTCATAGGCTAAAAGAATAGGTAAAGAAAAATAAATTGAATGAAGAAGGACGGTAATCGGGAACAAAGCTAGACTTATGCTAGCAAAGGATATTCACAAATCGAAGGGACTTGATTACGATGAAACATTTTGCCCCTATAGCGAGAATGGAAGCTATCATATGTTCACAGCATTTGCATGCTACCAAAACTTCAAGTATATCAAATAGATGTAAAACATGCATTTGAATGGAGACTTAGAAGAAGAAGTCTCCATGGAACAACTTGAGAAGGCTTATGTGCAACTGAGACAAAGAATAATATGTGTGCAGACTAAAGAAGGCTTTATATGGACTGAAACAGGCTCCTCGTGCTTGGTACTCAAGACTGGATAAATATTTGCAAAAACAAGACTTTAAGAGAGGTGGAGTAGACAACAATCTATACATAAAATCCCATGAAAATGAACTCCTGATTGTTGTGGTATATGTTGATGACATTATGTTTGGAAGCAACAAAGAAGAACTAGAAAAAGGGTTTACTGATGAGATGAAAACAAAGTTTGAGATGTCCATGATTGGAGAACTCAGTTTCTACTTAGGACTTCAAATTTAGCAAAAGAACACAGGGACATTCATCTCACAGGAAAAATACTTAAAATAAATGTTGAAAAAGTTCAAAATGGAGGACTGCAAACCTGTGTCAACCCCCATGATCACGGGATGCAAGCTGTGTGCTGATGATGGATCTGCCGATATAGATCAAAAACTCTACAGATCCATGATAGGAAGTTTGCTGTATCTGACAGCATCAAGACGAGACATCATTCTAGCAGTAGGACTAGTGGCTAGATATCAAGCAGCACCTAAACAAAATCACCTTCTTGCAATAAAAATAATATTCAGATATCTACAAGGAATAGCACTGTATGGGCTTTGGTATCCTAAAGGAAAAAACTTCACTTTGACAGCATACACAGATGCAGATTGGGCCAGCTGTGTGGATGACAGTAAAAGTACAAGTGGAGGTGCATTCTATCTAGGAGAAAGTCTGGTGGCATGGTTAAGTAAGAAACAAACATCTATCTCTCTATCTATAGCAGAAGCAGAATATATAGCAGTAGCAGCATGTTGTACACAAGTCGTGTGGATGAAGAAAACACTCCAAGACATGAAGGTAAGCATTAATGAACCTATCTCAATCAAATGTGATAATACAAGTGCTATAAGTATATCAAAAAATCATGTGTTTCACTCAAAAGCTAAACATATCCCAATAAAGTATCATTTTCTCTGAGAACAAGTGGCTCAGAAGGTAGTAAAGCTGGAATATGTACCAAAAAAAGAACATATAGCTGATATATTTACCAAACCTCTTGCTAGAGAACCATTTCAATATTTGAGAGATAAACTACGGGTAGTATCTGTAGATGCTACTCTCTGATATAAAGAGAAAGCACAATTTCAGGGGGAGAAAAGAAATTAAAATATCATTCCAGGGGGAGATCAGCCAGCAAGGAAAGCATGAAATAGGTCCTCATGGTCAAAGGATTATGGAAAGAATACACCCAGTGTAAAAGAGTTAAAGAAAAGGCTAAAGGGTCAGAATTTTAGATTTAATCCACAGTTTGGAGCAGCAGGGTACAAAGTCAGAAGATCTCAGAGAGAGGAAATGCAAAAAGCAGACTAGGAAATGGGCAACCCTTTGCCATTGATGTCAAAGGGGGAGGAAAAGCAAAAAGGGGCTTCTATAAGGCAAAACAGAGGAAGAGTATTGCCATCAATGCCAAAGGGGGAGACTGTTGGAAATATTGTCATTGATGGCAAAAGGGGATGGCAAAGGAGGAGTACCTGAACTAGCAATGAGGCAAAGTAACAAACATGAAGCAGAGGCAGTTGTGAAGAAGGATTGGTTTCAGTATTATATGGATATTTTTGATACAATAATTCTATGTGAAAGAGCTGTGATATATAACTATCTATGCATTAATGACTTAATTGCATATGTGTATCCTTATATTTTTCTAAGTTTATGATTTTGGGGTATGTATAATACTGTCCCATACACAGTACTTAGAAGAAGGGTTTAGTTATAAACTCTATTGTGCATAACATGCAAAATGAGATCGAGGTTGAGAACTGGTTGGGGAGTCTTTATGTCGAAAAGAAATCCCAAGGGTTAATAGAGATTCTATACATATATATAAGAAATATTTGAGTGCATAGTAGGGTTGAATATTTGATTGGAAGTGTGAGTTTCGAAGCATCGGTGCTTTCAAAGCAGAGAACTTAATTCCAACCCAGAAATTTCCATTCCACAGTTGAAAAACCGAGGAACTGTTTAGTTAACTGGGTGCAGGTGCGTTAGACGCACGTTATGAGCAATTTGGTGAAATCACGGTTAGTGTAACCCATAAACGCAGCAAATATTGAAGGTGAATGAAATTGCAGCAGTGAGGGCCAATGGAAGATGGAACCCGGTAGCGGAACGCAGAAGAACTACGTTAATAGAAGGTGCGAAGAGGAGAACCCTTGTAAATAATAAAGGACGACGGAACGCGAAGGTAGGCGGAACCCCGAGCCAAAAGGGCGAAACCAAGAAGAGTGAACAGTAAAGGTGGTTTATGGTTTTCATCGCACCACCTTTACACGGTGGGTGGTATTCAAGAGGTTGGGAGTGATTCCATAGAAAAAGCGACACATGTCCCAGAGCAAGTTGGCAAAACCGCTCTCCACAGCGCGCCATCGCATGTTAACGTTCGTACCAGGAAGCGGAGCGATATCGCCAGACACCGTCGATCTAGAAGAGAGTCATCGAACGGTGGTCGTTTGACGAAGATGCGCGAATGATAACCGAGGTACGGTGCGTGCATTTGATTGGTCTATTGGTCGTAGAGGTGGGGCCCAGAGCCGAGGGTTATTATACAGTTAATTGTTTAAAACAGAGTGTCGGTATTAATACAAAGTTTCGAAAGTTTAAACATTGGTTATAAGGTATGTCGCGTTGTTTTAATGAATAAATGAGTGGGGCCGAGTATTGTACACCTATGAATGGTCAGCGAGTTGTTCTTTGGTCTAATGGTGAAGTTTTGATTTATGCGGTGATCGGTTGTCTATTTAAAATCTTGATATATATATATGGAGGTGTGTATGTATGTACAATGGGATTGTCGAATTAATATCTCAATACCCTGAATTGAGATATTAACATAGTCCAGAATATATTAAAGATGTTTATTTAAGGTTCGATGGGTTATTAAAATAAGATGAGAAGATTAAGGTTGAAAGGTGGTGCACTCGTGCTATAGCCAAATTGTACCGTGGGGAATACATTTGAATTTCTAAAATTGTGGAATATATTTAATTATCAAACGTAAAGAATTGCGGGTCCCGATATATATAGTCTCGTATGAAATATTGCAAAGATTGAAATATGAATGAATTTATATGTATGGTTTTATAACCATGGAAAAATGAAATATCCACATTAATTCAATTTTGCGCAGATTTAAAAGCAACAATTATATATGCAGCAGGTGCACAAAGGCACAGTGAACAGGTGAATAAACACAGGGATAAAAGCATGGGTCTGACAGAGGTAAACAGAGATTGCAGGTTTGACAGGTATACATACACAGGTGCACACAATTACAGTGAACCAAATTATATAGAACAGTCACTCAATAGCAGCAGAAGAGACAAATCCAGTAAAGCCAAGGTTCAGAAAAGGAGCTGAATGGTATTGAAATGTGTAACTGAAATTGTAAATATTCTTGTTTATATTGTTTGTGATGCAAAGGCAAGTATCCTAAGGAAAGTTAAAATCCCACTGTAGTATGGAATTTGTACATATTATTATAATTGTAAATTGAGTTGGATAAAGGAATGAGAAGATAGAAGTCAAAAATTCAGGACTATTCACTTCAAATTATCTGAGAAATGTAAAGATTCATGTGATGAACTCTATGTATAATATCACATTGATATGCACAAAAAAAAAAGAGAGAGATAAAATAGAGAGAATGCAGAGTATAGAAGAGTAAGGTAGAGAAGATTAAAAAGGAAGAAAGGAAAGCGAGGAAAGAGATGCTACGAACGGGCGATATCGAAGGTAAATCGGCAAGCATTCGGTTTGATAAATTGAGGAAGTTGGAGCTTCCCTATCAAGTTGCAGCTTGATAGCCGTCAGTTGTAGCTGACTGAGGTTGGAGCCTCCTGTAGGTTGGTGCCTGCAGAAAATTGAAGGGAGTTGGTGCTTCCTTGCAAGTTGTAGCTTGCAGAATTGAGGTTGGAGCCTCCTGTAGGTTGCTGCCTGCAAAAAAAACAGTGGTGAGAGGGAGTTGGAGCTTGCCTTTTCCTCACAACAATAATAAGATGTGGTTTTCTCCCTTTATGGGTTTCCACTTATATCTGGTGTCTCTGTGCATAATGTGTATGTTTTGATCTGATTTATATCATCTGCTTAATACTTGCTGCTCTCATATTAAGTCTACTGTTATATTATATTAATACTTGTTGCTCACATTCTAAGATTTCTCACATATTAAGTTGGACATGAAATGAAGGTGTAAATAAGGTTTAATGAAAAGTTTAAAAGACCATGAATGTGTTAAACTGATTCACCCCCCCCCCCCCCCTCTCAGTTTAACTAAGGGTTCAACACGAGTTTCTTCTATATTGGACTCGTTAAAATTTAACAGTAAAGGACCTGTTCAATTTTAAGCAGGAATGAACCACTCCTTCTTAGGGTTCGAATTTTAAACTAAGTTGGACTAATTCGAAGGATGAGCTTGTAAACAAGCAAATGTTATCCTCCTCAAGCTTGTCAAAAATAAAGAGGTACTTTCCAGAAATGGTGGGGGAAAAGAGAGAAAAACGAACCTGTTTGTTACATTTTGATTATTTGAAAAACCGTTAACTACTCTTGAACACGACACTTTTTTTCACCTGGGTTGGGAAAATCCTTTGCCTAACAGTTAATCAAACCATATTGAAAGTCTTCAACCAGTTTCTGGGTATTAGCTTTGGGTGAATTCTCACCAAGCCATCTGCAGTGTCGTTATGTGTTCAAGAAGACAGTTCAAACAAACCATTCATCTACAAAATATTTGTCTTCCATTCTAACCATCCCTGAGTTTGTCCTTGCCAATATATTTCTTCAAAACTTGATCTATGATTTCGTGTTGTGGGCTTACCTACGACAGATCACTTTCTATCGACGACAGCTCATTATCTAGGAAGTCGATCTAGAAATCGTCATTACCTTGAAATCTGCATGCTTCAATCGCAGGTTTCTCGCCTTTGACGACAGGTTGCATCATTGACCTTTGATCGAATGATTCCGTGACATGTTCGACTTCAGATCATTCATTCACATTTCATTGATTGTACTGAGTACTTTGAGGGCCATTGACATTACTGGTGTTTACTCTCACACTTGTTAATAGTTCACATTATTGGCTGGTAATCAAGTGGTTTCTACCATGTTCGACTTTGACACATTCATTCACATGGATAGAATCGTACTAGTTCGGGAAGCAGAAATCAAGACCCTCGATCTAGTTTCTACCATCCATACTGTGAGGAATTTTTTTATTCATTTATATAGTGGACTATTCATAAACATATGGCTGCATCCATACTATGTCTACACATGACTATATTGTTGATGTATTGAAAAATCATTTCTGTATCAGAACAAGTTTAGTTAGTTTTGATCTGAGTATGGGAATGCTTACCTCAGCGATGATATGTCTACATATATATATTTTGCATTGAATTTTTTTATAGGTTCTGACTGGGGTGTCCATATGATGATCCTTGAAATGATAAAGTACTTCACTCTTCATAAATTATAGACTCTATCTTCATCTATTACAGACTTCGCACTTTAGGGGGCAATCTGTTGCACTAAAAATTGTCACCTTGACATTTCATTGTTCATATGAGCTCATTATCACTCATACTTTCCTCCTTTGCAAGTCTAAAAACATCAGTTCCTCATGTCAAGCCTTAAAAATAAGAGAAAATCTCTCAAAAGTCTCTAAAACTCTAGTATCGCACTTTCTCTTTGTCCTACCTATGGTCCTGCACCTAATGGTCATGTCTCCTGCGTACCTGGCCGCAATTTCTCTGTGTTAAGGGTGTGGACCCCTGTAAAAGATTAAAAAGGCACAAGTAAACTCAAAAATCTCACTTTTAGTCGTTTCTATAAGCTTCTGGAAGAAATCTTGCGGTGGCAAGACCGCTCTTTTTAGATTCATGTATCCCATGCCTTAAGAAGCTAACCCCTTGATGTGAGGATCTTATCCCTTTGAAGGAGGATTATCTCCCTTCATAGGTGGAACTGTAACCTCCTATTTTTCACTATAAAAAGAGGCATTAGGCAGCCTCAAAGGGAGTTCAAGCTTTAGTGTTATTTGAGGTAAAGTGTTGTTGGAATTTAGACTCCTTTAGCTGAGATTTTATGAGGAAAGATTACATATCTGTATGTATCTCAGTTGGAAGAGTGCAAGGCTTGTCAGAGTAAAGGAAATTCCTGCTTTGGACCGCAGGAAGACCTGTTCAACATCAAGGCTGAAAAGGTTGTAAGGTTCTTCTACTATTTCAAAGTTAATACAAATAAGTTTGTTTTTCTCAATAAGCTGTCAATTGATTGTTTATTTTATGGATTCCTTGATCACCATAATAGATATGATTTATGAATATATGTTATGCAGGTGCTATTTGATGTTTGTTTGATTGTGATTTCAGATCTTAGAAGATAACGCTTTCGGGTGACTGAAGGACGACGACTACAAACAAGCGTTGGATCAAGGTAGGATTGTAACACCTTTATAGCATTTACTTATAAATCGTGATATATCTAGAGAAAGATAGATTTAATTTTCTGTTTGTTGCTAGACTATCTTCTGATACTAGGGAGATCGGTCTTGTGCACAAGATCGATTTATTCAGCCAACATGGGGCCCGAGAGTTTATATGTGGCGGGGTTGGGTTAATATGTTTAAACGTAGTTTAAACGTATAAACTAATTTTATAAGCATGATATGTGTAATATGGTTTACGCAGTAGTTGGATGATTTTTATGTGTATTGCGAAGGCGGGTTTTATTATATATAACATGTTTAACCTTTGGGGGGTAGGCGGGGTAATATTTAACACATGGGTATTTAGACCATAGGTTAAATGTTAATATAGCAGGTTTGGGATATTTTAAATAAAGGAATTAATATATCTACGGGAAGGGGTAGTTATAAAGGAATTAATACATTATATTAGAGTTAATATGAAAGGAATATGATACGAGCGCAAATATGTTGTGAAACCAACTCCAAGAATAGAATAAAAGAGATAGAAACGTCTTAGAAATAAGCCACTTCCAAGGGGAAACCTCCAATACATTACATGAATGAACAATTCTTGGATGATACAAATGACAAAACCTCCTTTCTATATATAGGAGTCCATGGGGCCACAATGTAATCCTAGCTGACCTAACAATAATAACGTAAGGGCACAATAATAACAATATGGGGGTTACAGGAGTACAACAATAACAATAAGGGGGGCTACACTAACATAATAAGGGACTACACTATTAATATAGGGACTTAACATGTCCCTTTCCTTCAAACAAGTGTTGTCCTCAACACTTGATTATTTCTTGATGCTTCTGTATAAAATTCTCATCCTCCCATGTGGAATCTTCTACAGGAAAGTTTTGCCACCTGCTGAGATACAATGAAATTGATCATACTTTTCGATTTTTTGTTTTTGTGACTGCTTCAGAACTTTTTTTGATGTGATGTTGATCTTCCTGTTGTTTCATTAGATTCTGCACCAAAGTTAGGTTATCCTTTGAGAGTTGGAGAACTTGTTGTTGATGTTCGATGTGATCTTCCACTAATTTATCATCCATATTAGCTATTATTTGATCCTTCAAACCATCCAACTTAGCCACCATTTCTTCTTTTAAACCATCTATGTCATCTTCGGTTGCTCTTCATAAGATCAAAATTTGTTGCACTTGGTACCATAATTTTGATATCTCATACTGCAATTCTTCCTCTTCATGCATCATAGTATAGCTTTTTGAAGGCTTAATGGGTATGGAATTATTTTTTTGAGGCATTATAGAACCCAATACTGATAAAAATTCTAAAATATGCCCTTTGAATCACTTCAAACTACTTTTTCAAACAAACGTTATGGAATTTTAAAAACCAAATACACACCTTTTTCTTGCTTTTCAGAAGCTCTATATTGAAACTGAATTATCTATGTAATTTGGATCCTCAATAATTGAAATTTGTTCCTACGGTAGCCCTCTGAATCCTCTTTCGAATGCCACAGGTTTGACCTAATTTGGATTCTTCAAGGCAAAGTTATGTCCAATCTCCCAGAATTACCTAATTATGAACTAGTTCAGTAGAGCGAACTTGTACGACTTGCCATGTGTCATTTTTTGTTCCTTTGGTTCTGAAATTGATAGAAAGGAAACTAAATTCCGTGTACTTCCATCCATTTTTTACACAATTCCAATCCGATGCTCAGAGAGAGAGTTGTGAATATTATCTCGCTATTACCTCTTTGAGATGAAATTCGAAAGTCTGAAAAAGACATAACTTCCACAGATCATATCTCTGAAAATATTACGAACCAAGCTCTGAAATTTTGCAACACAATTCCTCAGGATTGTGGCTTCACACTCTAAAAATTTCAGCTTCTGCACCTTCGTAGAAAAAACGTTATAGCGAAAATTCCATGATGACTTGTTTAGGTTAAATTCAGGAGCCTGCAAAAAGACCTAACTTCCACAGATCATATCTCTGAAAATATTGTGAACCAAGCTCTAAAATTTTGCGACGATTTTCCTCATGATTGTGGATTCGAACTATAAAAATGTCAGCTTTTGAAACTTCATAGAAAACAAATTATAGCTAAAATTCCACGATGACCTGTTTGGAGAAGCGATACCCTAGAATCCAAAGCTCTGATACCAAATGTTGTGAAACCAACTCCAAAAATAGAAGAAAAGAGATATCAACGCCTTAGAAATAAGCCACTTCGAGGGGGCAACCTCCAATACATTACATGAATGAACAATTCTTGGATGATAGAAATGACAAAACCTCCTTTCTATATATAGGAGTCTGTGGGGCCACAATGTAATCCTAGCCGACCTAACAATAATGATCTAAGGGCACAATAATAACAATATGGGGGTTACAGGGGTACAACAATAACAATAAGGGGGGCTACACTAACATAATAAGGGACTACCTTATTAATATAGGGACTTAAAAATATATATATATATATATATAATATCAACTAAGCAAAGTCTAAAATTGGCATTTGAGCACAATAATGGTCCCACTTTAAATATTTATACATAATACTTAGGATAAATTGTATTTTGTGGTTTTTTGAGTGTTTTTGCATGAAATGAAGTTAGTTAAAGGGGATTTTTTACTTTCCCTAAGCAAAAGTGTTTTAACTTTAGGAAAGGGATTATATTTTTTGAAAAGGGTGATTATGTTGAGGAAATGGGCTTTTATGGGGGGAATCCAGTACTTATTAATAATCAATTATTAAGCCTTGGGTCCAGTCCCAACAAAAGTCAGATAAATGCTCTGAGCCTTTTTAACTGAAGTTTTTTAGTACTAAATACTTTGAGGGGAGGGGAAATTAGTAATTTTTCCAAATAATGTTTTTCAATTATTTCTACAATTTCTTTCTACCTACCCATCATTATTCTAACGTTTTTTTGTTATTTTCATGGGTGCATTTAAGCTTGCAACCCTAAATCCATTTTTCTTTTAAAACACGAAACTATCTAATGCTAATCTTATTTCATCCTAGATCTTAGATTAAATTGTTGATCTCCTCATTTATTCTCTAACTATCTACTAATTTGTCAAGTTTAAACTAATTGACAGATCTTTATTCTCTATCTATAAACATGAAATTTAAAGCATGAAAATTTAAGATTAAACTATTTAACTCATCATGGATTATGACATATTAGACAAGAAGCACATAATCATTATTCTTGCAGTAAAAGTAAAAAATAGGGGCATTTTGAATTGCATCACTTTCATGTCTTATTCTTATCTCTTTTTGCTATTGGGGTCCATTTTTATTCTTTTTGATCTTTTCTTTTCAAGTCATTTAATATTTCTTTTAGGACTTTTACCCTCTTTTTATTTTTTTATTATTTTCAAATATGGGAAAACAACTTGCAGAAATCAAGGTATGTACATATTTACAAGACTAATCATAGTCAATTCAAAAATTATGAACCCTATTATTATAGGACCTTGACAGTGGCTTCACATGGGGATGGCATTTCCTGGTGAAATGTCAAGAACTTTTAAGACTAGTAGCCTTTGAATTTTGATTGTGCTGACCTTGTAGATGTTATCTGATCTCTACAATTATTCATACTTATGATATTTTACTTTTCAAATCTTAGTGCCTTCCCTTCAGGCTTCAACTTTGTTAGAAAAACATCCAATCCAATCTAAAATCTTGCAATGTTATGTACAATGGATAAAGTAAACAAAAATTGATAGGTCCACCTAGTAGATCTAATCCATCCATTTCTTTCAAAAATAAAGCATTGTTACCTCTGTAACCATAAATAATATAAGGTCCTTTCCATAGGAAATCAAATTTCCCATGTTTCCCTTTTTCTTCCCTCCTTGAATCCCATTTTAACATTTTGTCACCAATGTAGAAATCATCTTCTTTACTCCTTTTGTCAAAAAAATTATTTATCTTGTCTTGGATAACTTGAGACTTAAGATAAACCTCTTCTCTTGTTTGCTGCAAGTGAATGGTTTGATTAATCCTTCTTTGAATGTCATTGGTCTCAACTTGTAACACTTGAATTATCTTCATTACTGGTACTCCTAAGGAAGATGGAAAAACAACATCCATTCCATAAACAAGCTGGTAAGGGGATGTACCAATAGATTTTTTGGTGGTAAGTCTATCTTCCCATAAGGCATAAAGTAACCTCTTGTTCCATGTCTTTTTTTTATCTTCTAGTAATTTCTTGATAATGTTCACAAGGCTTTTATTGGAAGATTCAACAAGGCCATTACCCTGAGGGTAATATGCAGTAGAATGGCCAAGGGTAATGTGATATTTATGGCAGAAATAAATCATCTTTTTTTATTTGAATGCAGCGGCATTGTCAGTGATAATATTTTTAGGACGTCTAAATCTTGAAAGTATGTTTCTTTCTAAAAAGGAGATAATGACAGTGCCAGTGTCTTGCCTAAAAGGTATGGCTTCTATCCACTTAGTAAAATAAGCAGTGGCTGTCAGAATCCACTTATGTTGGGTTGATGATGGAGGGTGAATTTCACCAATGAAGTCAAGACCCCATTGTTGAAAAGGAATTTCTGTTGAGAAGGGTTTTAAGGGCAAGGATAACAATTTTTTCTTTCCCTCAAATATTTTACACTTTTGACAGGAGGTCACATACCTTTTTACATCTGAAAATAAACTAGGCCAGTAAAAACCAGCTCTCAGGATTTTGTCTGCAGTAGTCTTCTAGTAAAGATTTCCTCCACAATCACCTGCATGAAATTCTTCTAAAAAAATTTTAGCCTCTTCTTTAAGAAAAAAATTCAATAAAATTCCACTATGACCTTTCCAAAAAAGTACATTGTCTAAGATACAAAATCTTACTGCCTTCAATTTTAAGAATCTAGCTTTTGTTCTTGATAATCCAGGAGGAGATTGTAAATTTAGTAATACAAATATAATATATGCATACCATGGTGAGTCTGAAAAGGCTTCATTGATCTCCGAAGTCACCATCTCTTCCTGATCATTTACTTGGGCAATAAAATTAATGTCTAAAGCATGACAATTTGATTCAACCATGAGTTTGGCTAAACCTTGACCTTTTATAAGTTTAGTGGGTTTTATTTCTATGTCATATTCCAAAATTGTGGCAATCCACTTGCCTCTTTTACCATCAAGGCCATTCTGTGTTAGAATTTCCTTTACAACTACATTTGGAACATAGGAAATGATGTGTGAGTAAAGAATATACACTCTAAAGTCTTTAATGGCGTTTACCAAATCTAGGGCATGTTTCTCCATTATATTGTACTTTAAAGTGGCATCTCTGAGTGACTTGCTAGAGAAAGCAGTGGGCTACTCATAGCCCTGGTCAATTTTCTGCAATAAAACTGCAGCAATAGTGTGTTCTGAAGCAAATTAAAAAATGATGAAATCCTTTTTAAAGTCGGGACTTATAAGGACTGGGGTTTTTGTTAAGGCTTGTTTAATAGATTCAAATGATTGTTTGACCTCAATAGTCCATTTAAGAACTAAATCTTTTTTCAGCATATTGTTGAGTTCTCTAATTATTTCAGCTAAATTTGAGATGAATCTTCTAAGAAAGTTAATTTTACCTAGAAAAGCTTGTAACTCTTTAATGTTCCTAGGAGGACTAATATTAAGGATGGCCTCTATTCTAGCAGGGTCTATTCAAATTCCTTCTTTAGATATAATTTGTCCAAGTAACTTACCTTCTTCTAATCCAAATAAAGTTTTCTTAGGGTTTAGGAAGATGCCAAATTTCCTGCATTTAATAAAGACTTGTCTAAGATGATCCAAGTGTTCATAATCAGTCTTTGAGAAAACAGTAATGTCATCTAAATAAATTACTAAGAATTCATGAATTTCTTTTGTAAAGGCTATATCCATAGCTCTTTGAAAAGTGGCTCCTACATTCATTAATCCAAAAGGAATTTTTACATACATAAAAGTGCCCCATGGAGTAGTAAAAGCAGTTTTGGCTTGGTGCTCTAGTTGGAGTAAAATTTGCTTGTACCCTGAAAATCCATCTAAAAGTGAAATCGTAGAATAGCCAACTACTCTCTGTAAAATTTGATCCATCTTTGGTAAAGGGTAATTGTCTTTTAAGGATATTTTATTTAAATTTCTAAAATCAACACATAATTTAATTTCTCATGTCTTTTTCCTGGTGGGAACTAGATTAGAAACCCAATCAGAATATCTAATTGGTGCAATTATTTGGGCCTCATACATTCTTTTTACCTCTTTCTCAATTAAAGGCATCAAAACAGGATTGATCCTTCTTAACTTTTGTTTAACAGGTTTTTGGTCTTCTTTTATAGGGATTTTATGTTGTATTACACTGGTGTCATAGGATTTTAGGTCCTCATAACTCCAAGAAAAAACATCTTGAAATTCCTTAAAAAGAGCTATGTATTTTTCTTTTTCTTGCTGAGGTAAATCTTTGGAAAGTTTAATCATCTTAGGTTTTAACTTTGTACCAATATTACATTCCTCAATATCAGATCTTTGTGGTTCCATTTTGGGTTTTCTTGCAACATCATTTTAGTCAAATAAATCTTTTAAAGGAGTTAAGCCTTTTGGTAAAAAGTTATCTTTTAAGTTCAAAATATCAGATTCATCATCAATTATCTCTTCAATTTCTACTTTCTCTAAGTTATCTATGTCTGTTTGATTAAATTTAGTAGGTTTTACAAAACTTAAATTATTTACATTTATGTTATTCAAATCAATTTCACTAGATCTAAATTTTGATCTAATGTACAGTCTGTGTCTATTTTACAATTCTGAAATTCACCTTCATTGTTCATAAAATGGTAAATCTATTGATCTTCTGAGAAAATTTTCCAATATTTAAGATTACCTGGAATTATTGGTCTATGTTTGACTTCTGAAGTATACCTATGATTTGGCTGAAATGGAATATTACAGGTAATAGCAAAAGTTTCTAGGGAGTGAGGTTGTATGTTCTGTTTTCTTGGTATTGTGGAAAAATTACATTCCAACAGTTCATCTATCAAATCTAATACAGTTTCTCTATATCGGCTTAATCTTGGATTATAAACAGAATATTCTCCATTTATTTGTTTTACAATCAACTCTGAGTCTCCCATAATTGATACTTTCTTGCCTCCTAAATTTTTGATAATCTGTAGTCCTAAAATGTGTGCTTCATACTCAACCATGTTATTGGTACATTTAAAATTTAGTTTGAAAGCATGGCCTTCTGCATGATTATTTTCCATATTAGTTATCCAAACTCTTGCTCTTGCTCCTAGTTTATTGATTGATCCATCAAATTCTAGGTTCCACAATGATTCATGAAAGATATTTCCACTGTCTGGTGTTTTAATTTTATCTTTTAGTTCAATTTTGATTTCATTATCAGTTTCTGAGTTATATAAGATGAATGAATCTAGGTCAGTAGGTGTAGTGTAAATTGGGTCTACACTACTCACCATATATTTCATCAATGTTTCCTTATAGAGTTTCTTTGTTTGGCCAAAAACTGATATGGTTGCATATGACATATCTAATTGTAGAGATCCCTATAATTTTTCCCCCCATGAGCGAGATAACAGCATTCCATACTTGGGTGGGATATCAGCTACTACATTTTCCATGAGTATGCTTTTACCAGGATCTTGAACTAATGTGACACACAAATCTTTAATCAATCCTAAACATTTCACTTTACTTGAATCAAATGAAAATAGATTTTTGTAAGGCATAGTGATATCTAAATTCAGGGTTTCCATTATTGCTTTTGGCTTGGATTGTGTGAAGCCACTGAATCTAACATTGCATTGTATAATATTTGGTCATGAATAGTTAAGCTAATGTAAAACGGTGGAACTACTCCATCTTGGTGTTTTCCATTAACATCAGGACCAAAAATCAACTCTGGTTGATCATCACTTATGTTTACTAAGTCTTCTCCATCGTTCATGTTTAAGGTTTTAGTGATAGTTTTTTTGTACAAATTATGTTTTACCAATTCTGTCAAAGGAATTGGTATTTTTAATTTTGCAATTTCAGCTTGTATATTAAATGAAGGTTGTGATTTGCTAAGTTGAATTATCTCCTCTTTAGAAACTGTAGTTTGAGTAGGTTTATCTTCTTTTCCTACAGTTGTTTTCTCATTTTCAGTTTGTGTTTCTTGTGTCTCACTTCTCTTAGTTTTATTTTCAGGAATGGTTTGAGAAGCAGTAGATTTTTTTTCAAATTTTGAATTATCAAAAGTTGTTTTGACAGTGGCATCTTTTGGATCTGCTGATTTTGGATCAGCAGTGGGTGTTTTGGAATCTAAAATTGTTGTTTTAGTAGAATTAGTTGTTTTGACAGCATCATATTTTTGTGAATCTGTTGATGTTTGGACAACCTCTTCTATTATATCAACAATCTTAGGACTGGGTGAAATTTTAGGGCTGGAAATTTTCTGGGATGAGTTGGAGTTTTGCTTATTTTCCCTAGGGAGAATTTGCAGAACTTTTGTAGTGGGAGCTTCTACTATTTTCTTAGTTTGTGTTTGGGCAGTTTTATTAGTAGAAGGCTCTGTGTTTTTCTTGCTTCTAAGGTTATATTTCTTATGTACTTCATTAATAGCAAAATCATAACCTTGTTTGTATTCAAATGATTCACCTGAATCTAATCGAAGTTGTTGCATTTCAAATAACTCTTGATCTTCTTGTGTGAGAAAGAGATTTTTATCATCGTTTATACCCATTAGATTTATGGTGTCTTCATCATTTTCATCTTGATGAGAACTTTCAGCATAGTTCTCTTGAAATGGAGGTCTTATTATCTGATCAGGTGTTGATTCTTTAGATTTTCCTGTGTTTTTATTTTTCCTGAAGTTGGGATTTCTAATTTGTTGTTGGTTATCCTATTGTGGTCTTCTTACTATATTGTCTAATCTATCCATCATTCTCTCTAAAGTTTTATCTAGTTGATCTATTTTTCCATCTAAACTAGATTTCTCTTCTTTTATGGCTACTCTCCTCTCATTCCTTAATCTAGATTTTCTAGCTAAAATATTTACTTCTACACTAACAACATCTGTTTGCATTCATTCTAAAGTATCAACATTTATCTCTCTTAATTGATAGACCATGTATGTATCAAATCCATCAGGGAATTTGAGTAGGACAGAGTATAGATTGAGTTTGAGATTAGTATGGATTGAATTATAAACGATGTTAAATCTAGTGCAATAGTCTTGGACTGTTTCATTAGGAGCTCTTTTCATAGTAGGAAATTCAGATAATATTTGAAGTGGATTTTTCTTCTTTTCGCATCTATTCAAAAATAGTCTATGAAAAACTGCTAAATCAGCTATACTACTAGGATTAAGACCTTTAAACCATTTTTTAACTTCCCCAGTTAATGTTTGAGAAAATAATCTCATTTGTACATCAGAACCATCTATTTCATGAAGCTCAAAATAATCTGTCATCTTATTAATGTGTTGTTGGGTAGTATAATGAGTGGTAGCATCAAATTGAGGTATTTTACTCTGGTAATCCTGAGGCATGTCATGTAACTGTCCTGGAAGGACTAAGGGAGCATACCTAGCAGCCATGGCTAGAATTCTAGGTTGACTAGGAGGTAAGTTGGAAGTCCTTGGGGCAGAACTAGAAGTACTAGTTGATGCAGTGAAAGAAGTGGCTGTTGAGATTGGAATATAAGATGATGTACTAGAAAATGTGGTTGAAGAACTAAAAGGTGAAGTTTGGATGGCAAAAGATGAAACTAAAATATATGAAGAAGTACTTGGAAATGATAATGATGTATTTGAAAATGCAGAAGATGAACTAGTGGATGGGGTTGAGGTGGTAGAAGATGGAAATAATACTCTAGGTTGGAATGGTTGTTTTGGATAAATGGATCCGTGGACTAAAGTGTGGTGGAAATTATAGATGATGTAGTGGTATAAAGGGACAAACCTACATATTCTAAAAGGTGGGTATCTAACTGAGAAGTAGAGGGCTTAGGTGTATATGTTGATAAGGCAGCTAATTCAACTGAATGTTGAAGAAGCGCTTCAGCTATTTCCTTAAGTATAGTAGCATTTATTTCATCAATTTTATCATAAGCTTCAAATATTTTTGATTCAAAATCTACTAAAACAGTTTCCTGTTTAATTTCAAGAGATGAAAGAAAATTAGGATCTATAACAGTTCTTTTTAAATCACTTTCTGAATAAAGAATGTTCAAAATTTAAGCCAAACTCTATGTCTTGTATACTTACTAATTTTTTTGGAAGGGAATTTTCTCTAACTAAGGAAACTTTATTACCCAAATTTTCTACTTGTTTATTCTTTTTTCTAATTCTGTCCGGATTGTCTACTATAGCAGCAGGTTGTGAATCTGGATTTAACCTGGTATAGTATATTTTTCTAGAAGCCAGAATTACAATTTTTTAATGAAACTATACTCACAAATTATAAAACAGTCTTAAGGTAAAAGGAAAATGAAAAATATTTCCTTAAAGACCTATTTAAAACTGAGGATTGGTTAGTTCCCCAGTGGAGTTGCCAGTATGTTATCAATCTAATAATTCCCAAAGTTGTGAGATTTTGAAATTATGGTCTTAAGAATATTAGAGGTAACCACAAACCTACTTTTAAACTATAGGATCTATCCTTCCTAGGGTTCAGAGAGGGCTCTCTCTATAAGATTTAACTTTTTTTTAATGTTTAATTTTAGGCTAGTTAAAAGGATAGTTTGGTTTTACGATTTAGTTTGATTGGTGGTAAAATCACTTAATGAGATGGATAGTAATAGATATGGTTTTCCATTGGGGAAAAGGAGTCAATATGTCAAGAAGACATCTCAAGATAAAGATCACAAAGACAAATATTTTTAGGGCAAGATAGACAAGTCACTAAAGATCTTTGAAGGCTGATTGGTGAAGTGGATTAATCGGGATGAAGAGTAGTTAAGAATTCTTTGATCTGGATAATGAAGGAGAAGAGAGAGGTCATTTGAAATAGAGAGCAATTAAGGGTTCCCTACTCTGGAAATCAACAAAAAACATATAAATGATAAATAGTTCAAGACAAAGTGCTTTTAACAAATTCTATAATAATATTCCCGATTTATCATTCAAATTTAGAACACATTTATGAAAGTATGACATAAGAAGATTAACAATGACAATAGAAAGTACTTCACTTCAATGACTCATCACATGAATCCTGAAATATGATGTTTTATGGTTTTGATCCAGTCTGCTACTTGAACTTGCTACAAGAAACCATTCAGGTATAGCAAAAATGACTATAGAAACCTTCAGCAATTTATTCCACAATAATACTTCAAAGGATGAATTATTTATACAAAAAATGTTTACAAAATATCCTAGAATACTCATAGGATTTTTATAAGGAAAATAATTTTTTTTTTACAAAAATATAGTGACAACTGCTTAACAACTAGCAAGATGTCCTATTTATCCAAATAAAATAGAAATGTTGTTTTGGATTATGTGCAGCTGGCTGCTTTGTTGTCTCCAATGCTGGCAAAAGATCTTTTAATCTGTTTTGAAACTCTATCCTCTTATCTGATACTCTTTCATCTGATACACTTTACCTCTGATACTCTTTCATCTGCTTGAGAACTGTTTTAACTGTCTCACTGCTGTAAATTATGCTTTTACTATGTAAAAACATCAATCTGTAATTTATCCTCTTCCACTGTAAAACTGTCTTTTACAGCAAATTGGTAAGTTTCTGCCAAAATTCTTCATTGGGTAACCTGATCTTGGTAAGTTTCCTGTAATTTTCATCATCCTCTATGTACCTAACAAATGTTGATTTGACCACAAAGAGATGTAACTTTATCTCATGTTGCAAATAGAACAAATCTTCAATTCTTTTGTGCAACACTTTTCCTGTGGGTATTCCTTGCCAATATGCTTTGTTTACCTATTCTTTGGAAAAATCTCTGATTTTCTTGTTGTAATCTTCTTGCTTCATTAATTTGTCATTTAGAACAAGAATGTTTGGCAAGCCTTTTTGTCTCAATATATCAAATTTTACCATAAATCTAGTTATTTCCAAATCCATGTTTTAGCACTTTTCTTCAAGCTGATTCATCAAGTTTTTCTTTGCAATTACCTTTCTCACCTCAATAATTGTGTCAGTTCTATCAGTTATGCCTATCTCATCCAATTCTTGTTTGTTCTAGGTGTTGAGAAAATTGATAATTTCTTGGGCCTCTTCAGGTTTGGCACCAAGCTCTTCCTTTGTCTTCACAATTTCCTCTTTGGTTGCTTTAACCAAGTCTTTATTTTCATAAATAACTTGAATGGAAGGCCAAGTATCATTTATTGCCTCAATTATCTTGGACCACAACTGATTTTTTATAAAATTCATTGGTTCCTTTAAAGTTAACTCCGCTTCAACTTTATTCAATTGTTCAATTGCCCTTTTGGCTTTCTGTTCCTCATTTTTAGCATTGATTTGGGCTAATTTCTTGGCATCTTCCAAGTTCTTAATTTGTTCTTTCAATCTATTGATCTCATTACCATGTATAGACATTTTTTCCATAGCTTTAATAAGCTTGCTAGCTTCATCTATTTTTTGCACTGCTGATGTAGATGATTTTATAGCAGAGGTAGTGGAAGATATCACTGGCACAGTTGTTGCCAATGGGGCTTTTGGTGCTAATTCCTCTGCTAAAGTTGATGGAACTGTTGTAGTTACCATAGGGATGACTGTGGTTGGAGAACTTTTATTTTTTGTTGCTTCTTTCTCTTGGACAAGCTTGTCCATTTCTATCTCCATTTCCTTAATCTGTGTTGTCATTTGAAGAATGAGACTCATCATCTCATATTTTTTATTTGCCTCCTGAAAAATCTCTTTAGTCTGTGGATGTTCTGTTGGAGGAAGCTTCAATTGTTTTCTAAGTTCTTTTATGTCAACATTTTTCTTCTTTATCATTTCTTCTACAGCTTTTACATTTTCTGGGTCATACCCTACTTCAATTATCAATTCTTCTAAGGACTTGATTCTAGTGTCCTTGATAAGAGAAGAAGCTTTTTCAATCCTGATTTGATCTCTCAAATTGGTTATAGTGTTTTGAAGCTTTTGGGCTCTCATTGCCTTGGTAGTCATAGTAGAATAGAGCATTTCAGAGCTCTGCTTATGAAACTCAATTTGATCTAAAGGATGAATGCTATCAACTGGTACGTCTAAGTCAACTTTCTTCTAGTCTACTACTATTGTAGGCTTAGGAACTCCTGGATGTAGTATTGTCATAAGAAATTTCTTGTTGGTGTAATCAAAGCCTGATAATAATCTGTTTTGACTTCCTGGAGTTTGATTTAGATACTGTGAATAATCTCATTCTTTAACTCTTCATTCTTAGCCTTGATTTCCTTGTATTTTTCATTGATATCCTAATCTATATTCTCTGCTTGCTGTGATGAGGATGCTTCCATGTTTTTTTGTCTTTCAACCATCTGAGTGTCCGGAGTTCCTTTTCTTGCTCATTTACAATAACTGTAGCAGCATATGTGTTCTTCTCTGTGTTTTATTCATCTAGCACCTCAATCGTTTCTTTTTCCTTATTCATTAGATTGAGCTTAGGCTTTTTATTATATATGAGTTTAAACCTAGTCTCTGTTGTTGTTTCAGCAGTGTAGGTACCTTCTTCCCTGATTCTATCAGTAGCTTTATCTTCTTGATTTACAGTTTTCAAGGTGTGACTAGTATCACCCTGTTTAACTATTTCTATCAAGGTATTTTCTAGCCACTCTGTTTGATTAGCATATTGTTCAATATCAAGCCTTTTATCATGGATATAAGGGGTCAATTTTGATTTTACCCCATTTTACTGAGTTCCCTTAGGAACATAATTCCATAAGAAACTTTCTTCAAATTTGTATTCCAGTAATTGTTTTGTTGCCTCTGTACCTACATCCCTGTGATTGCAAATGAAAGGACCCACCTGGTTCTTTAACTTGAATTGAGTCTTCTTTTTGGTATCCAAGAAATTGATAGAATCTAAATTTAGTATTTGCCTTATGTACTCTAAGGAAAAAACTCTCATTGGCAAGAATTTTGGTAGTTTATAGGGTAAAAGATTTGACCCAGAAACTCTGATCTCTGTATGATTTTGGTAAAGGTACCAATCTCCAGTTCTACTTTGCTCTGACTGTTGTAACACTTTCATTATCTCATCACTGATTCTTGGTTGTACACTGTTTGTCAGCATTTTTATTAATGGATGAGCAAAAAAATCTATAAAATCCACATAAGTGAATTTTGTTGATTCTTTTCTGATTAAAGAGGTCCAAAAGATTATTGATAGTGGATTCCCTTCTACATCCAATTTCTGAAGGTTTATAGGGAATTTATATGCTTGGAAATAAAGGAATATGTGAAAGAGGAAGGATGAATATCTGAAAACTCCTTCAGTGGGCAATTTCACAAGATGATCATGGATATTATCAGCTATGTATTCAACATAATTGTAAATGACAGAAGGAGGTTGACCAGGCACAAAGGTAGATAGAAAACCAAGAATTGACTCATCAGTATCCTCATCAGTAAAATAACCTAGGATAAAGGATAACATAGAAATGACATGCCTTGACCCTTTAGGAAATTTAGAAGTAGAATAAGGAGGGTTTATCTTTTAGATTTCAACATATGCAGGCATTTTTTGGAATATCTGAAATTTCTTAGGAAAATCTAACTGAATATAGAGCTTTGTGAATGCTTCTATGGATAATGGGACTGCATTGGGATCTGGTTTTAGCTAAAGCATCATGTTTATAGACTCTGCAGTAATAGTGAACAATACTTCTTTGTTAGCATCAATCATAGCTCTTTGGTCAGGGGAATAATAGGTTTTACACAGCCTAATGACTTCTGGACACTGATGAGTATGTGGAACTACATACTTGGGTAAATTGGACTCCCAAATCTGTACTTCATATCCCTGATCTAATTATTTTTCTAGACTCCAGCAGTGGAGTTCTAAAATATTAAATTCTATCATTGGATCAATTATTTTGTAATCAACATCAGCTAGGGGTGTATGTTCCACATCTACAACAGGAGGTTGTAGTGGATTTATAACAATGGTGGTTTTAGAAGCCATTATTGGGTTTAATTTTGACATTTTTAGCCTTCTGGATGTTTAAAACTCTGTATTTAGGCTTTTTGTACTCTTCTGTAAGCTTAAACTGTTTACAGAAGGTGTTTTTTGGCTTTAAAAGAGGTTTCTTGAAAAACAAAGGGTACAATTAGGCTTTCTTTTGGTTAAAACTTTTCAATTTGGTTTCAAAATTGATCTTAAAACTCTTTACAGACTCAGAAAATGTAAAACAAGGGTTTCTCTGCTCTTTTTGGATAAACTGGACTTAAAAAATATTTTGTTTCATGTACAGAGGGTTCTGATTATTTGCAAAAGGGTTTTTGGATTAATTAGAAGTTCTTTAAGGTCTGCAAAGGCTAAAACTTCTTCAATTTCGTTTTAAAACCATATATAGTATCAAAACAGAAATTTTATCAAGGTTTCATAGTAAATCTATTCTTTGAAGGCAAATATAGGTATTTTGGTGTGCAAACAAGGTTTTATGGCTATCAATTTCATAGGAAACTCTTTTTAAAATGATAGGAAGATTTCTTTTTTCGAAGAATACTTGTTATTGTAGGTATATGGTCTTTAAATAGGGTTTCTGAGGCGTCAGAACACTTTTGGAAGCTGTTGCAGTCCTTAGAAGCATATTGAAGGCTTCAAGCATTCTTGGCAACAATTTCTTAATATATCTTTCGTTGTTTGGGCACAAAGACAAGCAAAATGGTGGTTTTCTTTAGTTGGAAGTGATTTTAATGAGCGGAGAAGGCAGAAAAGGCTTAAACTATGCACTTATGAAGTTTTATAGACTTTTAGGTTTAAAAAATCTTTGCATTGAATGCGGATTGAGTCAAACAAAAGGTAGTTTTGGCACCAAGGTTCGTATACTTCCAGTGGTTATCGCATAAGCTCAAAGCGGTAAGTGGTTTATTTGGATCAGATGCTATCCAATGATTTAGTGCCTCGTGGAGGAGAGAGAATAGAGTTAAACCACCCATTTCACAAATTTCGAATTGATATTTATCGGCGCTATTGAAGTGCAATATAGCATATGGATCGCTGGATCTGGGGAAGGCGATGCGAACGGTGTAGATGGAGTGATGGATTTGCTCAGCATATGGGGCGTGGGGCCCGAGACTTTATATGTGGAAGGGTTGGGTTAATACATTTAAATGTAGTTTAAACGTATAAACTAATGTTGTAAGCAAGATATGTGTAATATGGTTTACACAGTAATTGGATGATTTTCATGTATATTGCAAAGGTGGGTTTTATTATATATAACATGTTTAACCTTTGGGGAATAGGTAGGGTAATATTTAACACATGGGTATTTAGCCCACAGGTTAAATGTTAATATAGTGGGTTTGGGATATTTTAAATAAAGGAATTAATATATCTACGGGAAGGGGTAGTTATAAAGGAATTAATACATTATAATAGAGTTAATATGAAAGGAATATGATATGAGCAGAAATATATATAATATCAACTAAGAAAAGTGTAAAATTGGCATTTGAGCACAATAATGGTCCCACTTTAAATATTTACACATAATACTTAGGATAAATTGTATTTTTGTGGTTTTTTGAGTGTTTTTGCATGAAATGAAATTAGTTAAAGGGGATTTTTTACTTTCCCTAAGCAAAAGTGTCTTAACTTTAGGAAAGGGATTATATTTTTGGAAAAGGGTGATTATGTTTATTGGCTCGAGGGGTCCTGAACCAGGTTCGGAGCTCAAGGTTTGCCAAAAAACCCCTATACTACTGGCCCTTTCGGTAGTGACCTGCTTTCGCAGGTCAAAGTCCCACCCGAAGTAGTATGGGTGGGTGCTGGAACCAAGTTTCCGCACCCTAAGAGACGATAGGGAAGGGAAGCAAAGCTGCGTTTGGTCCTGCAATACCCAGATCACCTTATACTACACATAGCCAAGTGGGTTTCTATTCACATCCACGTGCACTAGATCTATAATTATATATGCTTCTATAACAGTAACACAACAACGCATAAACAGAACAGAACAGATCGAAGTACAGAAACACACTTACACAGAGCTTCGCAACTTAAACACAGAAATGCACAGCATAGTAATTACCAATAATTCATACACATATTACTCACAGATTCAGTACTTTATCAACTTTTCTCATTCATTCATTCATCAATTATCCCTTACAATTCCCTTCCCAACCTATGCACACAGCAGCAGGGTCCGCACACAACTGGACTTGGATCTCTGCACACACAGCCAACAGGAGTCCTTTCCCCAAAACCCAAACAGATAACTTAAACCATAATTTGCATCAATAGCCTTTCATATTCTTCCTTACAATACAAAAATGGACTTCTATTTATAACAATCTAGACTAGACTTTCCTATGGTCCGCAAACTGTGGTTTTCAAACCCTTATTTTTACCCCTCGACCCATTACAATGCTTTCGGGGCTTTGACCCGCCCCAAAACCCCTGCGCTAGATTAAATCTAATCAAAGTTATCCAAAGTGGACCAATTTCGCAGCTTATGGGAGACCCTGTTCCAACAGTCCCCCAACACAATATTGTGACTTGTCCTGAGTCACTTCAGTGGTGCGGCCTCGATCTGTGCACGCAGGGTATCAAGATTGCAGAGGAGCAGAGGGAGCACTTCCTAACTCTGAGCAGCAGCTCGTTGTGCAATGTTGACAAGTGTCATGGAGGCAGGGCCATCTGGAGCTGCGGTAACCTGTTCTAATAGCCGGTGGAGATGCGTAATGGTAGCATGAGCATCCTGGGTTATTCGGAGGGTGGTGTCACCCCATGGTTTCAACTATTTCCTAATGACATGCTTGGCGTGGTGAAGATTCGCAATTGTGTCCATTGCGGCGAGACGCTGAATGGGGGCTCTGACTTGGTCGAGAGCAGCTTCCACCTGTTGTAGGTCTTCCTGGGAATGTTGAAGTAGAGGATGGTACCAGATCGTTGTCTAGAGCTGCGTAGCTATTTCAACCAACTGCGTACCCTGCATAAGCTTCTCTTGAATAACCTTTGTTGCTTCTGTATCCAATGCAACCCGCTGGGCCCGAACTTGCGGAGATATTTCATACTGCTATCATGCAGCCTGGTCACGGTGACGGACCTCTCTCAACACTATGGTATACAATCCTTGTAGCACCTCACGGGGTAGCTGTGCCAAATCTATGAGTATGTTCGTAGCAGCTGGGTTGTTGTCATCAATGATGGAAGCACAAGTGATCAAGCAAATATGGCTTCTACTGGTCAGTAATCCGAGACTGCGGAGAAGCCGCAACATATCCCTATATCTCAGCGTTCCTTCTTGGCGCAGGACTAGTCGTGACCTGATGGTGACACTGTTGGTGGGGGACCCTCAGAATAGCGCACCCCCCTCTGTTGTATCATTCGCGACCCTCCGATTGGGTCGTCCCCGAGGTGCGAAGGTAGGGTACTTCTATCGCACAACCATGGAGCATATTCATGCATGTTTCACAGGTAATTATCTCTGTAGAAGGCCAATACCCAATCATTTGATCTAACTCAGCATTCCCATGCCCCCTCAATATGATGTCAGTGGGTGTTGAACAACCTGAGACCGACACATTCGGTAGGTTAGGATCCGCCATGGCAACAGAAAGACCTTCGTCCCAAGAAATGTCACTGATCCCTGTAAACCAGTCGACAGTTATCAGGGGCATGGTGTAAAGGCAATATATAACCAGTTGCAAAGTTATCTTGCTATCTGCACATCGGCCGGAGCAATTTAATGGCGAGGTAGCCCGTACGCAAAACTTACCATCGTTCGTTCGAATCTGTCTTACCATAAATGGCCGCATTGATGGTCTGCCACCCCTTTTTCATAACTACAAGGTGCCTTTCCTGTCAATGTGGGGTGGGCTGACGGATTTTAACCTTACCTTAAGACTCTCCCATGAGTTGGCAAGCCTCGGATGATGCCTGCGTGTTGTTCACATACCTCGAAGAAGGGTTGGTGCCAGGTGTTTCGTAACACGGTTCAGGTACCATCTTAGTAACTTGGCCACCAAACTTCTTGATCGAAGCACTTCTCCTTTGGATGGGATGGTCCTGTATGGCAGGGCTACGTCAAGCGTCCTTGTGCCATCCGTCATTCGAAGTGTTCGCCAATTCTCCCTGATGCACGTGGGTTTGTGTACCTCCGAAGTCAAACACAGACCTAGGTTATTGATAACCAGGGGAGCCTGTTCGTGTGGGAACCTATCGCACCCTTGAGTGTCATATGTTAGCGAGTATCTACATGGGTCTACAGACCTCGGGGCCCATCTGTCAGCTGGGGTCTTTAAGCGCAGTATCATCTTACTCTAGTACTTCTCTTTCGTACCCCACCAATGCATAGGTGCTTCGTACAAGGGCAGCGGCAGTTCCCCTAGCCTATGTTCCTTGGGGACTTGGGTTTTAACCAACGTCATGGGATCACCTACATTATCGTGGTAGGGTAGGACTCTTACCTTGGTAAAGATGCGGTGGAAATTCCTGGTAGCCCAAAGACATCGCAGTGCTGACACCACGCGTAATCTTCCTTGCCAATTTTCCAGTTCCTCATCAGAGTCAGAGAAACACTCACTATCCTTTTCCCAGCAAAGTACTCCCTCATCCGTAGGGTTAACCCGATCTTCATCCCACGCAGTCAATTTGTAAATGTGATCTATTTTCTCCTCCTCGTAGGCCAGCTCCGTATACCATGCACCTTCTACTAGATCTAGTGGTATTATTACACGCATACCATTGTGCTCAAACACCATGCTACGCTTTTTGAGATTGATGAAACCTCCAATGTCTATAGCCCAGTCCAGTCCTAGAAGTGTGGGGTAAGGATCCGCATCCTCCACAATTTCTATGACTTCAAAGTCAGCTAGTACTTTTACCCCTACGATATCTACCATGACTTTTGGCAATCTCCCTAGAGGGATGATCTTCTATTGATTTTCCATGTGCAGCTAGATGGTGGAACCTTCCAATTTAGGCTCTCCCATTCATTTCCATGTCTGTTTTGGTAATATGTTCGCATATGATCCGAGATTGAGAATAACTTGGTCCATCTCGTAGTCACCAATCTGTGCAGTCAACCGCATTTCCCTTCTAGTTCATTTTTTATAGCTATATAGTTTGTGCACATCCTTGGTCTCAGGAATTAAATTAGGTCAATCTACGCAGGCATTCATTACTGCTTGGAGGTTCTCTATGGCCTGCAGATTTCGTAGCAGCTTCAAGCAAGCCTGTAGGAAGGGCTCCACCCGCTCCCCTATCTGGTTCAGCAACTATGCAGGGTCTGCTAGCGATTTCTGTTCATTGAAGTTCGCTCTATCTCGAGAGGTAAGCTCCTCCTTTGTTCCCTGGGTGACTAGCCTGCTACGTGTCATGAATTTTACATTTGGACCGACATTCCTTAGTTCGGTTTTAACTCTTTGCACATTCTGTGTAGGGGTCAGTTGTTTTTCCTGCATCTTGGCTATTAAAATTGGGCAATCCTCCACCACATGGTCTAGCTATCTACAATACTTTCATGATGGCCTGGCAGGATTTGGGCACTCTCTGGCGAAGTGTCCTATCTCCCCGCAATTGTAACAAACTAGCTACCCACGTCTGCGTCCTGCACTTCCCCCTCGACATCCTCTACCCCTGGTTGGTGATCCCCCGAAGTTCACAAAAGATTTTGGCGATGTAGGGTCTGATTGTACCCTACACAAGTTTCCACGATCTATCATCAGGTCATGAGTACAAAAATTCTGCTCATCGTGTCCTACCGATCGGCAGAATCTGCACCATTGTTGTTCTGGTTCTGGGACATACGCACCTAGCCGAGGGAAATGGTTTATCATGAGGTCTTGCTACCCGACAATCATCACACCACAGTGTGGGCCCGCTCGAGCTAGGTTGTGATAGGATGGGTTCCCCACTTGCTCCTAGGCATACTCGACTAGGTCCTCCCACCTACATTTAATCCTCCAATAAAGGACATTGATCCTTCGTATGGCCAGATACCCGACATCGTATGCACCATAGATCTGTGTGGCCATCCTTTCCTTGCTCCCTTCATAGGTTCTATATTTCCATATGCATAGCCCCAAGCTGTTCCTGAATTTGTTGTACCCCTACCGATGTATCCTCCCTGGGTGCAGCTTCTAGTTTCATAGCGACCTCCACTGCTTTCTCCTATGATTCAAAGATCTGGTGACTCATTGGCATGCACAGGTGGGGTAACAACATAGCGATGAACCATTTCGTATGTTGTCTATTATCATACTCGAACCCTCCCTCCCTGATGGCCTTCTTCAATCATTGATCAGCCTCCCATACCGACTCAGACGCCCCTTGTTTGAAGTCCTTCACTTCCGCCACCAGCTGAGAGTAGGATTTTGGCTTTCGAAACTGTTGCTTCGGAGCATCTTTGATCTCTTGGATAAACGCACTCCCATTCTGGGTAATGTATCTCATGTACTAATCCAGTGCTCTATCCTCGAATGCCAGGGACAACTGCGACCTCTTTACCGTATCAGTTGCGCCCTCTTTTACATTCTGCGCTGTCCAGATGGAGTCTGCAACAAACCAAAATCGGTCCATATCTTCATCCCCTACCCCCTTAAAGGTAGGTAGTCTCAGCTGCGCCGCCATACCACTGTCCGATGGGGGCGGTGGTATGGGAGAGTTCTTACCTTTGTACTGCCTGGCCGGTAGTGTAGCCGGGGGATCTTGCGTAGCTAGTTCTTGCAACGGATTATAGGTGGACCTCTCCCCGTCAAGGTTGGTTCGATAGCATTTACCACTGCGCGTCACGCTGCCATCTAGATCTGAGGTCATTCAGTCAGTATGACTACACATAATTCTTTTTTCACACAGTAGTATCTTTATCAGTAATGGAAACTTCCTCAGAAATTTTCCCCGGAAGCCCGTAAAGAACCGTCGTTCAGCCTTAGAGTACGAAACAAACTGATCAATGGCAAACTCCATCACGAATCCTCCTATTACACTATCCACTCAATGATCTATTGTGCGTGTGATCATATTATCAATTTTTTCTAACTGCTGGATCAGCTTTGGGGTCCACTGAGTGATTCGTTCATCCTTCCACCACTTCTGGAATTCTACAAGCCTGGCCAACCACTCTTGAAGCTCGATTGTAAATGTTACAAAAAATAATTCGTAGCTCTTTGTCAGGATGTACCTATTTTTCCACCTTTTTACCGTTAGCTTCTCACTGGGATTTTCTTTTACCGCAAATTCTTGAATTTGTCGTTCGAACCAATCTTCGATCTCCTTCCTTTCAGGCTTCCATTATTCTCTTTTCATTTCCCAATCCCTTTCTCAAAATCCTCCAGGTCCCGGCAATGGAACCATTTGTTGGCTCGAGGGGTCCTGACCCAGGTTCAGAGCTCAAGTTTTGCCAACAAAACCCTATACTACTGGCCCTTTCGACAGTGACCTACTTTCGCAAGTCAAAGTCTCACCCGAAGTAGTACGGGTGGGTGCTGGAACTAGGTTTCTGCACCCTAAGAAAGGATAGGTAAGGCAAGCAGAGCTGCGTTTGGTCCTGCAATACCCAGATCACCTTATACTGCACACAGCTAAGTGGGTTTCTATTTGCATCCACGTGCACTAGATCTATAATTATATATGCTTCTATAATAGTAACACAACAACGCATAAACAGAACAGAACAGAACAGATTGAAGTACAGAAACATACTTACACAGAGCTTCACAGCTTAAACACAGAAATGCACAGCACAGTAATTACCAATAATTCATACACAGATTACTCACATATTCAGTACTTTATCAACCTTGCTCATTCATTCATTCATCAATTATCCCTTACAATTCCCTTCCCAAACTACGCACATAGTAGCAGGGTCCGCACACAACTGGACTTGGATCTCCGCGCACACAGCCAGCAGGAGTCCTTTCCCCAAAACCCAAACAGATAGCTTAAACCACAATTCGCATCAATAGCCTTTCATATCCTGCCTTACAATACAAAAATGGTCTTCTATTTATAACAATCTAGCCTAGACTTTCCTATGGTCTGCAAACCGTGGTTTTCGGACCCCTGGTTTTACCCCCTGACCCATTACAACACTTTCGGGGCTTTGACCCACCCCAAAACCCCTGCGCTAGATTAAGTGTAATCAAAAGTATCCAAAGTGGACTAGTTTCAGAACTTATGGGAGACCCTGTTCCAACAATGTTGAGGAAATGGGATTTTATGAAAGGAATCTAGTACTTATTACTAATCAATTATTAAGCCTTGGGTCTGGTCCCAACAAAAGTCAGAGAAATGCTCTAAGCCTTTTTAACTGAAGGTTTTGAGTATTGAATACTTTGAGGGGAGGGGAAATTAGTAATTTTGCCAAATGATGTTTGTCCATTCTTTCTGCAACTGCTTTCTACCTACCCATCATTATTCTAACATTTTTCTATTATTTGCATGGGTGCATTTAATCTTGCAAACCTAAATCCATTTTTCTTTTAAAACAAGAAACTATCTAAAGCTAATCTTATTTCATCCGAGGGCTCAGATTAAACTTTTGAGCTCCTCATTTATTCTCTAACTATCTACTAATTTGTCAAGTTTAGTAGATGAAATTTAAAGCATGAAAATTTAAGATTAAATTATTTAACTCATCATGGATTATGGCATTTTAGACAAGCTGCACATAATCATTATTCTTGCAGTAAAAGTAAAAAGTAGTGGCATTTTGACTCGCATCACTTTCATGTCTTATTCTTATCTTGTTTTGCTCTTGGGGTCCATTTTTATTCTTTTTTATCTTTTCTTTTCAAGTCCTTTGATCTTTCTTTTAGGACTTTTACCGTCTTTTCATTTTTTTATTTTTTTCAAATATTGGAAAACCACTTGCAGAAAGCAAGGTATGTACATATTTACAAGACTAATCATAGTCAATTCAAAAATTATGAACCCTATTATTATCAGACCCTAACAGGAGGTGAATAAGAAGAATTGGCATAAGAAGCTAATTAATTCACTGGGGGCAGATCGGGCAAGCAACAAGAAATTCATTGGCATGTCTCCATTACAAGTAGTTTACGGTGTGGATACAGTTTTCCCTTCTTCATTAGCTATTCTAGTCACGAAACTTTTACAAGAAGCAGAAGTGAAGAAAATTACATAAAATGTCACATAAACCAAATGATTCACCTACAACAAACAAGAGAAGAAGTGTTTCGGAACACTTCCAAGATCCATGATAAGATCAAGCAAATCTATGACATAAAAACCAAGCAAGATGATTTCAAGATTGGCGATGTAGTACTCTACTGGGATGCCAGGAATGAAGACAAGGGTAAGCATGGGAAGTTTGATAATTTATGGAAAGGACCTTTTAAGATTGTAGCTTCTCGTGGACAAAATGCATATCTCTTGGAAGAAATGAATGGGAAAATTTTCTTAGGAGGGCCAGCTAATGGTAGGCTCCTGAAGCACTATCTTTTTTTATCTGAAATTATGAAAAATATTTCATCCTCATTGTATATATCAGTTTGATATTCCTACAAGTGTGAAGTGGAAAATAACTATATTTCTGAGCCTGAAGTGAAGGCCATGGAGCTTCATTGAGTTTCTACCATTTTCAAGATTCAGTTTTCAGAAAAGCAAGTTAAGTTTTAAGTCATTTTTCAAGTCAATTTCAATTAGTTTCAAAGTTAGTTTGTATCATTGAGTTGTCATTATTTAGTCATGCATTTCAGTTTCAATTTTTTGACCGTATTGGCCCAATGGTTAGGCACTTGGTATACGGTGTTCTTGACACCTCCAAGGAGCTTCCATCCCTAATAAGGCCGATGTTAGTGTCATAATATGAATTCTGCCATCAATGATCAAAATTACTCTTTTTATATTCATTTTAGGGGTCTCACTCAGAAATCTTTCATCATTCCATTAGGTCATGTAAAAAATTGATTCATTGATGGTAGCCCTAGTCATAAAATCTCACTCTCCCTCACAAATTCTCATTTGTTGGCCCACCCTCATGTCTTGTTGAGCATAAATGCACTTCTTAAAATCTCATGTCACTATTTCTTATGTTAGTCAAAGTCAACCATGGATTCAGGTCATTCAAGGTCCCATTAGGTCATTAGTTTTCATTGTTCAAGGTCCGAAAAAGGCACCATTTCTTCTCAATAAGGTCAGAAAAAGGTGTGAGAGTGACTCAATAAAAATTTCATTATCAGCTACAGAGGATTATCACTATGTAAATATGATATTTTTAAAGTTGTAATTTTGATTTTTAAGTATGATTTTCATATCAAAATTGTAATTTTGAAATGAAAACAGAGTTGAAATTTATTTTTAATTTTTTATGTAATTTTATGCTCATAATATGTAATAATTTATGTCCCTATATGCCAACTCAAATCACACATGCCAAACTGAAAGTGAAAAGTGCCAAACTCCAGCAACATCATCTTGCAAAGAAGAAAAGATCAAAGGAAAAGGGTAATTAGCAAATGTGTCAAAAAAGTGAAAGGAAACATATGAAAAGTGGGTTTTTTATGTAAATCAAAATTCACTCAAGTAGAAATTCATTTTCCTCCTATTCTATCAAGCAAACACTTGAGGAGAGCGAATTTTCGATTTTCTAGGTAAAATTGGAGAAAATTTGAGCAGAGGCCGCATATCCTTAAGGCATTGCACACAGACTAAAGGCACTATGCACAGAATGAAGGCATTGTGCATATCCTTAAGGCACTACACACAACCTTAAGGCACTGTGCATATGTCCAACAAGCTAGAAAATCATCCAAATTGCGCCAAATTACCTCCAGAACTTCTACAAAAGTTGCTTGAGCCTCCAGCAAGTGAGAAAAGGTGTCTTCCATCATCATTTGCCTCCTTCAAGTTTTTTTTTTTGGTGTTGTGAAATTTTCTTGAGAATTTGGTGTTTTAACCATTCAAAACCCTAGATTCCCCCCTAACACTCACAACTCCTAAATCCCATTTCCCTTACACTCGCATACCCTTCCCACATTGAAAATACTCTTTCCCAAAACCTATGTTACTACAATCCCTGTCCCTAAAATTTTAAATCCTAAAACTCTAAGCCCTAGGTGCTTCTTTTCACCTAGGCTCCCAATCCCCAATTCCCTATCCTAATTCCCATCACACTATCACTCATTTTCCCTTCCCCCATTTCTCATATCCCCCAAAAAGTCACCTTACACACATTATCATTCCTAATCCCAAGGTTTTTGACAAAAACACCATGGCAGAAGAGGAAGGAAACACATCATTCAGTGAAGGAGAGGAAACAGAGGAAAGGAGGTCACATTAAGGTGGAAGAGTGCTCAAAATTGAACCTGCCAACACTAGGGAACTTTTAGCTTCTCCAATGACAGTAACATGTTTCAAATATGTTGGTTGTTATGATTTTTGTGAACAAATTCATAGGGTTCAGCACCATGACAGGTTGACCAGACTCTTCATATCCAACCTCCACAAAAACCAAGTCACTTTAGCTAGACTCTCAGCTGCCATCATTTCAGCTACCACTGGGATCTCGAATGTTGGGGAAAAGTGGTTTAAAAAGATTGATTTGGAGGAAAACTACTTTGAGCCCTTCCTGAAACCAAGGTTTAAGAATGAGAAAACGAAATTATTTCCTTTTTCCCACCTCCAGGACAAATATGCACTGATGATGAAGAAGAACAAGTACCAAGATAGAGACCTAGAACTAGAGGGTTGAAAAGAGCTCTAGATCTAGAGAGGCAAAGGGAGGTTGGGCTTGATGATAAACTAACCCTAAATGAGTATCTTGCTATAGAGATCAGTCAAAATAGGGATCCATGGCTTGATGGAGCCAATCAGCACTTGGAGAAGCTGTTAGAAAAGGAAAATAAGGATAATGACCTATTGAGGAAAAAATTCAAACACCATGCCCTAAAGGGAAAATTGCATTGGCCAAGCTCAAAAGTGCCAATGAAAAAATTGAATATTTGACCATGGAGGAGAAGAAGAAATTGGACATTCTTTCTGAGGCTTCCCTACAAGCCTAGACACATCATCATCAGCTATTCCACAAATTTTAAAGCATTTTCAAACTTTTTTGCAAATTCTGAGTTTCACTGTGTTTTTCTAAAAAAGGAAATATCCAAAATTTTGTCATATGCGCAGCACCCTAGGTAGTGCGCAAATGATAGGGGAATTTTTTGGGCAAAAGGTCATCACCATTGGATTCATAAGGATGAATACATGCACCCTATACATTTGCTAATGTTTTTTAGACAAACTGGTGAGTGAAAAGGGAAAAAAACACCCTAAAAATCATGTTTCTACCCATATTTTTGCCTAGGTGCTCTACACAGAGTAGTCTTGGGAGATTTCAATTTTGAGGGGTCAAATCAGCATAATTTTCATAACTTGAGGCATATTCAGAAAGAGGATAGGAAGAGCTTTCCAACAAGCCATCTTGGGCCTGATTTAGACACCTATAGGTCAGTCAAAAGTTCCCTTGAACATGGAGGGTGCACAGCCTTAAGGCGTTGCGCATATGACAGTTTGCTGATCTTTTTGGTTTTTCACAAAAATTTTTGATTTTATCTCAAAAAAAAATATTTCTATTAATTTAATTCATCATGGTAAATGTAATTATGGAAAGGATAAGTTACCTAGGGGTAAATTCATTAGGTAAAGTTATCTTTTAGTCAAAATGAATTAGTTTGAATGAAATGAGGAGTGGGTCACTTGGACCATCCCACACTTCAGCTTTCAGTTCAGAAATTAGTGGATCTCTTCCTCACCTCATGGATTTGACCCCTAAGGATGAGTGAAGCTTGTTTTGATGTCTATTTAGCTCCTTTATTCACATTTAGCAAGGGTTGGAATTAGTTTGTATGTTAGCTTATTGATCAAGGAACTATTGTACTCAGCTTGGCCAACTAATAAAGAGGATTTGCAGCTATTTTTTGGGATACATTTGGTATGATGTGTATCATTGTTTTTTCTTCAGTTTCATATGTTAGAATGTTTTTTATTCATGTTCATTAAATCTCTATGGTATGATCTCTTTCAAGTTAGATAGGCATAACACATGCTTTCTCATGCTCTGTTTTGGGAAATTGATCATAGTTTGTCCATTTTCCTCTGTTTAGGAAAAATACATCTCCTATGCTCTTCCTAGATTCTCATCAGTCTCAAAAACATTTCATCACAAATCATCTTTAAGTGATAATCCTTATGCCTACCTTGCCCCATTGATCCCTGCAACCCTATGTCATTTTCCCTCGCCTAGCTTCCTTGACCTAATTTCTTCATCTAGTGATAACCCAACCAAATCAAATCAAAACAAACCCTGCACTCAATATCTAGCATAAAAACCTTAATTCCTCCAGCCCTCCTGGCTGTGACCTTTTGGAGAGATCCCTCTCCAACTTGGTAGGGCTAGCTACCAAGTCAAAAGCTTGGTCTATGGTTACCGTTGTTGGGATTCCTTCTTCAACCTTGGGAATCTAGCAGAGTGATAGTAGATTGTATTGCAAATAATGATGTAAGGGAGCAATGATTCTTAGTGAATCTCAGATAAGTATGAGACCCCTATGCTTAAATATGGTGTTTAGACCTGTAGATTCAATATTTGTGACATGTTTGAAGAAATGTATGTCATGGATAGGAGGGATCCATATGAGTTATTATTGATGTGATTGCTTATGTATCATTATCCTATTTATTGGCTCCCTGTGATTTGCAAGATTGGAAAAAACAAATCTGTAGAGAATCACATCAAACCACTTTAGAGTCCAAGGACCTAACCTTCCTAGACTCAGAGAGGGCTCTCTCTGTTTTTGTTTGTAAATGATTTTATCTTTGTGCTTAAGTTTTCTGATTTTAGGCTAGTTATGAAGTTTGGGTTGTTTGTTTTGTTTTGTTTTAGTTAATTGTTTGATTAATTGATTGATTGTTTCAGTTGAAAAGATGGAATATGAGAAACATTAATCCATTGGGCTATGGATTGATAAAAGGTTTTAATTGTACATCAAATCTGCAAGGGTTTTCATAGGGAAAGCTAACTATATCAAGTGGATCTTTTAGATTAGATGAAATATGAAATGACAGCAAGTTGTGAATTCAATAAAACTAAAGGGCAATTAAGAATCCTTTAACTATACTTTCAACAAGAAAAGCCTTTGAGATAATTGTTTAAGAGGAACTAACGAGTAGGGAAAACCATGAATTCTTTAGCTAAACTATACTAAGTAAACCTTAAGACAACAATCCAACAATCCTAGAGAGCAGGACACCCGTGAATTCTCTAGCTATTACTTTCAGACAAAGAAAACATTCAAGATAACAATTCAGTGAAACTAAATAGTAGGACACCCCTGAATTCTTTAATCAAACTTCAAAGAAGGCCTTTAAAATAACAGTTTAAGAAAAACGAAAGAGCAAGGCAAACCATAAATTTCTTTATCTAGACTCTACTAAGTAAATTTCAAGGCAACAAGCTAGGTGGAACTAAAAAGAAGGACACCCCTGAATTCATTAATCGGACCTTGCAGAAGAGAACATTAAGATGAAAGAAGCAAACAGAATTAAGGTGCCAAGACAGCATATCTTAATCTAAAATTTCTGTTCTTTTATCAGAGAAGTGATGGACAATATGGAAAAAAAAAGAGAAACATTGACAAAGAAGGATAACATCACCATTAACATAGTTCAAGAATCCTGTGAACGTGCTTGTATTACTGATGTCCAAAACAGTTGCAATACTCAAGTGCAACAATCTTTGCAACTCAGAGTTTGATCAAAATCTAGCCTAGCAATCAACCCAACAACCAACAACCAACAATAATAATGAATAATACATGCAGTATTTAACTGCAAATGAGGAGGTGATCCTAAGCTAGGGTTTCAGATTGTAGTTATTACAAAGTAAATGTAATCTTAACCTTTGAGACCATGCAAGGCCCAAGGAAAAATATCACAGGCTAACTTGTTGTAATAATAACTCTTAAATTAACTACTTGGCTAACTTTAAGATATTTTTGACTTATTGGTTTTAACAATAACTTTTGCAATAACTTTTGAGTAGCTTAAATATATCTTTGATTGAAACATTGACTAAGGTAGTTTTCTTTAGCAAAATGTGGCTTTAGGTGGCCAATATGATTTGGAAGAAGTAAATGTTGATCTGGCCTTTTCAATCGGATCTTTTTCCTTCGTTGATTTTCTTTTGAGCTCTGATTAGTCTTTAAAATTATTTGTCTTTTCCTTAACTTTGTTTTCTCTGTTTAATTCCTTTAATCTTATTTTATCTCTGATCTCTCTTTGAATGCTTTGGGTTACTGTAATATCTCTTCTGACCTTCTCTTATCTGTGCTTTATCTTTAACTTGGCCTTCTAACCATGTATTTCATCTTCCACCTTTGATTAACCATTTAATCCCTTTATGCCATTTGTTGTTCTGTGACTGTGTTTTTCATTTGTCTTAATCTACTACGCAACTACTGTAAGACTCTCTTCTTTTCCTTACCCTGTTGATTGAAGAATCTCTTGTTGTCTTTGGAGTGATCAAATGATCATCACCGGTCATGATCTAAGGATGATTTCAGATTAATCTTGTGCTCCTACCCTTTAAGGAAAAAAAACTTATAAATCTTCATTCAGAGAGCCTTGTTTAAGAAATTTTTGGAGTTGGAAATGCAAATTATGCACTTCTTGACACATACATCACATCCACAACTAAAAAAAAATTATTAATAAATGCGCAAGCTCCATAGGGATGGCAAGCAATGATGGTTTGCAGGCAGCAAGGAGAATTGTGGACATAGTCCAAGAAAATGGGGGTTATTTTGGTCTTCTGTGTGTGGCTATGGCCTTCTCGGGTCTTCAAAAGTGTTGCAGAGGCGCTACATGGCAGATTAGGGATTATTACAAAGATTCGGGGTTTCGGCATGTTAGAACAGGGGTCAATGGTTTTGCAGTAGGCGTGAAGGACGATTTGATGGTATTCGCATGGGGCATAGGTGGTGAGGTAGTTTTGGTCGCAGGGATGTGATAGCATTGAGGAGGTGACGTGTGGAAGAAAGGATGAGGGAAAATACCACCCATTTCGCAAGGTCCGAGGTGTTGTAAATGGTGGGCAGTTGGGAGTGCGATATGGGCTGGGGACCATCAGATCAGGAGGGCGGAGATCTGACGGTGGTCGAGATTGGATGAAGTGGCGGGTAGGTTTAGACAGTGGGGCTTGGGGGTATATGGAGTGGGGGTTTTATTATAGGTGGGGTTTGTATAATGTGGGGTCCGGGGTAAGTTAAAGCAGAGGTGCTTAAAATTTTGCGGGGCCAGGGTTATATGGCTATGGGGGTAGAGGCTTTAAAGGGGGGGGGGGGGGTAAAACATGAAGGAGTCAAGTGTTTTTAAAGAAGTGGCGGGGTTAAGGTTTAGAGCGGGTTTGTAAATATAAAGGGGAGTCAGGTTTTAAAACAAAACAAAGTTTTATTTAAAAAGGGTGGGTCCTAAATTAATTTTAATTTATTTTTAAAATAATGTAAACAAAGGGTTTTTGCATTGTTTTGAAGGAAAAGAGGGGAAAGAGTGAAAGGGAGGGTTTAAATGGGTTTTTTAGGAACTGGGAAAAAGTGAGGAATTAAGGTCAAACATGGGTTTTTCCAAAGCAAGAGAGTGGTCTAAATAGGTAAAATGAGAGATAGTGAATAAGCCAAATGAAGATAATGAAGGCAGTGAGATTTCTGAAAATAAATGATAGACAGGGAATGTTATTTTTAGCAGACTGTAGAAAATCCATAGTGATCTAGTGATATAGTGAATACAGGAGACTAACACTATTTTTATTTAATATCCCTTAATTTTTAATCAAGTTATCAGAAGTGACCTAGGCTTTGGGTCTGAAAAGGTGGCTTGAAAATCGGAGTCATAGGCACAAAACTAGGCATTTTGGGCCCTAATTGCTGGAAGACAGTGTTATGCCTGTGACTATAGCCCCATAGAACCTGAAATGCAGTGTTATGTCTGCAGCTATGGATCAAAGGGGTAAAAATGTCAGTGTGACCCATGGGTAAGAGGCTTGAATGGTTGGGTTACCTCTTGATGTGTTGTGGTTTGTGTACAAGGTATGTAGGTTTTGTTTTCCGTCGGTTCCACTTCCGTAAGGTCACATATGAGATTGAATGTCATTATAGTATCATCTTGTAGCATGTTTACCTTGGTTAGCTGGTTACTTGGGTAAATGTGGGAAAAGGGTGTTACAAAAGGGGAGCCAAAGGTAGGGATGACTCCACCTCTTCCTAGCCCAAATCCTTTTAGGACAAGTTAAAGCCAGGGATTTCACCTCAGAACCCCAAAGATCTCTCAAGGCTGGCAATAGTTGTATATCAGGTGAAAGACACTCCTTTTCTTGAAGTGGATTATCTTGTAGCAAACTTGGCTTATGCAGATTATACACGACGGGTGCTTATTTTTCGATTTTATGAATTTTTGGATTTGACATCTTTTCTTCGGGAGTGGGTGAAATGGAATTGGTCCCGGCTTATGAAACTATATTTTTGCTTGAAAGGATTATTTGTGGTATTTTTCAAAAATGCAGTCGACCATTAGAAAGCATTTAATTGGGGTCCCTTGTTTTGGGCACAAGTTGGAATTTCGATTCAACCACAGTTTCCATATTTCAATCCTCTCTCTATGACAACTGTGGCCACTCTATTCTAGGTAAGGTTACTGAACACACCCATTTATTTTCTTCAATCAGAAATCTTAGCTGTTATCGATGATTTACTGGTTGATTCATTAAAATAAACATTGAAAGACTTGAGAAGGGCATTATGACACTTGTACACATATGTGTGGAAATAGATACAAGTAAAGAGTTGTCAGATAAAATCCTCCTCAAGTGAAGGGTCAAAATTTATTCACAGCCAGTGGACTACAAGAACACTACCTTTTAATGCAGGAGATGTCAATATCCTGGTCACCTTTAAAGTTCCTACCCTTTTCGTCAAGGGCCTTCTCCCACTTTGACCCTGAGAAAAAGAATTTTGGTTGGCAAGAAATTAAAGGACCCAAGAATCCTTCTACTTCTAACCAAGACAACATGGAGCATCAAAAGACTCCTACCACCAAGTCAACCCTCATTGTCTCAACTCAGCCACATGAATAGTAGTAATAATAATAATAATAAAATTAATCATATGGTGGTTTACAAGCCTATGGTATTTTTCTATAGTATTAGTTATGATGATGCCTATTTAAAGGCTTAAGGAAATTCATTATGGAATACAAGAGCACTAGGTTAGATCGAGCTTAACTCAAGACTTAATCCTCTTGGTGCTTGGTAAATCCAAATTTAAGATGGATCTAGGGTGGCTTATAGATTTTTAGAGAATAAATGTTTAGTTCACAAATATTATGAGTCTTTGGTTATCATGACTTTGTAATTTAGTTAACAAACAAGATATAAAAAATTATAATTTAAAATATCTTCTTTACATTCGAAATGTAAAACTAATAACTCATTGTTCTAGGTATTATATGTAAAGAACCATTATTTTTTATTTAATCTATTAAAAATTATTTAAAAAATCTATTTAAATCTCATATAAATATTAAATACGCAATTTATATAAAACTTATATAATATTAAAAAAATATAATTCCTCATATATAAATAAAAATTATAAATAATAATAAAAATATTAATAATTAAATGAAAAAAAATAAATAAATTTTAAAAATTAAAAATATTTAAAATTAAAATTAAATTCCAATAACAATTATTTTTACAATTACATTTTCAATGACAACTCGTGAGAAGAATAAAATATTTCAACAGATATAAAGTTTGAATGCAACCAAGCACATGTTGGGCAATGGCATAAGCTAAATTTAAAGATGATGGCATGTAAAGTAGTTTAATGTTTAGTAAGAAATTGTCAAATAAATTTTTTTTTTTTGTAAATTTTTATTAATGTAATAAGTAATAGAGTAGAAAGAAAAATAATAATATAAATATAAAATAATTAAAAATTTCGATTGATTTTTGGTTGGTCTATTTTCATTTTGCACTTTTGGTATATTTATAATATTTTTCGCTCTCTTTTTTTTTACAAGATTTGTCCTCATGATGGGTCTTGTTCTAGACCCAAAATGTAGACGCAAAAATTCTCACTGTGGAGATTCCGAACCCACAAACTCTAAACTCACACCACATAAATCTGAAATTAATATGATATTATATTGAATATGAATATTTAGGATTATCCATAGTGTTGAAAGACATTTTTAGATGTTTAATTCCAACCAAGATCCATTGTTCAAATTTTGTCTTGAAGATAGATCCTCGTTGGGATTCTAAACTTGGACAAATGTCTTTCAACACTGTGGATAATCTTAAACATTCATCTTCAATTGATAACCACATAAGCTTAAAAACCATTATGATATATATATATATATTGAATGGGAGAAAAAATTAATAAAATGTTATTAGGATAGTAATTGCTATATTAATGTTTTTTAAAATAATTATTTTATTATTATATTTATGTTTATTAAATTGAAATTGGGTATATAGTGATTTTCCCATTAAAAAAAAATGAAAATTATAGTGGTAATTAAAAAAGTTGTGTTGTTATTTTGAGCTATTAATTCTTTAAACAATTCATACTAAAATATATATTATTTTTCTCATTATTTTAAATATCTTATAAACTGTTTTATTCATAATATATTGATTATTTTGAAACATTTAAATAGTAAAGAAAGAATCTTTATTTTGAAATAATTAGATACAAACCATAGCATTTTTATTTCAAAACATTGAAATACAAACCAAAATATCTTCACATTCTTTTACCACTCCCCCAAATCCAATCCCAACTCTCATAGCTAATGCTAATAATGACATTTTTTCATCCAAATGACTTACCCATCCCACTTTGATATGATTACTAGTACCACTATTTCCTTCTCCCATTGGTGTTCTCTTTACATTGCATGGATTTAAAGGACAACCTCTTAAGCACTTATTCTTTTGAAATGATGCTACATTGAAAGTAGAAAATTGTGTCCCTGCTGGGATTGAGCCACATAAACTATTACATGAAACATCAAAAACTGCCAACATTGACAAGTTAGAGAGCTCTTGAGGAATCTCTCCAGTCAACCTATTCTTGGACAAGTCCAACTGCTCCAAAATAGATATCTTACTAAGTGATGCAGTTATTTTTCCTTTCAATCAATTCCCAGATAAATTCAACAATCTCAAGCCACTTAGGTTCCCTATGCTTGTAGGGATTTCTCCTATAAAATTATTGCTTGACAAGTCAATTATTGTATTTGTAGCAAGCACATATGTGAGATTATACTCAATTCTTTTAATGATAATGGAAAATGGTACTTTAATCTTCTCTTCAATGCTTGAAGATGCATTAGTTGTAAATCCCTAGAATGTCTCAAGATGAAAAGGTATTCTTCCATTGAATTTATTGTTGGATAAATCCAACACCCTTAAGTTGGTGAGATTTGTGATGGATTGAGGAATACCACCATAAAATTATTATAGCTTAACACTAGTAAGTATTGAAAACTTCCAATATGTTGAAGTATCTCACCTTTTAATTGATTTTTCCTTAAATCCAACAATTCACACATGGTCAAAGACATTGGCAAAGTTCCAGAAAATTTGTTACAATGAGCTGGAAAATATGATAAAAAACTTGGAAAGTTTATATTACCCAAAACTCCACTAAACTAATTTTTTGATATATCTATATCTGTAAGGTAAAGAGATTTGAGTTTTTCTATAGTTTTAAGAATGCTCCACTGATATTATTATTGGACATATCTATGGTTTGTAAAGCTTGGAGATTTCCTATAACTCTAGGAATGTTCCCACGGATATTATTATTGGACATATCTAGGGTACGTAAAGCTTTGAGATTTCCTATTGTTTTAGGAATGTTTCCAGTGAAGTTGTTTTGTGATGAAGTAAAAATGTCTAATGAAACCAGTCCACTAATATGAGAAGGGAGGTTGGCTGACATATTATTCCGACTCAAATCTAGGTTTGTGAGAAATTTTAAGTGACCTATGCTATCTGAAATATTTCCAGTTAAGTTGTTTGAAAATAAGGACAAAGATTCAAGGGATTGGAGTTTTCCTATATCTTGAGGAATTGTACCCGTGATCTGGTTGGTATTGAGGGAAATAACTGTAAGGTTCTTCAATCTTGTAATGGTTTCAGGTATTGACCCTGTGAGCCTATTTGACCGAAGATCTAGCGAAGAGAGATTACTGCAATTTCCTATTTCGGAAGGGATAGAACCTGAAATATTTCTACGAGCACAATTATAATTAGGAAAGCCTTCGGGCGGAGTATCACATAGGCCATAGATTGAAAGGTGAGTAATCTCTCTCAAATTCTGAAAAAAGAGTAAGCTCTCTCAAATTACCGAACTCAGGTGGTACACTGCCGGACATCGATTGTTCCCCGAATATAAAGACTTGAGGGACGAGCAATTTCCTAGCGCCGGAGGAATAATGTCCTCCAGTTTGTTAGAACTTAAGTCCAGCGTCTCTAGCTTGTGCAGCAACCCCAATTCCACTGGAATTCTTCCACTGATGTTGTTTTTTGAAAAGTCGATGTACAATAGCCAGGTACAATTGTGGAGCGCTGGAATTCTCCCGCTCAAGTTGCTGCCACTTAAGTCGATGTGGAATTTTTTTAATAATTTAGTCACCTTCTTATAAAGTCGCTTTGGGCAATAAACATGAACAGCCCAGCCGGATCAATTTATTTAATGGACGGATCATTATTTAACTTCAAACAACGATAATATTTACATTGAAACCATCATTAAAGGGTGCATGTCTATGGCATAGCCCTGTGTTTTATTGTTTATTAAAAATTAATACAAAGATAATAAACATGAAATTATTCTGAATTTAATATAATATAAAGCATAGCTTAATGTTATATAATATAATTTATTTAATTGACGGATCCTCGTTATTTTACTTCAAACAACGATAATATTTACATTGAAACCATCATTAAAGGGTGCATGTGTATGGCATAGCCCTGTTTTTTTATTCTTTATTAAAAATTAATAAAAAGATAATTATCCATTCCGGATTTAAATTATTATTATTATTATATAAAAAAATAATTCTAAATTGAATGAATGTAGGTTGCTAATTTCAACATTTATTAAATATTTTAGATCCTCTCATATATATATAATAATATTTTCAGTGTTATATTAATAATTTTAATTTTATAATTTTAAAATCTTTTCTAATTTATTAATTATTGGTGTTTATGTCAAATAATTATAATATTTATTTTATTTATTTATTTTTTCACTTTACTAATCAACGTTTTTGGTATTATTGATGATGATAATGAGCAAATCCATTGAAATCATAATGAATTTATGCCTTTAAAAAGGGTAAAAATTATTAGAGTTCTATAAAACTTTATTTTGTATTAAAAAAAATTAAAGAAAGAGTTTTAAGATTATCATATTTTTGGTGACTTGAGAGGTTAGGAATGTTGTAACAAATAATTTGAAATTGAGTTTAAATTTGGGTGTATGTGTGGCATCTTAGGGAAAGTTCTTTTTATTTTCAATCCTCCTAGTGTCACAAACATGAAATATTCTTGCATCCCACAATGTTTAAAGAGTTGTCCAATGTCCAATTTTACTATGAAGCTTATAGAGGTTGGTTCATAGTTTAGCAATGTTGATTTTCTTCTTTATGCTAATTAGAATTAAAAATATTTTTGATTTTCTACATTAAAAATGACCACCTCTTTGCAGTATCTTATACTCCTTTCATTTTCTAAATAACAAAATCTTTTTACATTTAGATCACATATTACTTTTAATATTATTTGTATCCAACAAAATAACATTTTCTTTTAATCCCTTATGTTTTCGTGCTTTAACCAAGACTTGGCATTTCTATGTCATCCTTAATTAAACTATTAATGATTATGGCTAAAGCTAAACATAATGTATATTTACTCTCTTTCACACCATTTTCTCATTGTTCAAATGCTTTACATTGCAACATGTTAATTTCAATTGAAATTAATATATCCTTCATGTAAAATGTTATAATAAATATAAATTTCAATTGAAATTAATATATCCTTCATGTAAAATGTTATAATAAATATAAAATAATACACATGTCCATTGAATTTCATAGTTTTTTCATGCAAAAGTTTATAATGAATATTAAACAATAGCTTATCACTAATGGAAAAATCATTAATTCAAATTAATTTTTCTAATTAAAAATAAATGTTATTCATGAAAATTTCATTTTTTTAATTAAAAAGAAATGTCACTCATGAAAATTTCATTTTTTTTAATTAAAAATAAATGTCTCCTATCATTTTTTTAAATATAAATATTTTTTTAATGAAACAATTATTAATAGCTATATAATAACATCATACTATTATACTATTATTTATATATATATATATATATATATATATATATATATATATATATATATATATAAAGGCATAGTTTAATGTTATATAAGGTATATTCTACTTATAATATAAGGATACTTTTGAAAATATTGTATCATAAAAAAAAGTACATTTAAATGATTAACTTTATTTTCATGAAAATATATAATAAAAAATGTAATGATATTTCATAAACAAAATGTTTCATGTTAATTACTTTTCTCATCAAATTTTAATAGTGATATTTACTATTTATCAAATAATAATAATAATAATAATTCACAAAAGTATGCTATATGACAACTTAGGAATGGCTAACTTACAAGGATTCTAACCATAATTTTGAAATATTTGTATTAAAGTACTAGCGTGGCAAAGTTAGTAATTTAATATATGAACTATTTGTGTTCTTATAAGTAATGTGTTTTCTAAAATGATTTTATTATAGTAACACATTGTTATAATAATATTTACTTACTACTTACTTAAGAGTTCATTAAGGCATTATAACTCATAATGTCACTAACGAGGATTTGAACTTGGGTGCGAAAGATAAAAACCATTCCATTCAACCACGCAGATAACCCCAATTGACTTTTATTTTTCATTTTTTTTATACATAATAATAAATAAATATTTAATACAAAAATATGTAATTTTTATTTAATTATTGAATAAATAAATGAGCTTTGGGGGAAACTCAATTAGTTATTGCCATGAAAATGAAGCTTTATGTCTACAGAGGCTCAAGGTTGAAATCCCCTTGATTCACTGATGCACGTGGAAGGAGCATATGTAGACACATAGAGGTTATAGTGGTAGTGGTTGGAATCGATCCCATGTCATGCGAGGTCAAGACCCTACAAATCGTTGATTCCTATATATATATATATCAAACAAAATCATATTATTACAAATAATTCTCTATCCGTGAAGATTGATATTTTGGAGTAAGTACTTCCTTTAATGATGTGAAGAACAAGGGGGAGTATAATCATTCTAAATGCAATATATATATATATATATATATCAAACAAAATCATATTATTACAAATAATTCTCTATCCATGAAGATTAGGATTTTGGAGTAAGTACTTCCTTTAATGATGTGAAGAACAAGGGGGAGTATGATAATTCTAAATGCACTATGGTTCGACACTATGATAAGAGTAAATGGATTATGGTTTATTAAGTATGTCTTTATGAATATTACAACATGCATGATTGTAGCGTGTATTTTGTGATTTGATGATGATCGAATCCATCGTCATACTTTGTTATTCTTCTATGAGAATAGAGGTTTTCTCTATTCTAAGTTTCCCACTCTACAAAGCCAATTACAATACCAATGGGGTATGTTTCTCTGAACTATATCCAATAATCAACCTCAATCCTTTCTTCCATATACATTTAGTTTAGATTATATTCCATATATTTGAACCCCTCCTGAAAACTAATACGATTTTAAGCAAAGAACCCCAACAGGTTACTCTCTTCTTTATGGTATGTAACAAACAACTAACTTTTAGATATTTATTTTTCATCCTTAATTTCTTCACTTTCCTTGTAGAACTATTCATATATGGTAAAATATCATCAATAAATAAAAAATGAGTTATATAAATTGTTATTTCAATCATGATAAAAAAAATCCACTCATTTCTTCAAGATTGACATAGGACTCTACTCAAATATTTAGCCACTAATAAGAACAATAGACGAGAGAATGTGCACTCTTACCTTAACCCTTTCTTAGGTTTCACAAATGCTGAGGTTTCTCCATTAATAATGTTTACAAATGACACTATACTAATACAACCTATTATCCATATCACCATTAGTAATAACCATTAGTAAATTGAAAGTAACTTGCAGTAGCATTAATCTTAGGTATAACCAATTTGTCCTAACATACATATTTGATAAATCCAAATACAAAACCATGGTTGTTTGAATTTTTTTTATAGTATGTGTTGGGGTTCCCATGTTTTGTCAAGGTTGGCAATACCAAAAGATGAGACAACATCAAACCACTTTCAGACCCTAGGATCTAGCCCTCCTGGGTCCAGAGAGGGATCTCTCTATGATTGTCAAAGGTATATGTCTTGGAAGTTCAAAGGTTAAGATATTAGGCTAGTTATAAGGCTCGGGGTTTGTTTGTCTGATTTTTTGTTTGGTTGTTGGGAATCAGGAAAGAAGGGTTCAATATAAGACAAGGCTGAGCAAAGAAGATTTAGGCAAAAGGAGAGATAATTCCAGGGAACATTAAAGACCATTGGGCAATGGAGTCAGGAAGGGATTTTCTTGCTAATCAATATGCAGACTTTCAATTGGGCTAGTCATCTAAAGCATTGGATCTTAAAGATGATAGTGTGGCATGAAAGGTAAGAAGGAAGGAGAAAACAAAGAAACATTAAAGATTTAGATCACAAAGTTGAGAACCTGAGATCAGAGAGAGACTTTGAACTCTCAATGCTTCGGCCTTCAGCTTAAGGGAACTTAGAAAGGCTTAATTAATTGAAAAGGATCCTAGTGAGACAGAGACAAGTTCTAGACCTTCCAGTGTTCCCAATTCATTCAATTAAATCCTAACAAGAACATCTAAAGTCAGATTCATTAATTCATGCATCAGCTAGCAGCATATGGAACTACTACACTGGTTAAAGCAATTGAAATCAAACTTCAGATACACATATAGCAGAAAAACATTAAAGGCAGGGAGAGCAGAGACATAGGGTACCTAACAATGGTAAATCCTATGCCAGATTTTTGATGCGTGCCAAAAGAAATGTAATGAAATGAAATAAACACAGAGATAGAAAACATAACCAGCTGCTTTAAATCAGGATCCAAAGAAATGTGCTTGTCATATTAAAAAAAACAACACCAGTCAAGTACAACATTACCAATAGCTTGATATTCAGTCTGAAAACATCTTTCTCAGCCTATCTTACAAATTTACACAGAGAACATGTCTCAAAGGAAACAACTTGCAATTCTCAGATAGCCGATCAACAACCTTTTCAATGAGTTTCTTCCTGATTTTTATAGCTGAAAGATGAGCAGAGGAGGTAGGTGAAACACTAAATGAAGCATTAAAACTCAGAAAACAAAGAGGGCCGAAACCCATTCTATTTAAACTCTGTGCATTTATCCCTGGTACTCCTTGGATGAAATGGTGGTCTTCGTCAGGCTTCCACTTACTCCGGGTATGCCCCTAATGTACTTTGGCTGCAGTACTTTGTAGTGCACTAGTGAATAAACAAAAGGTAAATAAATGACAGTGAAGTCCGCCATACCGCATCACAAATGCTATGGTAGCTTAGGACTATGGTCAAGGTTGAATTTTCTTCAGGAACACGGTAAATAAAGGAAACAATATGGGCGCTTTGTCCTTTCACAGGTAGGAACGTTCTGCTGATGTAGCTACCCTGATGACATAGTTTCCTGTGCATTGGACCTTCTGAGAGATCCAAGGGGTCTTCGATCTGGTACCTTGCCTTGAAATACTTGGTTTAAGGCTCAAAATCTTCTATTACAGGCCCTAAACATTCTGCTTTTCCCACTGATACTCTTTGCACTTTCCACGTTTGCCTCTGACTGTGAAATCTATGCTTTAATGGCTCTGGGGAAGATTTTCCAGAGTTTAAACTCTGTTCCTTTAACGCGAGCCCTGTCATACGTCTTCTCAGACCCTTCTTCATGAGTTCGAATCTTGAAAATGGTCCTTTCCTGTTTCTCTGTAATTGTACAGAGATTGTGAATCATGGAAGTTGTCCGCCGCTCGTACCCTGCAAAAACACGCGACTCTGTTATGAAATCCATGCATAGGGGAGGATGGTTATGGAGGATGGGGAGAATGATAGCGTGATAGTGGTAAAACGGTGCTTTTAGATAAAACAATGGTGAATAATGCAGTAATATGCTGTAAACAGCGACTAATAGGATTTTGGTGGAAAAATGCGTGTGGACCGTTTGATCGTGGTCCGGTGGAGAGGATCGAAGGTGGAGATTTAATTAGTGGGATGGCTTATGAAAGCTGGGTGGAATGCATAGACTCGATGTGAAACATTAAAATTTAATGTAAATCGCGAAAGTTAGAACTTAGGAAAAAATGCAAAGAAACGAATGAAAATGCAATGAAAATGATCGTGTGTGGTGGGACCCAGCATGGGTGGAGGGCGATTCACTTAGGATCGTCGAATCTCAAGAGGAGATCGACAGCTATGATCTAATCGGAGGGGAGAAATGGGAGGGTCGGCAGTCTGATTGAACAATGGTGCGATTGGTTTATGACCGTTGGATTTTGGGCTAACGGACGGTCGAGATTGGATCGGGGAGATCGCAATCGCAAAGGGCAGAAGGTGGCAGAAATTGAGAAATGTGATTGCGATTGGAGCGAGAGAGCAAGGGTCGTTGGATCAACAGGAGAATCAATGGCTAGGATGGGATCAGCAGATCGCAATCGGTGAATGCAGTCGGGTGGCACATTTAGACCTTGCGATTGCGATGGGGAGCAATTGAGCGCCAGCCGTCGGATCTGGGTCTAGATCGATGGCGGAGATTGAATTGGTGGGGAACAAAAAGTAGTGACAGAGGGGAGTGGGATAAATCTAGACATTTAGATCTGGGGGGGGGGGGGTGGACGGCTCAGATCGGATCGGGACGTCGCAATCAGAAGGAGCAGAGGGGTGTCACGGAAAAAGTTGCGACTGCGATCGGGGCGGGAGTGCGATTAGCGCCGGGCCGTTCGATCAAAACGATAGATCAATGGTAGAGATCGCGGCAGAGGCCTTATGGACCAAAACTCAATCGCATCGGAGTTTTTTGGTTAACACAGAGATGTGCCCGTCTGCAAGTTGCGATTGCGATTAGAGCTTTGAGTCTTTGCGCCTGGTTCTAGCGCAGGGTCACGTGGGGAAGTGGTTTGTGGGCTGGCAGGAAAGGGGCTAGGCCTTATTATACGAAAAAGTGGGCTTTTGGCCCATTTTAAGTGCATTTCAAGGCCAATGAAGGGTAACGATAAGGGAAAAAAGGGGAAATTAAGCCAAACAAGGGGTGGATGTAGGATTTAAAGGGGATTTTGGGAGGATTTAGAGGGTAAAGGGGGACTTTGAAAAAGGGGAAAAAAAGGTAAAATGGAGAGTTCTGCAGAGGTACAAGGGGCAAATAAAGGCCTTGTGGAGCACAATTCTTCATCATCAGTGAGGCTTATTGACTCAAGAACAGCAGAGGGAAACAATTAAAGGGCAGGGAACATGAAAAGGCTTCAAGGATGATGTTTTTTCAAGAGAAAGGCATTCCTTGAAGGCTCATAAAAAAAATTAGCCCCTTGCTTGCTTGTTAAGGAATTTATAGGGGGCTAACAGTGGCTCCACATGGGGCTGGCTTCTTCTTGAAGGAGTCAAGAATTCAGAAATGATCTATGGAGTAGGCCAGATGCCTTCTGCTTGAGCCACCTTTCTTCTTTTGTTTTCAGCTGCCATAATTGTGAATACATCAATTAGCAGAGTCGTCACCCAAACAATCTACCCACCCATCCTACGATCCTAGCATTTTTTCTTCTTCTAGGGTGCATTTGGACTAGCAGACTCTTTACATCATTTATTTTTATAAACAGAAGATAAACCTATTCTAAATCTACCCTTATCACTACATGAGACCAGATTAGACTGTTGGTCTTATATGTTTCTCTACCTAATCTAATATCTGCTGGGATTAGACTGTCCAGAAGATTTCTTCTCTACATTCTACAACATAAATTTAAAAACAGTCAAACTAGGATTAGAAAGTCTAGTTTGCTGTGGATCCAAGGCATAAAGACAGTTGGACATGGACAAAAACTTGCGGAAAACTGAAAACAAAATCTTGAAGGTTTGAGATCTGAAATTTTGAAGTGTCCTTCTTTCTTTTGTGACTCAAGTTTTGAGCTTGTTGGAGTCACTTTCTCTTCTTCGTTCAGCTCTGGTTTTGGGCTTGTTAGAGCTAATTCTTCTTTCTTCTTTGCTGGTCCAGGTTTTGGGCATGTTTGAACCAGCTATCTTTGCTTTCTTTGGCTTAGGTTTTGATCATATTAGAGCTAGTATTTTGCACTTCAGAGGTTCATATTTTGAGCATGTTTGAACCTCTCCTTTTCCTCTGTTTTTTGAAACATTTTCTCTTTTTCTTGAAAACAAACACAGCAATGGTATTTACAATGGAAATGGAAACTAGAAATTGGAAATCAGCAGAAGTAGTGTTTGAGCATCCTGCCATTGACAGGACCCCCAAACAGCTCAGTACCATCTAACTCTTATAGGAAAAAGGCATTTGAACCCACAGTGGCCTGGATGATGTATGGACCTTGCCACAAACTGCCAAACTTGTCGTGCTTTCCTTTGTCCTCTCTCCTTGAGTCCCACTTCATAAATTTATCTCCAATTTTGAAATCAGAGGCCTTAGTTCTTTTGTCAAATAACTTCTCTATATTTTCCTGAACTTTGATAGCTCTATTATAGACCTCTTCCCTTGTTTTCTAGAGATGAATTGTTTGATTTATCCTTCTCACCATACTGTCTTCTTCTGTCTGAATCTCTTGGACCAGCTTAATCACTAGTACCCCAAGGCTGGTAGGAAACACTGCTTCTGTTCCATAGACAAGCTGATATGGAGACATGCCAATGGATTTCTTTGTTGTAAGCTTGTCGGCCCACAGGACATGCACTAACTTGTTATGCCATGACTTTTTGTTCTCTTCTAGCAACTTTTTGATGATGGTCACTAGGCTCTTGTTTGATGATTCAGCTAAGCCATTACCTTGTGGGTAATAGGCAGTTGAATGACCGAGTGTTATTTGATACCTATGACAAAAATCAACCATTTTCTTGGATCCAAAAGCAGCGGCATTATTAGTGATTATTTTCCTTGGGAAGCCAAACCGAGAGAGGATATGACCTTCTAGGAACATAATGATGGCTGAATATGTGGCATTCCTAGTAGGTATGGCCTCTATCCACTTATTGAAGTGGTATGTGGCTATTAAGATCCATTTGTGTTGTGCAAAAGAAGCAGGGTGAATTTTTCCTATGAAATCTAGGCCCCATTGCATAAAGGGACCTTCAACAGTGATGGGTTGTAGAGGTAAGGGGAGGAGCTTTCTTTTGCCTTCAAAAATCTGGCATTTGTGGCAGGCAATTACCATCTTATGGATATCATTGAAGAGTGTAGGCCAATAGTAGTCAGCTATGAGTATTTTGTTTGCAGTGGCTTTCTAGTTCAGGTGGCCTTCACACTCTCCTGCATGGAATTCTTGTTTAATCCTTTCTGCTTTAGACACAGGCAAACTTTTTTTTTTTTTTTGTGACTAGGAGAATCGGAAACTGCAGCGGTATCATACTCGCGTTACACGGGGTCTAATCCCGCTGGCTACCCCTATACTCCTAGGAGAAATTGCTGAGCCCGCCACAACAGCCCCTTGCGTAAGACGGGATTTGAACTCTTGACCTGCACCACAGCATGAACGCCTTAACAGTACGCTCGCTTGCCACTAGACCAAACCCCGACGGGCAGACACAAGCAAACATTTAAGCAATAGGCCATTTGTATTTTTCTAGTATAAGCCTTCATTCATTATGCAATAGCTTCTGGCTTTTAGCTTTAAGAATCTGGCCTTGGTATTTGATAGTTCAGGAGGGGCATTGAGGTGTGTAAGCACATACAGAATGTCAGAATACCAAGGAGAGCTCTGAAACTTCCCTTCAACAGTGGGATCAGGAAATCCCTGCTGCTCATCCAAGGCATCTACCATGTTAATTTCAAGGGCTTATAGATTTGATTCAGCCATTAGTCGAGCTAAGCCCTGACCTTTGATCAGTTTGGCGGGTTTTATCTTAAGGTCGTACTCTAGGATCACAACAATCCATTTGCCCCTCTTCCCATCTGGGTCTTGGGACAAGATATCTTTGACCACTATGCTAGGCACGTAGGCTATGGTGTGGGAATGCAGAATGTACACCCTGAAGTCTTTCAAGGCCTTGACTAAGGCATAGGCCTGTCTTTCCATTATGTTGTATTTCAAGGGTGCATCTCTCAGTGCTTTGCTGAAGAAGGAAATGGGTTGTTCCATTCCCTCTAGATTTTTCTGCAGCAGAACTGCAGCTATTGTATGCTCGAATGCAAATGAGAAAATCAGAAAATCCTTTGAGAAATCAGGGCTGATTAGGACAGGAGCCTGGGTGAGTGCAAGTTTTACTGATTCGAAAGATTTCTTGGCCTCTACAGTCCATTTAAATCCCGCACCTTTCTTTAACATGTTTATCATATTCCTAAGGTGTTCAGCTAGATTGGGAATAAACCTCCTTAAGAATTTGATCTTCCCAATGAAGGACTGTAATTCTTTGATGTTTCTTGGGTGTGTGATTTGTAGTATTCCCTCAACCCTTTGTGGGTCTATCCTAATCCCCTTCTCAGATATGATGTGGCCAAGAAGCTTACCTTCTTGCAGCCCAAATACAGCCTTTTTAGGATTCAATGACAGACCAAACCTTCTACATTTTTCAAAGACCTTTCTCAGAAGTTTCAGGTGTTCTTCTTCAGTCTTGGAGTAGACTGTTATGTCATCCAGATAGATGACAATGAAGTGCCCTATCTCATCGGAAAAAGCTATATCCATTGCTTGTTGGAAGGTTGCACCAGCGTTCATCAGTCCAAAGGGCATTTTAACATACATAAAGGTGCCCCATGGAGTGGTAAAGTCTATCTTGAGTTGGTCTTCTGGGAGTACTAAGACTTGGTTGTAACCTAAAAAACCATCTAGCAGGGAGATCCTTTTTGAGCCTACTACCCTCTGAAGAATGTGTTACATTTTTGGCAAAGGGTAATTGTCTTTGAGTGAGGCTCTGTTAAGATTCCTGAAATATATGCAAAATCTGATCTCACCTGTTTTCTTTCTCACCGCTACAAGGTTTGATACCCAATCAGAAAACCTTACAGGAACTATTATGCCTGCCACATACATTTTTTTAATCTCTTTTTCAACTGCAGGCAATTGCTTTGGGTTTATTCTGTGAAGTTTTTGTCTAAAGGGCTTCTGATTTTCTTTCAAAGGTATTTTGTGTTGTATAATGTTCGTGTCATAGGCCTTTAAGTCTTCATAGCTCCAAGCAAACACGTCAATGAATTCCTTGAAAAGGTCAATGTATTTCTTTTTCATGTTTGCCGGCAAGGACTTAGCCAATTTAATCATTTTGGTTTTATCTTTAGTGCCTATGTTGCATTCTTCAATGTCAGAGTCTGCGTGTTCTATAGTGGGCTTTTTTGCTACATTGTCAAAGTCAAAAAGGTCTTCTAAAGGTGCCAGACCTCGAGGTATGTTCTTATCTTTGGCCTGCAACACCTCTACTTCTTCACTATTTGCGTTTTCGCATTTTTCGTTTGGATTTCCAATTTGTTCGTCCAAAGCGTTTATTTCTATGTGGCAAGGTGGTTCTTCCTCATGTGAGGGCTCTTCACTTAGGCAGCTATCATCAGATTTCTAGTCTGAATCAGAATATTCAAACTCGTTCCTGCCCATCAAGAAATCCTCAATTTGTTTATCGCCCTCAAAGACCTGCCAATATTTTTCGTTATCCAGCACTGCAGGTCTGAATTTGGTCTGTATTATGATTTGCTAGTCGCTTGGAGTCTTAGGGTATGAACTAGCTAGGCAAGCTAATCCATTTGCAATGAATTTTTGACTCCTAGGACCAAACACTAATTCGTATTCAACAAATGTTTTCAATATATCCACGACATCGTTCCTATATGCTCTCAACCTAGGGTGTTTGGCTGAGTATTCACCATTCACCTGTTTTATAACCAACTCAGAGTCTCCTTGCACGGAAATCCTACGGGCTCCTATTTTCTTCAACAGATTTAAGCCTAGGATAAGAGCCTCATACTCTGCAATATTATTTGTACATTTGAAATGCAGGTTGTAGGCATGGCTCTCCGCGTATTCATTCTCTGTGTTATGTAGCCACACCCCTGCCCCAGCAGTTCTCTTGGTGCATGACCCATCAAAGTTCATTTCCCACAGGAGCCCATTTTTCATTTTATCGTCATTTCCATCCCTATCGTGGGTTTCACTGGTCTGTTGTATTACGGGTTCTGTGTTGTGCTGTGGAGGGTTTCGTTGCTCGTGTGGTATATGAGTTTGTGAGGGGTGACTAACCGGATGATTACATGTGGTTTTGTGTTTGGTCTGAATCTCTGTTTCAGTGCACTGTCTAAGGTTTTCTTCTTCATGTTCCTCTAAGTCGAGAGTAGCCATTATGTTAAGGTCCGTAGTCTTAACCCCTTTGTTTGTATCTATGTTTTCTGATTCTGGCTCTCCCAAAGATTCATCGCTACTGAAGATAAAAGAGTCCAGGTCTATGTGTACAGAGTAAAGAGGAGAATTTTCAGGCTTTTCAGGGCTACTAACCAGGAATTTCATTTTTTCCTCCCTGTACAGTCTTCTTAGTTGGCCAAAAACAGGGATTGTGGCATATGCCCCATCCATCTGCATGGTACCCTGCAGCTTGGCTCCCCAAGACCGTGACATTAGCATACCATACTTAGGTGGCACATCAGCCACCACAACATCCATGACCATACATTTTGCTGGAATCTGGGTTAGGCTTACACACAGGTCTTTGATTAGGCCCAGAAATTTTACTCTGCTAGAGTCAAATGAATATAAATTTTTATAAGGAAGGGTTATCTCTAGGCCTAATCTTTCCATAACTATCTTAGGCATCAGGTTGTGTGAGGCCCCAGAGTCATGCATTTCATTGTGAAGGATCTTATCATGGATATTAAGACTGATATAAAAAGGGGGAACTACCGCTTCCTGAAATTTCCCTTCAATCTTTGGACCAAACAGAAGGATTGGTTGGTCATCACTCAGGCTGACAGTGTCACTATTTTCACCTAGGTTCAAAGCTTTCAAAATTTGGCCTTTATATACATCCTGAGTGGCCAACTCAGAGAGTGGGACAGATATTTTAATTTTTGCAATCTCACTTTCTAGATTGAAAGTGGACTGACTCTTTGGAATGTTCGACTCTGTTTTGTTAGCCACTGCCTTGATGGCTGAATCAGTGTGCTGATTCTCATTATGTACAGTGTTGATGATAGTTTTATCAGGAGCACTAACTATAGTGCTAGTACTGCTAGTTGGTTGAGTTTGTTTCTCACTGTTTTGGTTGTCTTTTCCTTTGTTCTTCCCAGAACTCTCAGCTGCTGACTTGTTACTCTCAGCAGTTGCTTTAGAAGATTTCTCAGGCCTTTTCTTGATGGTAATCTCAGAAGCTTTGGGTTTGGAATTATCTAGGCTTTTCTTGCTCCTAATTTCATACTGTTCTCTGACTTGCATGATGGCATCTTCAAATCCAAGTCTGTAATCCTCCGATTCTAATCTTTCCTCATCCCAACATGAGGATGAGGGCTGATCTTCCTCTGAGTAGTAGTTGTGGATTGAATCTTCTATTTAGAACATGTTTATTGCATTACCTTTAGACTCTTCTATGATTCCCTCATCTTCATCAAGGAAGTTTTCTTGAAATGGGGGAATGACTTGTTGATCGAACTCTCTTTGTCTGTTGGGAGTGGTGTTGTTTCTTCTAAAGTTCTGGTTCTGGTTATGGCTTTAGTTTCTGTTTTGATTGCTAACTGTGACAACCATTCTTTCCATCATTTGTTGTAGCTTTTCCATGTTTTTGGATAGACGGTCATAATTTGGATCAGATGTGGAAGCTACATTGTCATCTCTATATGATACCCTTTTCTCAGCCCTCAATCTCGCTTTTTTCTCAATCAGGTTAGCCTCTACACTCACTGCTCCCTTTTGCATATCTTCCAGTGTGTTGTAATCTCTCTCCCTAAGCTGGTAGGCCATGTCAGGATCAAAGCCTTCAGGATATTTCGCTAGAGCCATACCTTGGGGAGGTTTCATGTGTGGGGGAAGAGAGTTGTAAACACTGTTAAACCTTGTAGAGTAGTCATGGAGACTCTCTCCTACGTTTCTTTTCAGGTTCTTGTATTCTGCTAGGATTTGGAGAGGGTTGGCCTTAACTTCCCATTTATTTATAAAAGTCTGATCTAAAGCAGGAAGGTCTTGGATACTATTAGGAGGTAGGCCTTTAAACCATTTTTTCACTTCCCGTCCTAAACTCTGGGAAAATATTCTCATTTTGACTGTATCATCATCTATCTCCATGTAGTCAAAAGAATCTTCCATCCTATCCACATGGTTTTGAGCTGTGATGGACTCCTTTGCAGTGAAATGTGGGATCTTTGATTGATAATCGTTAGGTAGGGGCACTAGAGGCTGGGTTAAAACTAGAGGTGCATACCAGGCTGCCATGATGGTATTTTGAGGAGGTAAGGGATTGGCTTGAGCAGCTGGTATATGGATGACGGGGATAATAGGACCGACAGAAGCTTCTTGGGTAGATTTAGGGTGGCAGAGCCCCAAGTTTTGAATGAAGTGAATATCAGGAGGTGTAGATGGAGGGGTTCCTCTGTCCCTAATGTGTTGACCACTTTGAGTTGGTGAACCAGGAAGCTCAAGGTCTGGCTGGTCTAGAGCATTGAATGACCTAGTCCTAAGTAAGCTATTTTGAAAGTCTAGGCCAAAAGGTGAGGCCAATAGAGCTGTGAAGTCTTCCGGTGTAGAGTTAGCTCTATGTATGTGGCTAGAAATAGCTAGCCTTATAGGTGCAAGAAATCTCTTGAGGATGCTCTCAGGGTTGTCAACTATATCAGGTGGGTTTGGGTTGGGATAAGCTCTTGTGTGAATGGTTCTTGAAGCCAGAATGCTAATTTCCAACAAAGCAGCTTAACCCTACTTGTTACTTCTATTGTGGTTGATGTTGTTTTAGAGGCTGGTCTTCCAGTGGAGTCTTATGTGAAACCAAGATAATCAGCATGCCTACTGATCACCAGTGGATTCTTTGATCTTTAAAGAGCTATGAAGTTGCCAGGTGGAAGGTTTAGGATGCTTCTGGAGGGTACACTATCCACCACAGTGCTTATGAGATGTCCCTTTTCAAGGATATCTTCAAAACACAGCACACTCTAACCAAAGATTGACTGGGAGGGCATTTACCAGATATGTCACCTATGAAGAGGATGAGATCCGGAGGCTACCTGGCCCTTTCCAAACTCTGTCTAAGAGTGTGGGAGAAACATAACAAATGGTGTGGAAAGTGAATTTGCAAATGGAAGTGTTTCACTACCAACCTAACCAGAGTTTCTAGTTTTTCTAAGGCTCTTGTGATGCAGTAAGATGGAAAATACTCAGAAGTCCCCAGCGGAGTCGCCATTATGTTGGGGTTCCCATGTTTTGGCAAGGTTGGAAATACCAAAAGATGAGACAACATCAAACCACTTTCAGACCCTAGGATCTAGCCCTCCTGGGTCCAGAGAGGGATCTCTCTATGATTGTCAAAGGTATATTTCTTGAAAGTTCAAAGGTTAAGATATTAGGCTAGTTATAAGGCTCGGGGTTTGTTTGTCTGATTTTTTGTTTGGTTGTTGGGAATCAGGAAAAAAGGGTTCAATATAAGACAAGGCTGAGCAAAGAAGATTTAGGTAAAAGGAGAGATAATTCCAGGGAACATTCAAGACCATTGGGCAATGGAGTCAGGAAAGGATTTTCTTGCTAATCAATATGCAGGCTTTCAATTGGGCTAGTCATCTAAAGCATTGGATCTTAAAGATGATAGTGTGGCATGAAAGGTAAGAAGGAAGGTGAAAACAAAGAAACATTAAAGATTTAGATCACAAAGTTGAGAACCTGAGATCAGAGAGGGACTTTGAACTCTCAATGCTTCGGCCTTCAACTTAAAGGAACTTAGAAAGGCTTAATTAATTCAAAAGGATCCTAGTGAGCCAGAGACAAGCTCTAGACCTTCCAGTGTTCCCAATTAATTCAATTAAATCCTAACAAGAACATCTAAAGTCAGATTCATTAATTCATACATCAACTAGCAGCATATGGAACTACTACATTGGTTAAATCAATTGAAATCAAACTTCAGATACACATATAGTAGAAAAACATTAAAGGCAGGGAGAGCAGAGACATAGGGTACCTAACAAGGGTAAATCCTATGCCAGATTTCTGATGTGTGCTAGAAGAAATGTAATGAAATGAAATAAACACAGAGATAGAAAACATAATCAGCTGCTTTAAATCAGGATCCAAAGAAATGTGCTTGTCATATTAAAAAAAACAACACCAGTCAAGTACAACATTACCAATAGCTTGATATTCAGTCTGAAAACATCTTTCTCAGCCTATCTTACAACTTTACACAGATAACATGTCTCAAAGGAAACATCTTGCAATTCTCAGATAGCCAATCAACAACCTTTTCAATGAGTTTCTTCCTGATTTTTATAGTTGAAAGATGAGCAGAGGAGGTAGGTGAAACACTAAATGAAGCATTAACACTCAGAAAAGAAAGAGGGCAAAAACCCATTCTGTTTAAACTTTGTGCATTTATCCCTGGTACTCCTTGGATGAAATGGTGGTCTTCGTCAGGCTTCCACTTACTCCGGGTATGCCCCTGATGTACTTTGGTTGCAGTACTTTGTAGTGCTCTGGTGAATAAACAAAAGGTAAATAAATGACAGTGAAGTTCGCCATACCGCATAACAAATGCTCTGGTATCTTAGGACTGTGGTCAAGGCTGAATTTTCTTCAGGAACACGGTAAATAAAGGAAACAATATGGGCACTTTTTCCTTTCACATGTAGGAACGTTCTACTGATGTACCTACCCTGATGACATAGTTTTCTATGCATTGGACCTTCTGAGAGATCCAAGGGGTCTTCGATCTGGTACCTTGCCTTGAAATACTTGGTTTAAGGCTCAAAATCTTCTATTACAAGCCCTAAACATTCTTCTTTTCCCACTGATACTCTTTGTCACTTCCACGTTTGCCTCTGACTGTGAAATCTATGCTTTAATGGCTCTGGGGAAGATTTTCCAGAGTTTAAACTTTGTTCCTTTAATGCGAGCCCTGTCATACGTCTTCTCAGACCCTTCTTCATGAGTTTGGCTCTTGAAAATGGTCCTTTCTTGTTTCTCTGTAACTGTACAGAGATTGTGAATCATGGCAGTTGTTCACCGCTCGTACCCTGCAAAAACACGCGACTCTGTTATGAAATCCTTGCATAGGGGAGGATGGCTATGGAGGATGGGGAGAATGATAGCGTGGCGGTGGTAAAATGGTGTTTTTAGATAAAACAATGGTGAATAATGCAGTAATATGGTGTAAACAACGACTAATAGGGTTTTGGTGGAAAAATGTGCGTGGACCGTTTGATCGTGGTCCGGTGGCGAGGATCGACGGTGGAGATTTAATTAGTGGGATGGCTTATGAAAGCTGGGTGGAATGCATAGACTCGATGTGGAACATTAAACTTTAATGTAAATCGCGAAAGTTAGAACTTAGGAAAAAATGCAAAGAAACGAATGAAAATGCAATGAAAATGATCGTGTGTGGTGGGACCCGGCATGGGTGGAGGGCGATTCACTTAGGACCGTTGGATCTCAGGAGGAGATCGACGACTATGATCTAATCGGAGGGGAGAAATGGGAGGGTCGGCTGTCCGATTGAACGATGGTGCGATTGGTTTATGACCGTTGGATTTTGGGCTAATGGATGGTCGAGATTGGATCGGGGAGATGACAATCGCAAAGGGCGGAAGGTGGCAGCAATTGAGAAATGCGATTGCGATTGGAGTGAGAGAGCGAGGGTCGTCGGATCAACAGGAGAATCAACGGCTAGGATGGGATCGGCAGATCGCAATCGACGAATGCAGTCGAGTGGCACATTTAGACCTTACGATTGCGATGGGGAGTGATTGAGCACCAACCGTCAAATCTGGGTCTAGATCGACGGCGGAGATTGAATCGGCGGGGAACAAAAAGGAGCGATGGAGGGGAGCGGGATAAATCTGGACCGTTAGATCTGGGGGGGTGGACGGCTCAGATCGGATCGGGACGTTGCAATCGAAAGGAGCGGAGGGGTGTCATGACAAAAGTTGCGATTGCGATCGGGGCGGGAGTGCAATTAGCATCGGGCCATCCGATCAAAACGATAGATCAACGGTGGAGATTGCGGCAGAGGCCTTATGGACCAAAACTCAATCGCATCGGAGTTTTTTAGTTAACACAGAGATGCGCCCGTCCGCAAGTTGCAATTTCGATTAGCGCTTTGATTCTTTGCGCCTGGTTCTGGCACGGGGTCATGTGGGGAAGTGGTTTGCGGGCTGGCGAGAAAGGGGCTAGGCCCTATTATATGGAAAAGTGGGTTTTTGGCCCATTTTAAGTGCATTTCAAGGCCAATGAAGGGTAACGATAAGGGAAAAAAGGGGAAATTAAGCCAAACCAAGGGTGGATGTAGGATTTAAAGGGGATTTTGGGAGGATTTAGAGGGTAAAGGGGGACTTTGACAAAGGGGAAAAAAAAGGTAAAATGGAGAGGTCTGTAGAGGTACAAGGGGCAAATAAAGGCCTTTTGGAGCACAATTCTTCATCATCAGTGAGGCTTATTGACTCAAGAACAGCAGAGGGAAAAAATCAAAGGGCAGGGAACATGAAAAGGCTTCAAGGATGATGTTTTTTCAAGAGAAATGCATTCCTTGAAGGCTCATAAAACAAATTAGCCCCTTGCTTGCTTGTTAAGGAATTTATAGGGGGCTAACAGTATGAACACATTTATACACTACCCATATTGCTTCATGAATATCCCTTCCTACTTGAAAATTAAATTGCTTATACGAGAGAATAATTGAAAAAACTTTAGCCCACGGGGCATATAATAGATGGTGACAGGGTGTTTTTGTGGTGAAAATTTCATCAGTTCGAAACCCCATGGGCAAAAATGCAGCCATGCTAAGGGTTGGTGTCGCCAAGGCTAGATGGATTCCTGAGTGATTTTGATGACTTAGATACCACTGAGTTGCATCTATTCAAGCCACAAGTTAGCTGTGATGGTCATATTAGGACTCACATTACCTAACAAAAAAAAAGAAAAGAAATAGTTGAAAAGGTTTTAAAGTTTAATTACCAAGGCCTTAACAATGATCTTATATACATAATTGCATAAAGAAATGGCCTTGAAGTCCTCAATTGAATTTAGCTTATCTTTCTTAGGAATTAAAGGTAATAAAGTAGAATTCAAGGCTTGTAAGACTTTCTTATTTCTTTGAATTTATTCTACCACCCTTAAGAAATATTCCTTTACAAGCCCATAAAACCAAATCAAAATCTCAACTACTCACATGTTTAGCCACAAAATTTTATCATTCTTTAAAAAAGACAATACAATTGAGAGTTTCCCCTCAGAGAAATTCCTAATCGTTATTGGATTGTATTATTCAATGATAAAACCAGAGAAATACATAGATAAATTTAAAATTTCCACTAGGTTATCCCTGTCTATCTCTTTATACATGGATTGGAAATAAAAGCCTTGTAGTATCTCTAAAAAGAATCCTAATACAATTACCTCTATCATTTTTCATTTCCCATATGGTAATAGATTTGCTGCTATCATTCTTCATTTCCCATATAGTAATCACTCTTTTTCTATGATTAACATATTCATGGAAATGTTTTGTAATTTTGACTCATTTTTCCGACCATATAGCCCAACTCCTCATCTTCCATTTTGATTCTCTCAAATATGATAACTTATTGGATTTATCCTCTTGCACTTTAACTCATTGCATGTCTTCATCAATAAATGCACTTTCTTCATTATTTTCAAATATCTCATATATTTTCCTTTCGCTATCATTAAACTTGTTATTTGAATTCCTACGGATTTTTGCTGCCAAGTTACAACCACTTTTGAAACCTTCCTCAAGAGGCCTCAAACAAATGATTAGAATATTTGCTAGAGTTTACATAAAAGCCTTGCCATTATTTTTTTACCATCTCTATAAACCCTTCCTCCTTCAAACAACTCGAGCTTAAATTTAAATGGAATTTCTAGCCTAATCTGTTTATTTTTCATTAAGAAGAATAGGAGAGTGATATGGGTAACCCCTTGTTTAAAGCTAAGACTGAATATTGTGAACTTCAACTAAAGTTCTCTTTGAAAAAAAGAACATGTCCAATCTCTTGGAATTGTCTTCACCATCGAGCCTATTATTCCTCCAAATATGCTTATACTTTATTATTTCAAAATCCATTAGGGTTCACCCTTCAATTTTTTACTTGAAGTAATTTTCTATTCTATCTTATCTATCAAGATCACCCCACACCTTTGATCAACTCAAGATAAAGTTTTTATTGTCCCCTATAATCAATACACATATAGCAGAAAAACATTAAAGGCAGGGAGAGCAGAGACATAGGGTACCTAACAAGGGTAAATCCTATGCCAGATTTCTGATGTGTGCCAGAAGAAATGTAATGAAATGAAATAAACACAGAGATAGAAAACATAACCAACTGCTTTAAATCAGGATCCAAAGAAATGTGCTTGTCATATTAAAAAAAACAACACCAGTCAAGTACAACATTACCAATAGCTTGATATTCAGTCTGAAAACATCTTTCTCAGCCTATCTTACAACTTTACACAGATAACATGTCTCAAAGGAAACATCTTGCAATTCTCAGATAGCCAATCAACAACCTTTTCAATGAGTTTCTTCCTGATTTTTATAGCTGAAAGATGAGCAGAGGAGGTAGGTGAAACACTAAATGAAGCATTAACACTCAGAAAAGAAAGAGGGCAGAAACCCATTCTATTTAAACTTTGTGCATTTATCCCTGGTACTCCTTGGATGAAATGGTGGTCTTCGTCAGGTTTCCACTTACTCCGGGTATGCCCCTGATGTACTTTCGTTGCAGTACTTTGTAGTGCTCTGGTGAATAAACAAAAGGTAAATAAATGACAGTGAAGTCCGCCATACCGCATAACAAATGCTCTGGTATCTTAGGACTGTGGTCAAGGCTGAATTTTCTTCAGGAACACGGTAAATAAAGGAAACAATATGGGCGCTTTGTCCTTTCACAGGTAGGAACGTTCTACTGATGTACCTACCCTGATGACATAGTTTTCTATGCATTGGACCTTCTGAGAGATCCAAGGGGTCTTCGATCTGGTACCTTGCCTTGAAATACTTGGTTTAAGGCTCAAAATCTTCTATTACAGGCCCTAAACATTCTACTTTTCCCACTGATACTCTTTGTTGCTTCCACGTTTGCCTCTGACTGTGAAATCTATGCTTTAATGGCTCTGGGGAAGATTTTCCAGAGTTTAAACTTTGCTCCTTTAATGCGAGCCCTGTCATACGTCTTCTCAGACCCTTCTTCATGAGTTCGGCTCTTGAAAATGGTCCTTTCTTGTTTCTCTATAACTGTACAGAGATTGTGAATCATGGCAGTTGTTCGCCGCTCGTACCCTGCAAAAACACACAACTCTGTTATGAAATCCATGCATAGGGGAGGATGGCTATGGAGGATGGGGAGAATGATAGCGTGGCAGTGGTAAAATGGTGTTTTTAGATAAAACAATGGTGAATAATGCAGTAATATGGTGTAAACAACGACTAATAGGGTTTTGGTGGAAAAATGCACGTGGACCGTTTGATCGTGGTCCGGTGGCGAGGATCGACGGTGGAGATTTAATTAGTGGGATGGCTTATGAAAGCTAGGTGGAATGCATAGACTCGATGTGAAACATTAAACTTTAATGTAAATCGCAAAAGTTAGAACTTAGGCAAAAATGCAAAGAAACGAATGAAAATGCAATGAAAATGATCGTGTGTGGTGGGACCCAGCATGGGTGGAGGGCGATTCACTTAGGACCGTTGGATCTCAGGAGGAGATCGACGACTATGATCTAATCGGAGGGGAGAAATGGGAGGGTCGGCAGTCCGATTGAACGATGGTGTGATTGGTTTATGACCGTTGGATTTTGGGCTAATGGATGGTCGAGATTGGATCGGGGAGATCACAATCGCAAAGGGCGGAAGGTGGCAGCAATTGAGAAATGCAATTGCGATTAGAGTGAGAGAGCGAGGGCCGTGGGATCAACAGGAGAATCAACGGCTAGGATAGGATCGGCAGATCGCAATCGGTGAATGCAGTCGGGTGGCACATTAAGACCTTGCGATTGCGATGGGGAGTGATTGAGCGCCAGCCGTCAGATCTGGGTCTAGATCGACGGCGGAGATTGAATCGACGGGGAACAAGAAGGAGCGATGGAGGGGAGCGGGATAAATCTGGACCGTTAGATCTGGGGGGGTGGACGGCTCAAATCGGATCGGGACGTTACAATCGGAAGGAGCGGAGGGGTGTCATGACAAAAGTTGTGATTGCGATCGGGGCGGGAGTGCGATTAGTGCCGGGCCATCCTATCAAAACGATAGATCAATGGTGGAGATTGTGGCGGAGACCTTATGGACCAAAACTCAATCGCATCGGAGTTTTTTAGTTAACACAGAGATGCGCCCATCCGCAAGTTGCAATTTCGATTAGTGCTTTGATTCTTTGCGCCTGGTTCTGGCACGGGGTCATGTGGGGAAGTGGTTTGCGGGCTGGCGGGAAAGGGGCTAGGCCCTATTATATGGAAAAGTGGGTTTTTGGCCCATTTTAAGTGCATTTCAAGGCCAATGAAGGGTAACGATAAGGGAAAAAAGGGGAAATTAAGCCAAACCAAGGGTGGATGTAGGATTTAAAGGGGATTTTGGGAGGATTTAGAGGGTAAAGGGGGACTTTGACAAAGGGGAAAAAAAAATGTAAAATGGAGAGTTCTGTAGAGGTACAAGGGGCAAATAAAGGCCTTGTGGAGCACAATTCTTCATCATCAGTGAGGCTTATTGACTCAAGAATAGCAGAGGGAAAAAATCAAAGGGCAGGGGACATGAAAAGGCTTCAAGGATGATTTTTTTTCAAGAGAAATGCATTCCTTGAAGGCTCATAAAACAAATTAGCCCCTTGCTTGCTTGTCAAGGAATTTATAGGGGGCTAATAGTATGAACACATTTATACACTACCCATATTGCTTCATGAATATGCCTTCCTACTTGAAAATTAAATTGCTTATACGAGAGAATAATTGAAAAAACTTTAGCCCACGGGGCATATAATAGATGGTGACAGGGTGTTTTTGTGGTGAAAATTTCATCAGTTCGAAACCCCATGGGAAAAAATGTAGCCATGCTAAGGGTTGGTGTCGCCAAGGCTAGATGGATTCCTGAGTGATTTTGATGACTTAGATACCACTGAGTTGCATCTATTCAAGCCACAAGTTAGCTGTGATGGTCATATTAGGACTCACATTACCTAACAAAAAAAAAGAAAAGAAATAGTTGAAAAGGTTTTAAAGTTTAATTACCAAGGCCTTAACAATGATCTTATATACATAATTGCATAAAGAAATGGCCTTGAAGTCCTCAATTGAATTTAGCTTATCTTTCTTAGGAATTAAAGGTAATAAAGTAGAATTCAAGGCTTGTAAAACTTTCTTATTTCTTTGAATTTATTCTACATAAGAAATCTTCAATTGAAGCCACTTAAACCAAATCAAAATCTCAACTACTCACATGTTTAGCCACAAAATTTTATCATTCTTTAAAAAAGACAATACAATTGAGAGTTTCCCCTCAGAGAAATTCCTAATCGTTATTGGATTGTATTATTCAATGATAAAACCAGAGAAATACATAGATAAATTTAAAATTTCCACTAGGTTATCCCTGTCTATCTCTTTATACATGGATTGGAAATAAAAACCTTGTAGTATCTCTAAAAAGAATCCTAATACAATTACCTCTATCATTTTTCATTTCCCATATGGTAATAGATTTGCTGCTATCATTCTTCATTTCCCATATAGTAATCACTCTTTTTCTATGATTAACATATTCATGGAAACGTTTTGTAATTTTGACTCATTTTTCCGATCATATAGCCCAACTCCTCATCTTCCATTTTGATTCTCTCAAATATGATAACTTATTGGATTTATCCTCTTGCACTTTAACTCATTGCATGTCTTCATCAATAAATGCACTTTCTTCATTATTTTCAAATATCTCATATATTTTCCTTTCGCTATCATTAAACTTGTTATTTGAATTCCTACGGATTTTTGCTGCCAAGTTACAACCACTTTTGAAACCTTCCTCAAGAGGCCTCAAACAAATGATTAGAATATTTTCTAGAGTTTACATAAAAGCCTTGCCATTATTTTTTTACCATCTCTATAAACCCTTCCTCCTTCAAACAACTCAGGCTTAAATTTAAATGGAATTTCTAGCCTAATCTGTTTATTTTTCATTAAGAAGAATGGGAGAGTGATATGGGTAACCCCTTGTTTAAAGCTAAGACTGAATATTGTGAACTTCAACTAAAGTTCTCTTTGAAAAAAAGAACATGTCCAATCTCTTGGAATTGTCTTCACCATCGAGCCTATTATTCCTCCAAATATGCTTATACTTTATTATTTCAAAATCCATTAGGGTTCACCCTTCAATTTTTTACTTGAAGTAATTTTCTATTCTATCTTATCTAGCAACATCACCCGACACCTTTGATCAACTCAAGATAAAGTTTGTATTGTCCCCTATAATCAATCTGTTATTTTCTAAATAGTTCAAGGAGTGGAAAACTCCCTAAAAATCTCACCTCTCGTTATTTGGGCCATAACAGTTGATCTAACCCAATTATTTATAAATAAACTTGATCCATATACCTAAGACAAGAATATATGAGTTATTCAATGAGATGGGCTCCCTCCACCTAGTAAGCAACCCACCAAAAAAGATGGTATATATGAAGCTCAAAATCCCAATATTTTAGAATATAACCAAAACACCTAATCACTTTTTACCTTTCCCCATTGTTTCTAACACTAATATTACATCTAGTATGTGAAGTTTGATCAATTGTGACTAATGCTAGTATTTTGGAATATTACATCTAGTTTGTGAAGTTTGATCAATTGTGACTAATGCTAGTATTTTGGATAGGTTGAAAAAACCACTTATATTAATATATAAACTAATCATTTCAAGCCATTCTTGGGGGTTTCTCCTACTCTGAGGATCGGGGAAAATTTTAGGGGCTAATATTTGTAGGTCCGCTAATTTTTCAAGCTTTAAAAAAAAAAGATTCACTAATTTAAAAAATTTACGAACAATGCATCAAAATTTTATATTATAAAAAAATTTAACATTAGAAGTTTCCAATATTTTATAGAGAAAATATAAAATCATTAGAAATTTAAATAATTTTACAAAAATATTTCCAAACAAATTATAGTTTGCATATTAGGAAGTAGTAAGATTCGCTAAGGTTTCTAAATTTCAATATAAATTTCCATCCTTCAAAGTTTCCTTGCTAAGGATACTAATATTAATTATTTGTTTTCCTTGTTGAATCTTTTATAATGTTTTATCTTGAGGATGGTGTAGAAAGGGTTTCTTATGTCCTATCAAAGACTGGCATGGATCCTTTGCTAGAACCATACCAAGAAACCCCCAAAGTTCCTTACCACCCCAGACACTTTCTACATTTTTGTATCTCAACATTTACTAAATAGTTTCTCTAACCTCCAAACCTCCCCTACATTATCCTATTCTCGAAATCAATTCCATATCAAAATAACCTTCACTAAAACAGTTCCTAGAAACTAGAGAATGGTGAAAATTTTCTTCACAAGGAAGAGCATGAGAAGATTCATGATCTAAAACAAATATTTTAGAACCCTTCCTACTCCATTGTTTCTCCCTTTGGGTGCCCCACTATTTCTCCCTTCTGATATTGAACATTTCCAAGGTGAAAGCCACACATATTATCCCTAAAATCTAACACTAAATTCATTGAAGGAGGTTTACTCTAAAAAATTAAAACAATAGAATTATCAAAAGAAAGAGAAAGTTCATCCACCTTCAAATCCTCTAAATAGGTTGTCCCTTGATCTTTTGTTACTCTCCCTTTCAAGTTTTTAAAACTATTAAGTGTGTCTCCTTTTCTTTCTTTGTTACCTCCAACTTAACAACCTCCCTCAAAAGAGATATGCCACATAATTTCCTCCCCTATAAATCAAGTTGGTACTTATCAATTTTTGAGGAAATTCTCAACCTTTATTCTCCCACCTTTTTTATTGTATCTTCTCAAACCATTCCTTACTTTCGACTTTTTTCTTTCAAGCCCTTCTTTGAAAATGTAAAGAATGCTCTTGAGCTATGTGCGTTGGATATAATGTAACTAAAAGGGATATTTATATATTCTAGGGTTTGTATGAACACTAAGATATCACTCCTTATACTGATCCTTTCTTCTAGGCCTTCATTGATGTCTAGTTCAACAAAAACTTGAGCCAACTACATACACACATTTTTTCAAAGTTCTATTAAGTTCCAAGGCAGAAGAGTTCTAGGAAGTGGTTAATTAATTGTTCAATGAGAATGAGGAGTATAGGTTTAAAAAACCTCTTTCATATTTCACAATAAAGATTATTTTTTAATTTTATTTCTTTGTTTGATTTTATCTATAGATTTTTTTCCTATTGTATTGAAAATATAACTTTATCATTCCAATTTAATATCTTTATTGTTATATATTTTGTGTTTCATTTGAAGTTATATTCTTTTTTTTTTTATCTTTGATTCAAATAGGCCATGGAACTTTGGATTGATGGCATTGTTAATGTATGGATTGTGATAGGCTCCTAAACTCAAAAGTAATAAATCTTCAATTCAAACATCTATAGAACTCCTCAACAAATAAAAATAGCTATTTAAAAAAACTCAACAAATAGTAAGAGAAACATATAAAAAAAGTTTCTTTTATAAATGATTAGAACTAGTTGGTAGCCAAACAAAATCAATTTTAGGGCATACTCTAAGTCTATTTTTTTAAAATATTTTCTCTTACTTTTTATTATAAATCTTTTTAAAATATTCATCTTATTTTTTTAAAATAAAACATAAAATTAGACATTTATAATGTCTAATTCATTGAAATTTAGTATAACATATATTTATTTTGTCTATAAGTTAAAAAAATGTTGTCAAAAAGTATTTAGTATATTAATTTCATCATTTTACTCTCAAACCATATTATTTTTTTTTAAATTTTAACCATGCTATGGTTTAAAAATCAAATTTCAGAGCATTAGCATAACATGAAAAAAAGACAAAACACGACATCTGCATTGAATATGCTGGAGTTATTGCTAAGATGGATCATTTCCATCACTGTAAGTTTAGAGAAGCTATAGAGATTGAAAGGAGGCCAAGCAATTTGAATAGAGATGATGGCTAGAAAGCCATTTCTTCTCATATATATATATATATATATATATATATATATATATATATATATATATATATATTTTCTTATTTTTTATTATTTATTTGTATTTTTATCTTGACTACTAATAAACGATTAATTATTTTATTTTTTATTATTATTTTTAGATATTCATTTCATTAAAAAAAATTTGATTCATTATTTTCCTTAATTCAATATTAACAACTATGTTCTAACAATTATTTCTTTACAGTTATGACTAAAACAAAATTTATATTCAACTATTTAAATTGATGTCAAGATGTGGTTCTTCATCTTATTCTAGGGATGAACTACAATGAATAGTAGTTAGAAACACGTTCACAAAATTCTAATGATGTGATTTTTACAGAAATTATTTTTACTATATAAAAGCATAAATTCAAATATATTTGCTAATTAATATTCTATAAAATTATATATAAAAATATATAATTTTGATTGATATTAAAGTTATGACATATTATTTTATATAACTTATAGAATTTTATAAAATAAAATTGACAAAAACTATAGATAATCATTTAAAAAAAAAGTTGATCATTTATTTTTTAATTTGCTGATTTAATTATATGAAATTAATAATAACTCATTTTAATTATCAAATATTGAAAAAGCTTAAAGTATAACTTATAATTAAATTTAATTATATAGTATGTATTAATTTTTTATATTAAATAATAAAAAAATATAATTTCTTCATAGATCAAAGTTTTATTTTTTATTTTTTTTTGGTTCTCGCATAATATTACTGGAAAAAATCTCTCTTTAAAACTATAAAGTATCCCAATACAATCAAATTCATTATTAATTAATAAATCCAATAATTTTTAAAATTAAATTTTAAAAAAATTATTATTTTATGATTAAATCCATTACAAAGTTCTCGAAAATTCGATATTACTTTTTTCAAAAACAAGGAAATATAAATTTATTATTTCTTGATGAAATACATTGTAAATCAATTGAAAATTGGTTATTAATTTTTTGAAAAACAAATATTTTCCATTTAAATTTATTTGGTCTTAAACGAGGAAGAAACTCGTATAAAGTGGTTTACTTGTAAAAGAAGCAATGACATGGAAAAAGAAGGTACAAGAGGAAAATGAAACCTCCCTGTTGAAGGGGATATAAATAATAATGGCGGTCGATAAAGAAGTCATCAAAGACTTGAGATTGGGCCACCGTATGGTGCAGGCAATAAGGCAAGAAAAAACACTCTCCGTGGACACTATGGTGCAGGCAATAGAGCGGGAAGAGATAGTTCTGTTGGAATAGATATTGAAAATTAGTTCGTGGTACGGGATATGACAAACATTGTGGCTCGACACGTCATTTGTTACCTCTTCTTTACGTCCCGTTAGTAGTACGACAAATACTGTGGCTCAACACGTGATTTGTTACTTCTTCTATTTTAGGTCCCCGTCAATACGGAGATTTAATATTTTTTTTCTAAATTCGTAAGGGTTTTTTTCCCTTGCTCACTTACACGGCCAGCGTTATTTCCACTGCGATAGGCTCATAAAGCAGTAGTTTAAAGAGGCTGCGTTTTGACCTAAAATCTGGGAACGATTTTCAGAAAATCCGGCAAAGATTTGCCCAGAACCTTGTTTACAGTTGTTAAACATTAGTATTTTGAGTGCCCCAGGGGTTTTTGATAGTGCTGAATCCATTTCCACTATCAAAAATGGATTCCAAGCACTGCAACTACCTGATTTTTGCAAATTTAGTTGACCGGATTCTGGCGAATTTTTGCCTTCCGGGCCAAAACGCGGCCTCAGTAGACAACTCCGGCTCATAAATGCACCTAGACAGGAAATGCTCACCGCACGAAGATGATCTACAGTTTTGATCTGAGGGCGAGCATTTCCTGCCTGGCCGCATTTCCTGCCTGGCTGCATTTATGGGCCTATGGAAGTGGAAATAAGACTCGCCCACTTACACACCATTTTATATAACTGTATAATGAATTACAATAAAGTAACTTGTAAGGCTTCTGCAATTCAACTGACACGAGCAACCGAATGGTCAAGAATTTACTCTCTTTACCTTCACTGACACGCCATGCCCATTGCCCATTGGTCTTGATTTTTCTCAATGATCCCATCACAAACACCACTGCTCCTGCCCGCCATTTGAACACACTCCACGACGGCAACCAATATTTCGAACGCTATAGAGAATTTAATAAGCGCTAAGTACATGTTACAGTACACTCCTGCATCCATCCGACAGCACGTTGCACGCTGCATATCGTTGTTTTCATTTTTACATGTCAATAACCAGTGAATCTAGGGATTCATGACAGTTTGAAGTCTAAGCAAAGGCATGGTATCAGAAGTTGCGGAGAAGAACATAATTGCAGAATATAGGGGCCGCATGAATATGAAAATTGGTATAAACATTTATTATTATCACTTATTTAAGAAGTTGTCTATCCAGCCTGTGGAATAGCTTGGATGGCAGTTTTTTTGTCAGAATTCCATAAATTAAAATTTGAGAAATCAGATAGTTGGAGTGTTTGGAATCTATTTTTGATAGTAAAAATAGATTCAGCGTTATCAACAACCTTTCAAGTTTCGAGTACTCAAAATACTAAAGTTTAACAACTATAAACAAAATTTTTCAAAATCTTTACCAAATTCTGAGTCCTTCTGCTATTTTTTAGACTACGCACTTATTCAATATGAATAGCCATTATATATGTTGTGAAAGCTCTTCCGTAGCATGGTTACGCCGGACACATGTGGGCACGCCATCGATTACATTGAATTCAACTATTCTCGGTTGGCAGGCCGGAGGGGGCCACATTGCTAGGATTTTCACACCGGGCGCCAGGAGGTCCGACTTGAGGATCTTCGGATTCATTGCGTTGGGTCTCGTGATCAAAGCGAGGTTGCGTGATTGCTAGTGGAACGGAGGTTCTGTGTATATGGTTATCATAGAAGGAATTTTCTACTCATGCAATAGAATAGTTTGGGAATCTGGTAAAAAAAAATTCAAAAAATCAAGTAGTTGAAGTGTTGAATTGCATTTTTTTTAGTATAAATAAATTTAGTATTATCAAAAATTTTCAAAACACTCAAAATACTGAAATTTAACAACTGTAAACAAGATTCTCATAAATCTTTGTAAAAATTTTCAAAATCTCACTAAAAATTAAAAAAATTTATTCTGTAAGGTTTTTTTAGACTACAGCCTCATAAAATGAATGGCTTAACGAGGATTGGCAGATGAATGTTTATGATGTTTTACTCTGCGTAGCCCACCGGCACACGTTATTTCGGGAGGAGGTCAGACTACTTGAAAAGATATATTATAAATGAAAAGGCATATTTTAATATTTTGGTGTGGGAATTGACATCTGTCTATACATACAATGTACAATGCCTAAGGGGACATTGAACAATTCAAACCTTCATTGAACAATGTTTTATGATAGAAATACTTTATTGTTGTTAGTAATATATATATATATATATATTGACATCACTAAATAATGGAAATACTTATTTTATTATATTTTAAAGTAATTTTTATTTGTTGGTAAAAATCTAGCATCCATGTTATTAAAGCTGAATATAATTAAGTAAATTTAACAAAATAAAAAATTACATAATTTAAAAGAAATAAAATGCATTTAAAATATGGTGATTAAATTGTTCATGAAATGAATTTTTTTTTATTTTTTTTGTTTTACTAATTTTTTTTTAGTAATTTACTTTTAAATTTTGAGATATCATATATATATAAGGCATCATTCATAGTATTTCATCTTTGCAATGTGAATCTTCAACTCAACTTATTTGTTAATGAAGCCTTGTAGCTTACTTTTCTTTTGTAATTAAGCATTTAAGGAGTTCATAAATGTTTGTTATGTGTCATAAGGACATTGCAATGATGCAAAAGAAATTATGATTAGAAGGGATGTTTCCCAATTCTACATATAAATAGGAAGATGCATGAGTAGACTTGGCTTCCCAATCTATAGGCACTAGAGCACTAGATCACAATCTTAAGATAATGACAGTAATCTAACACAAAAGTACTTGACTTTATATTCTTCTCATATATTTTTATAGAAATTTATGCACAAGTATCATAGTGTTTCTCTTTGGTTGTATTCTTGTTGTGTAATAGGTTATAAAAAAAAGGGAAAAACAATGAAATGTCCAAGAAGTGATGATGGTTTTATAGCCTTCCTCTACAATGAATTGTTATAATAATTAAGAATTAAAGATGATCCTTCAAAAATCTTGGTTTGACATTGTCACACAAATGTTGGTAAGAATCTTCATCTATTTATTCAATCAAAACTAAGAAACCAAGATGGAAATAAGGCTATTAAGTAAGGACCACATTTTTAGAAAATTATGGTTATACATTCTTCCCTTGCAACAAATTGTTACAAGATTTAAGAACAAAAAATAGTCATTAAAGGATCTGTTCCATTGTTGCCCAAGTGTTTTTAGGCATTTTGATATGTCTCTCTATTAAAATTGACAAAGCAATGTCAAAATCAAGGACATGAAAGGAGGACCATCATTTTAGAAATTTTAAATAGAGGGGCATGAAGACATTGAAGCAACTAACACATGAAGAAACTAAATCTAGCAAGCTAACTTTAGAGTGAATAATAATGTGTGGGAAATATGCTATTCAAACTCCTTACTTATAAGTTAAACAAATATTTTGAGTTATTTTATGATCATTTTTATTTTTTTATTTTTTTCTAGAGTTTGTATTAATTAATTTTCACAATATAGTTTCCATTTGATTCGTAGTTGTATTTCACTTGTAAGAAGTTTTAACATGGACATATTTTTTTATTAATAAACATTATAGATCCATCTTAAGTACAGATCTAATATGAGCCTAGAGGGATCAAATTTCTTCACGTGCAAAATACAATGTGTAATTTTTCATTATTTAAATTATATTTTTGAATGTTATATATAGTTTATATAGGACCCAATAAACGTTTTAATCATACAAACTTTTTTTTTTTTGATATATACATAATTTTTTTTTAAATGATATATAATATATACATAATTGTCACTGAAATATTTTACAGCACATGTATATCCACACATTTTATCACCCCAAATTAAAATGGTTTTTTTATTATTAATATATTTTTAAGTATATGTCATTGATAACCCACATTTTTTTACTTTTAATTACTTTACAACAATTGTTTTTTTTATTATAACCAACATTATTTTTCTATTTAGAGCATAATTTATTTTTATTTTAAAGGGACACATTCCAACTCTACGAGGACTGACATACTTATGCATGAACCTTTTAGCTCAATGATATATATATGAAAAATTAATGACATCCATTACTAACACAGAAACAATTAGCTCTCTAAACCAACTATATTATGTAAAATAACTATCTTATGCATGATTACATGATATATTGCCATGAAAAATCTACATAACAACAATATGTTTATTTGTACAATTCAAAGCATCCATGCACATGGGATAAGAGCCTTCCCTATCCACAACACAGTTATGATCGGGCTCTTCACAACTCAACCGGCCACAACCCCTTTCAGGTGGGCCTGGGGTTCTAGCCACTATGTCCCATTGATGCAACCATGTCATTTATGGCTACTTAGGCCGATTCGGCTCATGTCCAGTCTGAAGCTCACAAAGAGAAAAAATTCATTGAGCACATTCAGCACATCTACCAACAGGTTCATGAAATATTTGACAGATCCAATGCTAAGTACAAGAAATTACATGATCAACATCGGGTGCCACACCACTTTCAGGTGGGCGACAAAGTGTAGCTACATTTGCAGAAGGAGCACCTCACTGAACCACACCGCAAGCTTCGCCCACTCTGATACGGGTCGTACACCATCAACAAGGCTATAAGGAACAATGCCTTCAAGCTCAGTATTCCACCATTCCTTGGTCTACACCTATTATTCAATGTGGACCTCCTTCGGCCCTATTTCCCACCTCTACTAGACACCTATGACATTGTAGAACAACTCACACCAACAGAGTTAAACCGAGACTGCATGAAACATACCACCACAGATTGTATCATGGACATGCAAATCAAGAACACTCGCTAGCATAATATCCAACTATATCGGGTTGTCAAATCTGGCCAAATCCTACACCAAGGAAAGTGGTTCACCAGGAACCAACTTCAACAAAAGTTTCCTCATCTCATGGAGGAACTCAATGCAATGGGGACCATTTCTTCCTAAGGGGGGAGGAATGATCTAGGTGGATATTGGTGGCCACCCGCCTATTCCACTTGGGGCCCCACCATTGTTTCTTTCAAGTTTTCAGTTTCTTTAATTATAGCATAGCTTACTATTTTTAGCAGTTTTTCGGGTCCTAAACTTCTGGAGCCATTTTGAGGCCCTAAACGACATTTTTTGGGCATCAAACCTCTCGAAAATATTAGCCTATTCCAGACTTGATATTCGCGTTGTAAACTTGATATTTGCTGTCAACAGTTGTAGTCCTTGGATAGATATTTCTAACGATGTATCATGTGCATCAAATGAAGATAGTATGCCAAAGCTATGACCCCAGGAAATTGATGTACCAATTTACCCCGATGGGGCTCATATTCTGGCGTTTCATCTCCTAGGGTTAGGTTTTTTTATGTTTAGGGTTTTCCATTATTTCTCAATAATATATAGGCCTTCGAGCCTTATTGTAACACAGAGTTCAGAGGCCTATAGCCACCATGTATCTTCTCATACATAAGCTACTAGCACCCTAGCTAGTTTATTTCCATTATGTCTATAAACAAATTTCAGTTCTTTGATATTAATGAAATTAAGTGTTATTTCTACTGTATTTTTATATTTATGGTTATATGTGTATTCTGTTGTGTTTCTGCATAAATCCGGATCAATAGCACTCTCCTGATAGAGGTGAAATGCACACTAGGTTTGGTTCTTTAATGCTTGCATTAAAATAGAAAAAAAAAAAAATCTCCCCCTTAGTTCTAGTTAACTAGCCTAAATGAAGTTAGCTAGTAAACTATCGAGTTAGAGTTAATAAAAAATATAGTTGACTAAGGATAATATGAGACAAAAATAAGTTATAATTGAATAAATAACTCATGTATACAACCTCCAAATATAGAAATATAGATAAAACCCAAAAATAGGACCAAGAATTGAGAGATATGGTTTCCAAGAGTAAGAGGACAGGTGGAAAAGGTTATGGATGACACTTTCTCCTACAATAGGAAAGGAAATGAAACTTGCAATAGGAGAGGATAAGGATAAGATAGTGCACTCTAATGTATAATATATAATCATGCGACTACCCAGGTAATGCTAACTCATTGCCACACGTCTTCTTACATGAAAACCCTAGCTAAAAATAGTTGTACTAAAAATAGTAATTATAAAAATAATAGGACCTCCTAAAGGGAGGGAAATGTAGGGTGGGTAAGGGTAAGTAATCTTCATGCACTTGAATAGAGTTATCACCCCAATTTCACTTCTTTATTAAGTAATTTATTATAGTACTAATTCAATATAATGAATTGGTATTGTACTCACCCACTTACTACATGGTAACTCATTATGCCTTGTTATTTTATGAGATATTACAAATAGTATTGAAATAAAGTTGTAAAGTAATAACATGGAAAAGACATTAACAATGAAAGAGGAGTATGTGTATTTAGTGGGGAGGCATTATCCCAAGTCATAATGGATAAATAAGTCATGAAAGTTGTATTTAGTGAGTTCAAATGGCCAACCAAACAATATTTTTATTTAAAAATATTGGTCTTTACCATAGCTATTAATTTCTTTATGGAATAATAATTGAGAAATTAGTTGAATGGTGTCAATTCACTTTTATAGAACAATTCCTTTTCTTAACAATGCTAACTGAGGAATATAATTATTCAAAATTCATTGGAGAAAGTAATAGCCAAAAAATGGAATATACATATAGTTTCAAATGAACAATTCTCTAAATTAGCATGTCATTTTATTCTCAATTTTGATCTATATAAATTATCATTCCCTCAAACTTTAGGTCTGACATGGAACATTACATTTGTTTATGTATAATGTGCATCATCACTAAACCTCAAAAGTGAAAATAGAAGTTGTATATTATTGTTCATTCCTAACATGCCTTGGAAACCAATCTCCACGATATTCATTACAGGAGTTCTTGCCACTAAGTGTTGGAATGAAACCTTTTATGTAGGAGTGGATTGGATATCTAAGATGTCTCTCTGAGCACCATATTCTAATTCATGTACTAGTTGAAATATTAGTTTCTCATCCTTTTTGAATGTGTGGCTTTTCTATGGACTCTCTGCATCTATTATGATAATTAAGATTTTATTATCCTAAACACATTGTGTAAACTCATTTAGAGCATTATAGATATTAGACTTAACATATCTATAATATTTAATCCTCTAATGGATAGAGAAAAGTAGTTAATGAGATTAGTGTACACCTAGACAAGTATAATATTTTTCACTAATGCACATAAGAGGCCTCACTCGCATACTTCATTAAACCTGACTATAATAGAGCCCAGCACATACATATGTGTCATTAAGGTGTTATTGGGATTCTAACCAGCATTACTAATTGATTTATTTAACCTTTTTACCATTACAAATGAGATTTCCAATTCGATAAATACTAGATTAGCATAGAAAGAAATCGATAAGGATTTTTTTTGTCAAAGGAGTATATTCACTCTATTTAGAGATAATTTGATGATACTAATGCTAGAAAAAAGTTGGACATGATAAGAATTACATTCCTCCAAACTTTTAGATCAATGATAAGGTTTGTCTTCACATTTAAGAGGGAAATTTTGAAAGCCCTCATCACATAATTGTGCCTCTTTAATATGGACCATATAATATAGTGTTTACATCTACTGATTAATGTTTATTATGAGTTTCTTATGTATGTATAGTGCATATTTGTTGGAACAATTTACACCGCAACCTTAAGAACAAACAAAATTGAACCATTGTAGTAAACTTATTACATAGAACCTATGTTTACAAGATATTAATGAATGATACTAATTTAATTTCTACCTTTTAAATTTTATTGTTGATAGCCTCACCCAATACATCTTTCCAAAAAGAGTGATCCCTTATTTTCACCAAATACTGTAAGTGATATCTTTTTTATACCCCCTACTATTTGTGCCCCTATTATGTTGTTTACAATATTTGGAATATATATCTAGCATATACTTTAAGAGATGGTATTAATCAGATGCCACTTGACGTTTGGGTTGAGATGAATAAGCATGCTCTTTAGGAATCAAAATACCATTGTATTTGTAGATTCCTTTATGAAATGTCTGGAATTTTCATATTTTATTTAAAGACTCTCATGGTGCACTAAGGGTTTTATAAGGTATAAGGAATATATTTATATCATCCTACTCCTTCATGAGATAATTCTAACAAAATACTCACAAAGACATACCTATTTTCATTGTAAACCCAAGAATCATCTCATCTTTCTTCCAACCTCTAAATATTTCCTATCAAGAATTGTGTCAATACTCCAATACTATCCCTATAGAGATATCTACGTGTTGACGGTGCTGGACCTACCAACATTCAGGGGATCTCCACAATATTAAGTCCCAATTAGACCTCACATCATTTGGAGCAGGAATCCTAGCAGTGGCGTGTTAATGATCTGCCTTGGTTTTCAAAACACATAGAGTGGTGCACGGTGTCTTTGGTGAGAACAAGTGTGTGACCCTACAGAGAGTCAAGTGAAACATATGATGATTCCAAAACACTAAGGGGAAATAAAGTGCACCCCTTGGAATCCTGTAATAGTACGCATCTTGGAAGGAACACACAAGAAAAAATAAATCACACGAACTAACAAGCATAATAGTCCACAAGTTAAGGTAATAGATTAACACATCAACATGCATCCAACAAGATACATAAAAATGAAAATTAAATAGCTCATAAGCATATGCGTAATTTAAATAACATATATTGCAAATACAACAAGAATAGTCCTACTATATCCACAACATATGCATGAAAGTGTGTCGGCTCTGCGTTTTATTAAAAGTGATGGTTCCAATTATACATACAATATTTGACAAGCCACTTTCCCCAATAGTGGAACATGAAGTCTACAACACCTTCTCCTCTACAAAAGTATACTCCCTTTACACTATGGAGAATTCAAGGCTCACACAAAACTCCCAAGCTCTTCCTAAGCCTAATCCTAGCCAAAATCTTGGCTCCCAAAAGCCTGTTACATGAGTTAAGAGGATATATTTATAACAAAGGGGTGTGACACTTGGCATGCCCCCTTTGTGACTCTTAGACTCCCGTCATGACTCTTCAATTTCTTACAAAATAACTCATTACATTATATATTAATATTCACATTCGAACAAGGACACTTAGAATTTGACTTTTACAATAATTACAAATAAAATTACATTTTATACTCGTACCAATATAAGACAAAATAGGGTAGAGACAACTTGACAGCCTAACAAGAAAAAACACTATGGTGTTGGATTTTGGGTGAAATCAAGCTGGGAAACTTTGAATTGATGCTTCTTGGTCACATATTGATTCCAAGCTCGATACTATACAATGGTCTCCCCAAAATATGTGATAGTGTCAAGCTAGAAGCGAACTCTTGCCTCCATAGCATCTGGGTACAATTTCTTGGAACCGGTCTGAACCTCCTTCTCAATCAGGAGCAACATTGTTCTGATCTGAACATGACTGTTGATGTAGGTCTGCATCTTCTGTCTATTCAACTCTAAGTCCTCCTGGGTGGCCATCTACTTCAGGTGCTCAAAGTATTGATCAATCTCCTTCTCGACATTCCGTTTGTGTTTAGTCTCAGCGAGTTGCTAAAGGGTAAAATTCTTGGGTGGTGGTTGATGAATATCCCTCTTAGGGCTTTTTGGTGCCCGAGGAAGACTATCAGATTAGTTGTAAAGTTAAAAATATATTGCATACATGTTCATACTAATTTATAATTGACAAAGCAAGATCTAGATTGTTTACCTCTTTGTGGATAACAGATCCTATGGAGAGCACTAAGCGGCGTGTAGAAGCCTTTCCTCACCGGCTCCAAATCCATATCCTGCAACCAATCAAAGCACCCGTGTAATCTTCACCGTGGTATCACTAACTAGCAATTAAATAAGTATATAATCAGCATTAAACCATGCAAATATGAGCCCTTTATATCATGCTTCATAGAAAAATGAACAACAAATGTGATACTGAAACATCAAATGGAAAAAATAGATACAGTTCTATTAATTTATAAGAAGGAGGATTAAAACCGTTGGTTGTACCAAGCCCTCCTCAGTCTTCCAATTCCTATCTCTCTTTCTCTATCTCTGAGTGTGATGATGTTGGGCTAAGAGTCCTAAATGAACCTTGCCAATCCTTAAGCCCCACACTCAACAATGAAATTCTGCTCTACATATGATGAAACCTTCGGCCTTAGACCAAGAGCCCAAACCTCCAATTTCTAGGAAATGGAGAGGACAAACCTTGCTAATCTTTTCAACTAGTTCAAATTAGGAAATATCTTTTGATGTTTCCTATATTTTCTTTTCCATTTTCTTCCATAGGAGTTCATTTGCATTTGGTAATATGTAATAAAAGGTTTGTACCATAAGTTTCTATTTTTGAACTGACTCTTTCTCAGAAAAAACAGGAAATTCGAGACAGTTTCAGTGAGATATTTTCCTTTTCACATTCAAACATGGATAACGCTGCCCTTTAGGTAAGACAGAGCATTACCCTAGGCACTAACGCTCCCTTTGCATGGCCAGGGTGCGTTATAACTCGGCCTAGTTGCCTCTGGGGGTGTTTTAACTTGGAAAAATGGGTCTTGTATGGGTCATTTTATTCCTTGCATGTTACCTTCTCCTCTGAGCTGATGAGGAGGTAATTTTCCATGTAACATATGCCCCCTAAAGTGTGAGGTCAGAGGCGAAGACGATGACCGAAATACTTTATAATATATAGTAGAGTGAGAGGAGTTGGAAGACTGAGGAAAACCTGAAACAAAAATATATGTTAGAAATACAAGTATCTATCCCGAGTTAGGCATTCCCATGCTCAGTAGCTTTATCAAAATGATTTCTCTAAAAAAGAGATATGACTAGTGTGTCCACTGATAAGCACAATGTGGAAGCTTGTGTCATGACAGGATCAATCTGATAAGTTGTCTCCGAAAACAATATCGCAACTTGGGAGATGAAACACAACTGAAATGATGTAAGCCTCAACCCAAGGTCTTAGTCGTCACTTCACTAAAATGCATACTTCCACACATGTGAATGAAGGAGTTGTAGTCGAACATGCAATAAATCATCTCATTACCAGTCAATAATGAAAACTATTAATAGATGCAAGGGTGGCCACCGATAAGGATGATGGTCCCCAAGATGCACAGTACAATCTAAGGAGTGTGAATAAAAGAAGTTGATGTCGAACACTCATAGAATCATTCGAATAGGAGCCAATAATGAGAACCCCCAATAAAAAACAAGGTAACTTGCTACTGAGGTCTGGAAGCACCTGGGTACTGATGTGTTTCTGGATTGCCTTCCTAGATAATATGTTAAAGTCGATAGGAAGAGATTTGTCAAAAGGCAGACACTAAGCCATCCTACATGAGTCGACACGAAACAGGAAAATATGATTTTGTTTTGAAGATAATCAAGGGAAAATGGGAGTAACTGATGAAGAAAAGTGATTTCTGGTATATGATGGCTTGGCTCATATAGGAAGCAGTAGATAGCAAGATCCTCTTGAACAATAGAAGGCATAATAATAGGGTACCAGGCAACTTAGGCTTAATGAACACCAAAGAGTGTCAAGATTCACCAATGCATGGGCATCAACATACGAAGGCTAAACTCATAGATGGTAGGGTTCGGCTAATTGCGAGTGAATTTTCTGGGAAGTGACATGTTCAAGATTTTGTGCTGCCAAATCAACCTTCAAAGTATAACAGAATAAGTGTCATCTTTGTCCAATTTTTTTTTCCCCTCGTTTGATTAAGTTTAACGAGTCTATATGGGTAAACTTTGTGATCTTTTCATATTTAGGGAGTCTAAAAAACATCGTAAAAGACAACTCCAGGGGGGTACCTTTTTCATGTTTGATAATCGGGCGCGACAAAGGGAGAATAGTAAGCCCAACACAACCGTAAGTTAGTCCATTGAATCTGGATAAATTGAGAAATCTATGTTCAATGGACATCTGCCTCATTTTGTTATGAGGACGAGGATACAGAGTAAACTCAATGTTCTTCGTGAAGTTTTAATGAGTCAGACGAAGAAAAACTTGATGCTCTCTGTGAAATTGTAGCGAGTCCAATGGAGAAAAACTCGGTTACATTTTTGGTTTTTTAACGAGATAGAAAAAGATGGAAAAGAATGGCTCATATTTCTTCATCGTGGTAGTTTAACAAGCATGACGAAGGAAACTCGGGGCCTTTTCAGTTTTACGAGCTAGAAAAAATCCCTAAAAATAAAGCTCGTGCTGGGTCGAACACGGTTAAATTTGCACATGAACACTACCAACTCATCAGAGCATTGACGATGTTTTTTAAAAAACAAAAAGTTGCGACAAAACATAGTAGAAATTTACCAATTTTAACAGACTAGGTGAGTGAGTCATACCTCTAGAATGTCTATAGGAAGGAAAAAAACCTTCATTTTCATTTTTTTCAGGGTTGTGATAGAGCTCTGGAGCGAAAAAAGAGGTGAAAATTCTGTTGTCGATTGTGGAAGATCCGGGTAACGATTTTCGATTCCGTGAGTTCGAGGTAAGAGCTTGAACCTTAATCTAGTTTTCCATTGTCATTTTTTTACTGGCTGAAAACTGGATTTTTAGCAGGCCCTAAAATTTTTAAGTGGCTAACGTGAGTGCCTAGTGTCAGGGTCACGTTAAACGCACTGCCCGTTAAGGGACAATGCATTAGCACACTTAGATTGGCACTAGGGTCTACGTTAGACGACATAATCATTTTTTAAACTTTTTTTGCTCAATCCTAAAGTGTTTCTTCTTAAAACTAATCCATTCAAAACTTATCTTGTGTAGGTGTGAATTTGTTTACTATGAGCAATTGGCATGAAAGAGAGCATGAACTGGAAGAACACGAAATGGTTACTGATGATGCTACTTTGCTTGTTCTCCAAAGATGCGGTTTACTAAAGTATGATCATTTAGAGCTGATGAGGGGGTAGAAATACCTTCTGAGATGGATCATACAGCAGTGGGATGATCAACAACATGTCTTTCACATCGAGGGTCATGTACTCTCGATTGAGAAAGATGACATATACTTTTTGACTGGCCTGTCATGCAGAGGACCGAGGCCCAATATGATAGGTTCCAGGGCTGATCCCCGCACTAATGTGGATCTGATCTGAGCTCATTGCATAAACAATATTGCACCGGTAAGCAACCAGGTTCCTAGAGCACGGGTGGTATCGAGACCGATGAGGTATCTCTTGTGGATGATAGTTCTCTTAGCAAGAGCTAAGAGTCAGCATGTGGCCAGCAAGGCCCAGGTATTGTTGGCACTAGATTGTATAAAACCACAGGTTTTTGATTGGTGTGAAGGTGTTGTCCCCTGGGTTTGAGAAGATTGACGGCATGTAAGACCCAGACCCAAAGAGACTTTAGGTTTGGTACACTGATATTGTCCTTCATACTAGAGCGGGTGCCCGCAATGAGGCCAAGGATGATCACAGATGAAATGGAACTGCGAGAGCTGAGATAGGATCCTTGGTCTTCTTTGATACCGCGGACTCGAGAGGGTCCAACCCATCACTTTTTTGATGATTCATTCTTCGAGGGGCTAGATGGCCAGATCTTGATGATCGAAGATTATCCCTATGCAGCGATGAACTACACAGGAGATCCAGAGTTGATACTGCCACCAGGCACTCAGTGGGGTCCATATGGTAAGAAGGAAAATGATCAATGTTTAAGTATTTTTTCTATATTTTGAATGTTTATCAAAAATTTTTGTTTAATGGGTGAATTTTTTTTGACCCAAAGCTTATTTCTTGAGACAGATGTGGCACTTGTTCGTCCAGCCAGAGCCCCTCACTATGCACGGCAAGGAATGCAGCTACCTGGGGCTAGTGTAATAGTCGCCAAAGAGGTTGATGACGCATGTAGTTTGCACGAGGTTGCTAGGAACCTCGAGCGATTGAGCATGGGCGTGCCGCCTCTTCCCATGAGGGAGATCCCAGTTCACCTGCAGTGACACATATTGGATGTGCCGGAGAGGTTCTTGGTGCCTCTTAGGCAGTTAGCCAGAGCAATTATCTGCTACCATGAGTAGCAGGCTCAGGAGGATTAGAGGATAGATGTGTAGATGTCAGAGCGAGGCTAAGCAGAGCCAATTTTTTGTAAAACACCCAAGTTTTGGGAAGTTTTTTTATGTAACATGACTGGACACAATATATATATATATATATATCTATATATATATATATATATATATATATATATATACATATTTGGCAATTTTTATCTTGTGTTTTTAATTTTTATGTATTTTTTATGATGGAAAAATATACACTCATGCATTACTCTTTTTATAATAAATGTGACAAATTCAAATCTAACACATAATTCACCAATGAATCAGCTACTGTATGAGAGTCTCGAGGAATTGCTCAAAAGTAATGATTTGAAATTGACGTTCTAGAAGTCATACCCTTAAGTAATAATGTAATAAGATTGGATGAAAGATGCGATAATCAGTGTTCAAATGCATGAAAACTAGCTGGGAATCTAACCTGACCACCAGATTGGAGATGCCGCGAGATGCAGCTTCCGTGAGGAGTTGTATCACTGACATGTACTCAGCAATATTGTTGGTGGTGTTGTCAAGAAAGATTCCCTCGAAACCAACAAGTTCTGACTCGGGTGTATAGAGGACCCAAGCATCTGATGCAATGTGCCATGTGTGACGACTAGCACCATCCGCATATCCAACGTATGGTAAGGGTGACGATGACATATGTTGAAAAGAAGAGAGACTTCATGAGAAAAACACTCAAAAACAAAAATATCCAGACACACCAAAAAAAAGAGACAAAAATTATATACATAAAATTACAAATCATATGTTGAGTGGAACATTAGGTGAAATACTTCTTCAGATAGAGCCTGTTGTGAGGCTCAACGAGTGGATCCCATTATAGTCCTAAAGTTCGTAAGCTCCTTTTGAAAGGAATTTCGTGACGACGTAAGGACCAAGCCATAATGGTTGAAGTGTTCCTGCCCTGAAGAGGTCATGTCTCTGATCATAGAGTAGAACGAGATTGCCTTCTTGGAAAGAACGAGGCTTGGCAGATTTGTCGTATTGAGCTTTCACTCGGCGCTTGTGAGCTTCGAGTGCCAGTGTGGCATCTCGACGAGTTTCGTGCAATTGATCGAGCGAGAGCAAGCTCTTCTTCGGCAGTGGTGTCGGGTAGGAGTTCAACAACTATCTTAAGTGATGGAATCTCACACTCGATTGGAAGAACTGCTTCCAAGCTAGATGCTAGTAGGAATGGTGTGAAGCTTGTGGCAGTCTTCACTAACGTTCGGTATGCCCATAACGCGAAGTATAGTTTCCAATGACATGTGGTTTTATGATTTCCGAATAACCGACGAATCATGGTCTTGAGGATGCCATTTATGGCTTTGACTTGACCATTAGCTTGCGGATAGTAGGACGAAGACTGATCTTGTCGAAAAGCTAGCATGGAAGTTAACTTCATCATCATTTGGTTCTGAAAGTGTGAACCATGATTTGTGACGATTTTGTGAGGTACATCGAAATGATAGATGACTTGATTGAACATGAAGAGAGTGACGATTTCTCCATTAGCCCTAAAATTTGGAATGCCCTCAGCCCATTTTGTGAAGAAGTCGACCGCAACTATGATTTAGTTATGTTCATCATCAGAAGTGGGATTGCATGTGACAAAGTCTATTCCCCATTTAGCGAAAGGACCAACGAAGATAACCGGATGAAGAGGGGCAGGATGAGCACGCATTTTATTCGTGAAAATCTCACGGATGGCTCTTCTGGGCTGCTGTGATGCAGTCTTTAAATAAAGTGGGCCAATAGTATCCTGTACGCTAGATTTTCTGGGAAGTATCTATGCCAGAAAGATGATCACCGCACGCCCTAGGGTGGCAGTAATTTAAAACATGTTTTTCCTCGTTAAAAGTGAGACAACGCATAAGAATGGTATCGACACCATGATGATATAGAGTATCGTTCAGTACGAGATAGTGTTTCGCTTTGTGACGAATACGAAAACGATCATCTGACATGAGAGTTGGGCAAAATCATTGAGTTTGGAGGTACATCAAAATGTCTCCATACCAAGGATCGGAAGAATCAACTAGATATACAGATTCATCAGGAAATGGATCATGAGCTACTTCTTCTCGGTCAATTCTGGGAAGGTTCAATAATAATTCAACGAAGACTAGAGATTTATTTGCTTTGGAAGTAGTGAAAACCAAATCAAACTATTGGAGGATTACAATACATTTGGAATATTTTCCTCCAATGATTTGACGAGAAAAGATGTGTCACATGGTATTCTCCAAAGCAATTACGGTAGTCTTCCACAAAAATATATAGTGTCGGAGGTGGGTGACAATAAAGACCAGCACGAGAGATAGTTTCTCCACATGTGAATATCTTAATTCGAGTCCGATGAGACCTTTTGAAAAATAATATATCACATGCTCACTATTGTCATCGTGAACTTCAACCAAAAACATTCCTAGCGAGGATGGTGAGGTTGCCAGGTAGAGGAGAAATTCACGTGAATAGTTGGGGGCACTTAGAAGTGGGGTGAAACGAGTGCTCGTTTCAAGGTGTCAAACGACAATTGAGCCTGATCATCCCACAGATATGGTACCCCTTTCTTGAGTAAGCACATGAAGCCTTTCATCATCTTGTCTTAGTTTACAATGAAACAACGTAAGAAGTTTTACTTCCCTTGCAAACGTTGGAGTTGTAGAATGGATTGTGGCGCAGGTAATTCAATGATCACCTTAACCTTATCGGGATCAACCCTGATCTCGTGCTTAGAAACAATGAAGCCAAGAAGACGTCGAGACTCAAAAAAAATACACACTTATGCAGATTCAAACGTATGTTGTAGATCCTAAACCGAGCGAATATTTATTTAAGATGCATGACGTGATGGGCTCGCTTCTTGGAGTGAGCCGGAAGGTCATCCAAGTAAGGTTGTATAATGTGTTCGATATCGTGAAATGCATAGTCCATAGCCCTTTGAAAATTTTATCCCGCATTCTTCAGACCGAATGGGATTTTACAATATGTAAATGTGCCCCAAGGACAAATGAAGGTGGTTTTATGCTGATCATATTTTTTAATCGCTATCTGGTTATATCCCGAGAAGCCATCCATAAAGGAGAAATATTCACATTTGACGCAATCGTCGAGAATTTGATCTATGAACGGAGTAGGATAATTTTCTTTTGGACAAGCAGCGTTCAGATCGATAATTAACACAGACCTGGATGGTGCCTTGTTCCTTATCTACGGGAAATGGATTGGATACCCATTCCGTCAGAGGAACGGGATAGATGAAAGCAATGTGTAAATTTTTTTTGACTTCATTATTGATAGCAGCTACTATGTGAGGGTGGACAGGTTAGAGCCTTTGCCGGATAGGCTTAGCATTGTCATAAATCTTGATTTCGTGCTCGACTATAGGATATATGCTGGGTATTTCTTCGTAAGACCAAGTGAAAACATCGAGGAATTCCTTAGAAAGAGATGTGAAGTGTGCAATTCCCTCGGGATTGAATTCAACTTCAATATGAATATTTTCCACGATACCCGTTTTGACAGAGATATCGATGAGCATAGTCTTGGAAATATTTCCCATGTTCCCTTCCGCATTGATAGTCTGAACAGTCGTGTAAGCGGAGGGAATGATCTTAGGTGGGTCAAAAGACATGATTTGAATAGTGGTCGTGTCCAAATCAAACATCGAAGCACGATGGTGAAACTCTCCCCAAGGTCGTTCCTAGAGAGACATGGTATCTTGAATAGCTTTGTCCGTAGGTAGGACTTCATCGAGGAGATCCTTAGAAGGAACTATGATGGGTAAGAGGGTGGTGCCATTGGTCTAAACCAGATCAGTGGAGGGCTCAGATGCTAATTGGATGGCTTGATAAGCCAACTCACCTGGTGATAGCGGCATCTGATCTCCGGAGGAATCAATGCCTAAAGGCGCTTGTAGGATCCATGGATCGATAGAGCCATCCAAAATGGTGGATATCATTGCAATCGTATGTGGAACCTCAGGCGGCGAGAGAGGAAAACAACCCATTAGGGAAGATGCCTTCAGAAGACCGATTCCAACACTAACGTAAGAGTCAGTTACGCCTCCTACTAAGGGTACAATGCTACTAGGTAACATGGAATAATCAGGGGTGCAAAAGGATAGATGATCCACTGTGACTATATTCCCATCCAATGGAAAGAGGACGAGCCGAAAGACCGAAGAGACAATGGAAGTCATTGCGTAAGACCAACTGTGACCCAACAAAATATTATAGTTGAGATGAAGATCTACGACTTCTATGTCCATTGTTATTGTTGTCCCACTAAGTGAAATGGGAAAGCTAGCAAGGTAGCCTTTTGGGAGGAAAGTATGGCCTTCGAAATCTTTGAGGGAATTCGATGGTGGAGACAAAGTGGGAGAACCCAAAGTGAGCCAACACACAGTTGACATAATGCAAGTCGAAGCACCTTGGTCTATGACAGTGCAATGGATTGGTCTCCATTTCGACACAACTTGAACCTGGAAAGCAAGCTGGTGTGAAAGGCGAGGTTTGGATTTTTCCATGTCGAAGATGGCTAGCATAGAATCCTGGGGGTCAATTCCACCAATGGCCAAAAGGAGAGCTTTCCTTTGCACTAGGCAGGTTTGCAATACTTCAAGTGCAGACATGGCTGACGGTGCTTGCGCCAAATCTTCTACAATGTTGTAGTTGTGGGCAGCACATGCAGAGGTGTAATGAGTCAGGCGTCAAAGTGGCCCTTTAGGGGGACGAATCGCAGGGTCAATAGCAGGAATTTCTATATGAAAATCATTGGGCGGTGGTGGATTTGAACTTGAACCAGGTTCTTGAGCCTCAATGACAAGATTTCCATAGATTTTAGCTCGGTTTTGGATTTCAATGCTCTCCACGTTATAAATGGCAGATGATCCTTCACTGGAAGGTTGAGTACCACCGTTTCCCTTTGGGGGGGTTGCAGCGGGTTTGCAACCATGTGTTGATGTTGTTGTTGTGGATTAGGGGAGGGATTGTGAAGGACGACAGGTGTCCTTCTAGAGTCCTTGTTTGTAATACAATCTGTGCATTCGTGCAGCTGAGGACATTTGTATGTCAAGTGGTCCTCCACATAGATTCTGGAAGGGAATTTCATTGGTTTCTCCTTTCCTTTATCATTTTTAGCTGTGTTTTTCTGATTGGAATTATTCTAAGTACTGGACTCCTCTTTAGGAGGAGAGGTATTTTTCCTATTCTTCTTGTTCTTTCTGCTAGGTTTTTGTGTAGATTGCACAAATTTTACCTCAGAGGTAAAAAATAATAGTCGATTGGTTAGGGGCAGTGGCAGCCGAAGATGGTTGGGAAGTTTACACCAACAAGACCGTCAATGTGTGCTCTGGATAATTAAGTAGCGGGAGTATTCGAGTTGCCAGGGGCATGGGGGAGAAATTCATACAACGTGCCAGATTGCGAATAGATGAGATCTACATGATGTGCATGATGGATGGATTGGTCTTCCGTGACTGCACCAGACAATCAAACATCCTTAGCGAGGGGTGGTAAGAGTGACTTACAAAACCAGTTTGATAAGAGATGATCCAGGATTGGTGCTTTGACTAACCTCTACCTACGTCTCCATTCATGAATGTGATTGGAGATGTGGGTGGCGGTGTCTTGGCACAACGAAGTTAAGAGTTCCATTTTGGTTTCGTATTGAATAGGTGATCGGAAGCTCTTAAGAAATTCTATTGCTAACGGGTCAAAATTATTGACGGCCCCACGTGGTAACGCAATGTACCATTTGGAAGCGTTGCTTGTGAGAGTGTGGGGGAAAAGTCTGAGTCAGATACTATCATCCACCATGGAGTTAGAAACATACCATATATGAAATATGGTGATGTGCATAGCCAGATCCTCCCCTTGTTTCCCTTTGAATTTAGGGATGTCAGGCGAAATCTTGTGTCGTACTGGAGGCCAGAGTGGGTTGTGGTTGATCAAATCATTGGTCAATTTGTAGAGGTCGGGGATGTCTAAAGCTGCCAAGAATGGAAATTGCATGTTTGCCCCTGGATCTAGCCAAGGAAGAGTTGGCTGACCATTCAGACTATAGGGTCCACCCATCAATGTGTTACCAATAGGATATGTAGTACTTTGTTGATAAAGTTCCTAGTGATTGGGGGTGTAGGGGTGTATGGTTGTTGTCTGTAGGGTATGTTGTACTGGGGGACAAACTATTGGTTCCCCCCAGTGTAATAGTTTCTCCCTTTCCCAAATTGGTTTTGGGGTTGGGTTGCCCATATGGATGCAATAGAGTTAGCGAGTGGCATACTGCTATTCACATAGTTGACCATCGACATAGACCCTACACCGGAAGTTTGACCACTCAAAGGAAAAACATTAACAATTGGTTGTCCTGTTTTTCCTAGTGAATGTAGGGGTACCAAAGTGTCCCCTGGCATATATATATTGGTGACACTGCCCCCTGGCATAATAGCCAAGGGGTTTGAACTCAGCAATGGGTTCGAACCAAAAGGGTTGCTAAATGGAACTGAAGTAGCCCCCCTAGTGGGAGCGGAAACCTTGGGTCCCAGCGCAGTCACAATAGGAGCGGATCCCAAAGGGTTTAGAGGTCCTCTTACAGTTGTGGTGCCCGGATTACTGGGACCAGGTATGGCCTGGCGTAGAACTGACAACTGGTGAGGAATATGGTGGTGGAATTGAGTTGGACACCAATGACATCGACCCCATGGGTGCAGGATTTGAAATGGATGTAGGTGCAACCAAAGACATTATTGGCACTAGTGTAACATGAACTAAAAATGGCCCCGACAGGTTAGTGAGAGGAGGATTGTAAGGAGGTATGACTCCATCCGTAAAAGGATCCTCTGGAAACTCCGTATGACATGGAGCTATATGAAAGGCAGGGGTTCTCACTGGAGACTGCTCTTCCGGAGAAGGCACTGGCTCACCGAGACTCGACTCCTCCCCCGGTGTCAACAGAGGGAGACCTTGCTGCTGTCTAGAAAGATGATGAGGGTCGAAGGACACCATGGTGACTTGTTTAATTTTATCAAATTTAATATTGTGATGTATTATAAAGTCTCAGTGATAGTAACCACACACCTAAAAAAGAAAAAAGAAAAGAAAAAAGGACTTCTAAAATCAATCAATCAAGCAACTAGAAGGGGTATGACCTTGTCTGTGTTGTGTAACCAGCTCCAAAAATATAAGAAAATAAATATCAACGCCTTAGAAATAAGCCACTTCGAGGGGGAAACCTCCAATACATTACATAAAAGAACAATTCTTGGATGATTCAATTTACAAAATGTCCTTTCTATATATAGGAGTCCATGGGGCCATAATGTAATCCTAGTGGGCCACAATGTAATCCTAGCCGACCTAACGATAATAATTTAAGGGCACAATAATAACAAAATGGGGGTTACAAGGGTACAATAATAACAATAAGGGGGTTACACTAACAACAATAAGGGACTATACTAGTAATATAGGGACCTAACATGCCCCTCTCCTTCAAAAAAGTGTTGTCCTCAATGCTTGAGTAGCTCTGGGTGCTTCTCTATAAAATTCTCATCCTCCCATGTAGAATCTTCAGTGGGCAAGTTCTTCCACTTGATGAGATACTTTGAAATTGATCGATTCTATAGTTGTTGAGTTCTTGTTTCCGTGACCGCTTCAGGTTCCAATATGATTTTTCCTTCCTCATCAAGTTCTGGAAATATTGTTTGAACTGGAAGATTTTCACCTATAATCTTCTTTAAGCATGAAACATGGAAAATTGGATGCACTCGCGAAGAAGCAGGAAGCACCAATTTGTATGCCATAGTACCAATCTTTTGCAACACCTTGTAAGGACCATAGTACCTTGGCGATAATTTATTATCCTTCTTAGCTTGCTTGAGGGACATTTGTTTGTATGGTTGTAGCCATAAAAATACCCAATCTCGGACATCAAAACTTCTCTCGCTGTGATGTTGATCTGCCTGTTGTTTCATTTGATTTTGTGCCAAATTTAGGCTATCCTTTAAGAGTTGGAGAACTTCTTGCTGATGCTCGATTTGATCTTCCACTGCTTGAACCTTCGAATTTGCCCTTAAAGATGATGTGATGGATGGTGGATGATATCCATAAAGTGCCATAAATGGGGTCATTTTTTCTGCAGTATGGAAAGAAGTGTTATACCACCATTCAACAAGAGGTAACCACTTGACCCATTGTGTTTGTTTATCAGATACAAAACAACGAAGATATCCTTCCAAACATTTATTTACTATCTCAGTTTGACCATCAAATTGAGGATGATAAGATGAGCTATGAGCTAATTGAGTACCCAAACAAAAAAATAACTCCGTCCAAAAATTTCCAGTAAAAATGGGATCTCTGTCGCTCACAATAACCCTTGGGCTTCCATGTAGCTTTTGAATTCTGTCCATAAATGTAGTAGCAACTGTACTTGCTTCAAATGGATGAGATAATGCACAAAAGTGTGCATACTTGGTAAGTCTATCAACTACCACCATGATGACACTCTTTCCTTCAGACTTAGGTAAACCTGTGATAAAATCATTGAAATCTCCTCCCAACGTTGACTTGGAATGGATAAAGGTTGTAGAAGTCCCGGGGTCTTAATTGTTTCCACTTTATTCTGCTGGCAAACCAAACATTCTGCCACAAACTTTTGAATATCAGATTTAAGGCCATCCCAAAAAAATTCTTTCTTCACCATGTGGTAAGTTTTTAAAAATCCTGAGTGTCCTCCTAAAGGAGAAGTGTGCAATTCCAGAAGAATATTTTGTTTTAGTTGGGAATTCTTACAAAGATATAAGCGATCTTTGTACCATAAGGAATCATTTTTCCAACTAAATGTATCGGATGTACTAGGATCTTGCTGCAAATTTTGAATGAGTGTCCATACATCTTTGTCCTTCTTCCATTCATCTCTTGCTTCAGTTATCCAATCTGGTTGGATAGTAGAAATGGCACAAAGCAATGCTTCCACCTCTTCATTCTTTCTTGAGAGTGCATCTGCAACAACATTAAGCTTTCCTTTTTTTGTAGATTATTTGAAAGTCATAACCCAACATCTTTGTGACCCATTTTTGCTGCTCTTCTGAAGATAGTCTTTATTCCAAAAAGTGTTTAAGACTATCATGATCAGTTTTTACCTTGAAGTGTCTTCCCATTAGGTAAGTTCGCCATTTCTTTAGTGCATGCAGTATTGCTAACATTTCCTTCTCACAAATAGGTTTCTGTAAATACTTTCCTTTGATTGGATGACTTTCAAAAGAAATGGGTCTTCCTTCCTACATTAAAATAGCACCAATTCCATTTCTCGAGGCATCACATTCCACAATAAACGTTTTTGTGAAGTCTGGTGTAGCTAAGACTGGTGCTCGACACATTGCCTCTTTAAGATGTTCAAAGGCCTTAGTTGCTTTATAAGTCCATGAAAATGCATATTTCTTCAATAATGTTGTTAGAGGTGCTGCTATTCTCCCATAATTCTTAACAAACTTGTGATAATACCTTGTTAACCCAAGAAATCCTCACAACACCTTTATGGTTGTGGGGAATTTCTATTCCTTAATGGCTTTAATTTTGTTAGGGTCTACCTTAACACCCTCGTGAGATACAATATGACCCAGATATTCCACCTCTTGTACTCCAAAGAAACATTTGGATGTTTTTGCATATAATTGTTTCTCCTGCAATAGTTTGAGCACCCTGTCAACATGTTCAACATGATCCTTCAAGACCTGCTGTAGATTAGTATATCATCAAAAAATACTAGCACAAATTTTCTAAGGAAGGGTTTGAAAATGGAATTCATCAACCCTTGAAATGTAGAAGGTGCATTGGTAAGGCAAAAGGCATGACCAAAAATTCATAATGACCCTCATGAATTCGAAATGCTGTTTTTGGAATATCTTCAGTCTTCATTCTAATTTGATGATATCCTGAACGAAGATCCAACTTGGTAAAATAAATTGCTCCATGTAATTCATCCAATAATTCATCAATCACAGGAATGGGAAATTTATCTTCAATGGTGAGCTTATTGAGCTCCCTATAATCCGGACACATTCGCCATGATCCATCCTTCTTGTGTACCAATACTACAGGAGCAGAGAAAGAACTTTGACTAGGTTGAATTACACCTGCCTCTAACATTTCTGCAATCATACGTTCAATTTCGCTCTTTTGGAAGTAAGGATATCTATAAGGCCTGATGTTTGGAGGAACACTTCCTGGAATCAAATGAATAGCATGATCATGATCACGAATAGGTGGGAGTCCTTTGGGAGTTTCGAACACCTTGGAATGATTGTCCAAGACTTGTTGGAGATCTGCAAAAATAGATGATTTTGATGTCAGAACTTCCAGTGAGCATAATTGTGCAATTACGCCTCGTTCTTCTTTCTTTAGAAGCTTTGTCATGACATTAGAGCTTATTATCCTTCCCGACTTCCCTTCAATACCCCGTAATTCGACTTCCTTTCCTTCTGAAAAAAATTTCAAGAAAAGTTCTTGAAAATTAAAAGCTACCGTCCCCAAAGATTGTAACCATTGTACTCCTAGTACAACATCAGCACCTCCCATAGGAATGGAAAGCATTGTAATAGTCAATACATATTCCCCCATGGTTAGCTTGATATTATGGCATTTTCCAGAGCAATTTATAGTTCCTCCATTTGCAACCATCACTTGACATTCTGGTGCTGGGTATAGAAAACAATTTAATTCCTTGGCTACCTTACAATGAATAAAATTATGGGTGCTACCTGAATCAATCAACACTATTACCTTTTTCTTCTTGATATGTCCTTCTATCTTGAGAGTTTGAGGAGTGGTAATTCCTGCCAGTGCATTACGCGATATGGTCGGATTCATTTCTTCCTCTTCTAGGGCTGGTTCCTGGTGTATATCCTCTTCTTGTTCATTTTCTTCTTCCTCTTCACAATCTATGTAAAATAATTTCTTCTTACCACACTTATGACCTTTAGTGTATTTGCTATCACAACTGTAGCAAAGCCCTTTTGCTCTTTTTTCTTCCAATTGTTGTGGTGTCAACCTTGTAAGTTGTGGAAATCTAGGTGTAGCAACACTTCCTTCTTTATAGAAGTGAGTGGTAGGCTTCCTTGTCGCCATAATTTTACATTCAATTTTTCTTGCCAACCTGAATGCCTTCTCCAATGAATCAGGTTCCAAAACGCGAACTTCATGTTAGATGTTATCCTTTAAAGTACCTATGAAGAGATCAATCCTGTGTTCCTCTGGAATATCAATTACCCTTATATTCAATTTTTGGAAGTCCTCAATGTTCTCCCCCACTAAGCCCTTTTGTTTGAGATTTATCAATTGGCTAAAGAAGGTGTTGCTCTTTGTATCCTCATAATGTGCTATCACTTCCTCCGTAAAAATTGACCAACTGACAATTTTTTTACGGGAGCAAAGCCATCGATACCATACAAATGTATTTTTTTCTAAATGTAAAGTTGCAATGCGTACCTTTTGTGTGTTTTACACATTATGGAGATCAAAATATTGCTCCATCTGCAGTATCCATGTTACAGGATCCTTTCCATCAAACTTCCTCATCTCCATTTTTGGAATATGCTGGTTCCTCCCGCCAACATTAGAGTTTATGAAATCATGATTAACATTTATTTTGTTCTCATCATGAGTTTCTTCTACTATCTTTTCACCATTATGAAACTTTTCTTGTATCAACTTTGTCAAACCTTCTATGTCTGCTTTTAGATCATTCTTCATGTTTTCCACGTTGTCTTTCATGTCATCCATCTTAGCTTCCATGTCAGCTTCCATTCCATCCATCTTAGCTTCCACGCCTTTCTTCAAAACTTCCACTTCATTTTTTGTTGCTCTTTGCGAGAGCGAAATTTGGTGCACTTGCTCTTGTAATTTTGATAGATCATGTTGCAATTCTTCATCTTCATGAGTCATAGTAGAGCCTTCTGAAGGCTTAATGGGTGTTGAATTATTTTTCGAGGCATCTTTAGAACCTAATACTGATATCTATTCTACAATATGCCCTTGGAATCAATTCAAATTGATTCTTCAAAGAAGACTTATGCAATTCGGAAAAAAAATACATACCTTTTTCTTGCTTTTGAGGAGCTTGATATTGAAATTGGATTATCTATGTGATTGTAGGACTTCAATATTTGAATTTCGGTACTGACATAGCCCTTTGAATTCTCTTTTGAATGCCACAGGTCTGACCTTATTTGGATTCTCCAAGACAAAGTTGTGTCCAATCTCCCACAATGACCTAATTATGGACTAGTTCATTAGAGCACACTTGTATGACTTTCCACGTGTCACTGTTTCGTCCTTCAGCTCTAAAATTGATAGCCAAGACACTACATTCTGTGTACTTGTGACCACTTTTTATGGCACTCCAATCCGATGCTCAGAGAGAGAGTTGTGAACCTTTTACCACGATCACCTCTTTGAGATGAAATTCGGGAGCCTGAAAAAGGACTACCTTCTACAGATCATATCTCTGAAAATATTGCGAACCAAGCTCTGAAATTTTTTGACGAGTTTCCTTAGGATTTCAGATTTGTACCCTAAAAATTTCAGATTTTGAACCTTCGTAGAAATTTTTTTATAGCGCAAATGCCACAATAACCTATTTAGGAGCCTCAAAAAAGACATAATGTTGACCTGTTTGGAGTAGTGAAACCCTAGAATCCAAACCTCTGATACCAAATGTTGTGTAACCAGCTCCAAAAATAGAAGAAAAGAGATATCAACGCCTTAGAAATAAGCCACTTTGAGGGGCAACCTCCAATACATTACATAAATGAACAATTCTTGGATGATTCAATTTACAAAACGTCCTTTCTATATATAGGAGTCCATGGGGCCATAATGTAATCTAGTGAGGCCTGTTAATGTAATCCTAGTTGACCTAACAATAATAATTTAAGGGCACAATAATAACAAAATGGGGGTTACAAGGGTACAATAATAACAATAAGGGTGTTACACTAACAACAATAAGGGACTATACTAGTAATATAGGGACCTAACAGTCTGAGTACTACCGTTTTCTGGAGATGAAACCCAATATCACAATAGCATATAGAGAGATTTGGCCAAATATACATCTATGGTTACTCTAGAGCTTTGCTCAAACCTTAGCCAATAGGTGTAAGCACTCTCGTGAAGACGAGTACCTCCATAGAGACTAAAGACAGAATAGGTATGTCTGTTTTAGGTACCAGGGCAACCCACCCGAGTCACCTTGTGTAAGTCCCTAAAATTTCTGGCAACTAAAGATACCTCAAATCATAGACACTGCCAGGGGGGTCACGGTCATAGAAAACACGCTATATGGGCATAATACCTAGATCCCCGATCTAGTTTCGACATCCCCGAGGGGAAACCCAATATATAACATGCCCACTGAATGCAATCGAAAGTGGGCTACCTTATCATGCACCCTAGTGTTGTCTCGTGCTTAACTCTAGTATTAGTGGAGTGGTCCCGACAATATGAGTGCAATAATATTTCACCTTTTAATGACTCTAGTTTCAAGTTTTTTGATCTTGGGTGATTTTCTCACTTCACCTACCCCAAGATCCTAGCCTGAACTATTGTTTGTGTGAGCTCATAAAAAGTTAAATGATTAATTTTATTATCGCTTGATTCTTAGTGTACTTGATTATTAGTCTTGCGGAGAGGGAGGGAACATATGAAATGTAATGATACTCTGACTCAAAACCATGCAGAAAAATTCTCTAAATATTCAATTTCAATGAAGAGTTTATTCTATAGGGAGAGATATTTCAAACATCCATGCACCAAACATACAAATAACATAGTTCAACCTAAAAATATTCATACATCTATCTATCCTCTCTAACAACTTTTTCAACCAAAAAAAATATTCAGAATGAATTCAACTATGTTCAGAAAACTTAAAAAAAAAAAAAAATCTTCTTCAAAAAATAGATGCTTTAAACACTAACTTTTTAAACAAGAAAACTAAACATGCTAGCTAGTAACCAAGCACAGGGATCCAAGAAAAGAAGCTAATCTGGTAGGAAATAACTCCACAGCCAAAGGGAAACACTTTAGGGGTGTAAATAAGAGATTCTGGCTGGGTAACTCTGGCAAGCAGAGCCTACAGAGAATTAATGATAGGACTAACCCGATGTATCTGAGCATAAGCAGTGTTATAATGCACTGAAACACTCTCAGGGGGAGCGTTACTCAAGGTAAAGTTGTAAAAATGGCTAGGCTGGGTCTATTCTAGACTCTGTGAGCTACTGAGATGATTACAGAGCAGCAAGCTGATCAAAAGGGTATTGGAGTAGAGGGGAAGAGCGAAAGGCTAAGGAACAATCCGGAAATGTGGGGTTAAATCCTGAGTGGAGTCACCATTTCTGCTAAAGGGTAAAATTATTGGGTGGTGGTTGATGAATATCCCTCTCAGGGATTTTTGGTGCTCGAGGCAGACTGTCAGATTAGCTATAAATCTAGAAAGATACTGCATACATGGTCATACTAATATATAATTGACAAAGAGATATTTAGAATGATTACATCTTTATGGATAACAGTCCTATGGAGAGCACTAAGTGGCGTGGTATAAGCCTTTCCTCACCAGCTCCAAATCCTGATCCTGCAACCAATCAAAGCACCCCTGTAATCTTCACCTTGGTATCTCTAACTAGAAATTAAATAAGTATATAATCAACATTAAACCATGTAAATCTGAGATATTTATATCATGATTCATAGAAAAATGAAAAAAAAATGTGACACTGAAACATCAAATGGAAAAAATAGATATAGTTCTATTAATTTATAAGAAGGAGGATTACAATCGTTGGTTGTACCAAGCCCTCCTTAATCTTCCAATTCCTCTCTCTCTTTCTCTATCTTTGAGCGTGATGATGCTGGGCTAAGAGTCCTCAATGAACCTTGCCACTCCTTAAGCCTAACACTCAACAATGAAACTCTGCTCTACATATGATCAAACCTTTGACCTTAGACCAAGAGCCCAAACCTCCAATTTATAGGAAATGGAGAGGACAAACCTTGCCAATCCTTTCAACTAGTTAAAATAGGGAAAGATATTTTGATGTTTCCTAGATTTTCTTTGTTTTTTTCCTTCCATAGGAGTTCATTTGTGTTTGGAAATATCTAATAAAAGTTTTATACCATAATTTTCTATTTTTGAACTGACTCTTTTTGAGAAAAATCAAGAAATGCCAGTAAGTTTCCATGAGATATTTCCCTTTTCAGATTCAAACATAGATAACACTGCCCTTGAGGTAAGACAAAGCATTACCCTAGGCACTAACACTCCATTTTCATGGCTAGGGTGCATTATAACTTGGCCTAGCTGCCTATGGGGGTGTGTTACCTTGGAAAAATGGGTCTTGTCTGGGTCATTTTCTTCCTTCCATGTTACCTTCTCCTATGAGCTGATGAGGAGGTCATTTTCCCTGTAACACGAGTGTGCAAACTGATGGGATCCTATGGGTTCTCACCATGAAATCTAAACTGTTATATATCTGTACATATGAGGCCTAGATATTTCCAATGAAAGAGGCGAGTTACTTGTTGTTCTGGATCAACATATGAACTCTTGCTTTCTCTAGCTCTGCATGCGGCTTTATCTTCTTGACCAAGTTAAGCAGTGCCCCTTTGTATCGCAGTGTACAATCGTGAATGACAGTGATAGAAGCTTGCACATTCCTAAGGATATTGACAAACTGTGTGATCTATCATTGCAAGTCATGTAAGCAGAAAACTATTTTATGTATGGTCATGAGCTCCTCATAGAGGTCCCGCATAGTGTCTCTAAGTGTGGATACTTCGAAAAGTATCATTGCTCTCATCTCCTCTAAGTAGACCTCTGCAGAAGGTGCCTTCCGCACTACTACAATGAGCTATTCATTCTCTTGTGGGAAAGCCTATAGATTCTGTAAAAATTATTTATTCTCGACCATCAAATAATGAGTGTTATATTTTTCTGCAACTACGAAGGCCAAGTTGGCTTCGAAAATAGATTTTGGATTCTTGCTGGTGTCCGCCACTATCACCCTTTCTCTCATAAATGTAGGTGATGCATGATCATCCGAGAATTTATTTCTCTGCACTTGTACAATATTGTTTTGGTGTTCATCAAATGATATATTGTACACATCCATCATCAAATCATCATCAAGGGGAAATATCTCCCCTTCCTCGCTCAGGGATGGCTTTGTGGGTAGAGGTGGTGGAGTCAGAATGGTGGCTTGTGGTGCACTAGGAATCAGGTACACATCTTCATCATGTGGCTCTGACCCCAACTCCATATCTGCAGCTTCAATCAACTCCTCAATCTTTTGAGCAAGCTCTCAAACCTGCATTTTTTCGCTCACTCCATCTGCTGTTGGTTGATCCTGTTCCTAGTATTCAACCTATATGGGTTTAGTTTATTCCACTATGGCACATTTCCATCCTTCTTCTTCCTTCTTCTACTTCTCCTCTTGTTCTCTTCTCCTTAGCTCTCATTCTTCTCTTAGCTCTTGTTCTTTTTTCTATGCTCTCAACTCTGCTTCCTCTAATCTTTACTTCTCTCTCTTCCTCCTCTCTACTCTTTGTAGCCTCTCCCTACTCTTTGCTTCTATTTCCAAAGGTGTTTTTGCAACAATTGGATCTGCTTCCATCTTCCATATTTTATCCTCCTCTACACTATCAGTGACCGTCCTCTTTCCCTTATCTTGTACCGAGTTTTCTTTTGTTGATGTTTCTTCTGGAACTATTGTCATCTATGGAGTATCCTCTGAGGTCCTAGCTATACTGATCGGTTTGTGGGTTCTAAAATATTTGTAACAATTCTTCCATGGTTCCTCCTCCATCCAATGAAATTCCCTGCTAACCAAATTGTAGTAGATTATCGCTCATTGGTCCTTGAAAATTCCCCTCAAATCATACAGATTGAAGTCTTTTGTACCGAACTCAAACTTCACTATTGATTTCTCTTTGGTATCTGCAACTATGAGATTCGTGATATCGTATAATACGATATGAAAAGGAAGTGTGGGCCATGGTGCTTTCTTCTTCCTATGTAGTGTTGCGGACAACCTTGTGGCAAGATGGTAATATACTTATTGCATGAAAAGTTTGTCAGTGGCATATATTTGAAAAATATGTCGCGGATTCTATCTGCCCAACACTTTGACCAATGTGTTGTCTGATAAGGGGAACCATTCTACAATCTCTGATATCGCCTCCATCTCTCCTCGAGACATGCAAGATGGGTCCTCCTGAAATATAAGCCTATATAGTGGGATGATGAAGTGACCAGTCAGCTACTCCATAACTCCTCTATGGTTGAAATATTAAAGAAACTTGCAATAAATATGCACAACATTTTCTCTCGGTGTCCACATCCAATTCATGCCAGGAAACTGATTTTGTGCACAGATTGCATCTAGTAAGTATACAGACATATATAAATTTTCTTGATCACCCTTGGAGGAGCTCGAGCTTGTGCTACATGGCCTCTCATATGATGAGAAAAAAGATATGACCATTTGAGCGACTTACCATCGTTCACCAACTAGTTCAATAAGACAACCCACCCCTTAGGAAAGGTCTTTGTGGTCGATTGGACATATATTCTACAAGCTAAGATGACCAAGAGTTGGTAGGCCTTTTTGAGTGACTTTGCCTTGTATGTGTGGGTTGGTGTTTGTCTAAACTTCGATGGCTCCTTCGCCCAACTTATAACAATATCCTTCCTGCTCGCAAAACTGTGTGTGGTATAGAATAATGAGTCCATGATATTTAATGGCTCGGGAAGATGATACATTCATTGAAAATATTCTTCCATATATGTTGCAAGATTTTGTCCACTAGTGTTGCTCAGTGTCATAGTTTTCTCAAATGTGTGAGACAACCTAACTGATCACATTTTCACAGGGAAGGTTGGATATCCGTATGCAACATTGTACAGTCCTCACTATCGGATGATGAGATAAACTTGTCGATCCTCTAAATCTGCCCCAAATTCCTTTGCAAAAGAATCTTTCAGTTGCTTCCATGTCATTTTGATTCCTTTTCTATAAAAAATAGAGTATTTACATATATTGGAAAGTTAACTAGTGCTTTCTCAACTACTTCCCCAATACTTCTTTCAGTGGTTTGTTTTGAAGCATCTCTCTTAGGTTCCATGGTAATAGTGACTGTTGGATAGGTGCTCAACAATTGTTGTACCTGTGGTACAGAAAATACACTCATGGAAAACAAACATCAATCTTAAGCAAAAAAAAATTCAAGGCATGTTCAAGCAACAAACCGGGCATCTCATGGGAAGGATTGCGAAATTTTCACTAGCAAGAGGGGCTTGATACTGAAGGGATTTGTGCACAATGCAGTCCTAGTAGTCTGGGTCAAAGATTTAGGATCGAGATTTTGCAATGTGCATTTCATCTTGGGAAGTGGTCTAGGAGAAACTACACATTACACAGTCTCAATGGTTGGGGATGCAGACTAAGCCTTGTAACTGAAAAATGCGCCGTTGGGCTAACCTATACTTCATACTGCGTAGTTCCATAGGCCAAGATCTCAGCTTGGACCTTAAGATTGTGCAGTGCCCAACTGGGAAAAGTGAAAATCGGCTAAGGGAATGAAATATTTTCCCAAGGGAAGTGTGAGAAATGAGCAGATATGAGAGATAGTGATGGCTTCATTGCATATCTTACTAAGTGTGAATGAAATAAGACAAATCAAGTGTATAAACTGAATAAAAGGGAAGAAAATTAAATCGGTGAGGAGAGTTGTCGCAACAACGACAATCGGTGAAAAAAATTAAGAAACCGTTGTGACACTTGTGAAATGAAAATGATAAATTAAAAAATAAATTGTAAAATATAAATCAAGTCCAAACTCCAACATGCATTCAAATAAATAAGAAAAACAAGAATCGCACAAGCCAAATGGCGAAAAGCGACAAAAAAAGAGAAAAAAGTGATAAATGTGAAACTCACCCGGAAAAGTGACGATGATCGCACCGAAGGTTCCTTTATCTCCTCAGGAATGCTAGAGATACAATAAAGAGTGTGAAAATGATCTCTAAGGGCATCGATTAAATTGATTTTAGAAAATTAAGGTTTATGACGTGCATGCCTAAAATCAAGGAAAAGGTGACACATGGCAAAAGCTTACAAAAATAACATGTCTGTATCCTTCGGGTTAGTAAAAATAGATCCCTATTTTTTTGGGATTCATTTTTATTTTCTTAGCTTTTCTGCTTTTTCAGGAAAAACTTGTCATGCACATCACCGAGAAGGATTGGGCAATTTTGAGAACTGGGCAACTTTTAGCTCAGTGCATTGCACATTTTCTGAGCTTAGTGAGAGATTGCACAATTTATAGGTTCAATGTTGGGTTGCCTTCCATGACTGTGCAATATATGATCTCAAGGCTAGATTCCAGTCATGACTGTGAAATTCTTATACACAAGGCTACTTGCCGTCATGGATTGCGCAGTTCCTTGAGGCAAGCCCAGAAATGTTGTGCAAGACTAAGTTAGGATCCTTACTTGTGACTTACAAAGATTAGCTAAGTGAAAATTGAGTGAACAAAAGCACACATAAAGGATAAGTATCAATCAAATCATGAAAACCTGATAGCAATGCATGATAAGCTCCTGTGAAAAGAAGGTTAGGCTCCAAAATTTTAGCAAAGGAAAAAATTTGGAGGTGGTTGTAGCCGCTACAACACTAGTGATACACTGGTATAACTCCACCTCTCTGAATGAATCTTGTCTTATGAAAAAATGGTGTCACCCTTCAATAAGTATTGTTCAATTTATTTATTACGACAACTTCCTCACTTAGTCTGAGTTAAAGACGTGGTCCCATCCATCCTCTTCATCGGTGACACGCTAACCAAGCCAAGTAAAACTAAGTTGTTTCGATTGGGGATGAGGAGTATATAAGTGCACAAGTAAAATATATTTTCAGAGTATTGTTTTCATCTTTGGTGTTTCTCTTCCATGAGCAGGCTTGGACAATACCCTAACAAAGTCACGTCAGGAACACAAACATGGCTCCACTTCCAGCGAACCTGGATAATACCCCTGCAGAGTTTCTTACTTCACCTCTATAAGTAGGAAGCCTTTCTCTTCTTTCACCATTTATTTATTTTTCATTTTTTCATGTTTTTGTTCGAAGAAATGTGCATATGCACTTATTTATTTCATGGGGTGGAAGAGGGATCCCGACTTATTGAGAGAAGAAGAGGTTGTACCTTCAGAGAAGGATATTTTATATACACCTCTAACATACTTGTTAAGGTTTTCATTCCCTCCTTACTCTACTCGACTAGGTTGACGAGGATTAACTGAAAATATAAAACCGATTAGATTAGGCAGTACCACTTAAAATCCAAACATCAAGAATTCACTGTGATTTTCTTTGACAAGGAACATATTTTACATCATAGTATCATCAACTTAAAAGAATGCAATATTCGCACAAAGATAGGGAATAAACAAAAAACCAAGCACGATAGTAGAACAACTTCCTCTTGGATTTCACCATGCTTGTTGCAGAAGCCAAACATGGTCTCATGCAGTAACTAACCTATATCTAAAAAAAAAGAAAAGGAAACAAGTTGAATGAAAACAAATGAATGCAAAGAAAATCAAAACGCTACTCCTAATCCTAACCTAAGTAGAGCATAGGCCAAAGTCACGTAAAGTGATAACTCCAATGCAACCATCAACGCAATTGTTGGCCTATGAAGGCGAGGGAATCAAATTCAATAAATATATATAAGCATAAAAATAAACAAGAAATATAAGACAATGCAAACCAAAACATTTGAAGTTTGTATGAACACGCAAAAAATTAAAGACGAAAAGAGCATGAAAAATGTTTTGTTGTTGTGTGATGGTATTGTGACACACTACAAGTCAAAGACTCACAAGCAAAAGATTTCAAACAATGAAGGCAAGAAAACATAAAAATAAATAAATAAATAAATAAAAAAATAAAAAAAAAAATAAATAAATAAATAAATAAATAAATAAAAATAAAATAAAATAAAATATTTTTCCACAATGCTCACTGCGTATGACTCCTCCAATCACTGAGCGATAGGATCACATAATATATATAGAGGATGCGAAAATTGTAAAACAAATTGATCTTCAATACGTGCAATAGAGCGATGAAGAGCCTAAAAGATTCAACACTCTTGTTGGGGAAATATATTGCTATAATTTCCAACATTAAGTTATCAATCTGGGGCTCGTAAGCTTCGAGGTACAAGCGCAAGCAACGCAGGATCAGAGCATCTACCCTAGACTACAGTAGGAACCAACTTGTTGTTTAAGTACAAAATTGTTATTTCTAATTGAAGCTAATCCATGAGGAAAACATGCTTAAAAAAATAAGAAATTCTAATAACTGTGCAAATGAAACTAACTCTAATTAATCATAAACCAAGCAATACAAATTACCAATGAAATGATTTTAATCTAAATGAAAATCTCTGAATACTAAGATCTATTGAATCTAAATACAAGAATCTTAAATCAATCAAGATTAATTTAAAATGATACCAAACTTATGCTAAATCTTAATCCCAATAAAATTCACTCTCATTCAAATGATCTTAAACTAAGGCAATGAACAAACAAGACTTCAACTAATCTAATTTTCGGGATGCATAAAACAAATCAAATAAGCATTCAAACTAACCTATGTCACAACTTTGCAATTGCTTCAAAATAAACTAAGTAAACCAGGATTTTAATTGACATGCTTCAGATCTAAGAGACTACAAAATAAGAAACTATCATATCCTTAAAATTTTTTAATCAAACTCAAGAAATCATTCAAACATAAGCACACTGGGCAATGGTTCTACCAATAACTAACTACAATCATAATGAATTTCAAAACTAAACTACAACTTCAAACATTGATTTAACGGTCTCATTGCATTGCTTTGAAATACTTGGTTTCCAAAACACAATGTTACAAGAAAATAAATAAGGTACATAACAGATTTCAATTCGTATTTAAAACAAATGGAGTTATCGATCTCTTGTTTATCCAATTAAGAAGCACCTTTAAATATTTCAATCGTAAACCTGTAACAAAGGGCTATTCATGCAATAAAATCATTTATCAACGCCATTCATTAGCTTGCAATGAGTTGAAAATGATATGTCTATTTAATTTTAAGAAAACAAACAAATTACAGTCTTAAGTACATAATCAAAATTATGAGATCTAATTAACAATTGCTTTCAAAATAAAATCCATGCACCTAGATCTAAATCAAACACACTACCTCTATCCTATGATGTTTACAAAACTTTCTTCGAGGCGATCGTGGATCCTTGCCACTCCTGGAGCAAGTCTAAACTAAATCAATGTATAAATATTAAAAAAAACCATAACATTTACAAAAAATTCATGGCAAAGTCAAATTGTATTAAGATTCAAATCATAAGTTCACTTACATACATTCCTTCAATATTTTGTCTCATGCTCACACCTTTTCATCCTCCTCCTTCAAAAACTTCCCAAGCTTACAACACAAACCATGGCTAAGCCATTGTAAGATTCACAAGGTGAATTATTCATTTTCCTCAATTCTGGAAAATTGAACAATTGTAACAAACTGACCTCAAAGATAGTCATATATCTTACTAACCAAGAGGAATTTTGGAAACCTGCTCGGAGGGAGACTAATTGGTTATGTTTCCAACAAAAACCTCTCCTAGATTTGTCTCATTCAAATCCATATCCTCGTAAATCGTGCCCAAAGTGGGCTGTTTGTTTTTTTTGCAATGTTCTAGAACTCTGAAAAAATAGTGATTTTTTATACAACTGCCTCCAAGATCCGCGTATAAATTTTAGAAAACTAAGAATCTGGAGAAACCATTTTGGATATACATAATTGGTTATATTTGTAACAAAACCATTTGATTATATTTTATAGATTCACCTCCATATGCACACAAATCGAGGTCAAACATGGCAGTTTGGAAACTTTTCACATTTTGAGCAGATTTGTTAATCAACTCCTAGGGACCCACATGTGCAACTTGGGTGAAATAAAATGCATGGGAAGGTATTAAAACATTATTTTGGACCATAACCTCCCTTGGTTTTCCTCAGAAGCGCGCTGAAAGTACCAAAGCCCTAAATTAGGCATCTCATCCTTAACTGGCTTGTGAGTGATTTCAACGATGGAACCCTGTGAAAAATGTACTTCAACAAAACCGTCATCAGTAAAACATGAGATAATCATCTTTAATCATAGAGAAGTGAAGAAATTGATGATAATCAACCATAGAGAGTATTTGGCCAAAAGTGACAGAATTAGGGTATAGCACGGGCCAAAAACCTAGGGTTTTACGGTATAAACAGTGATGTTTCATGATGAAAACATGGGCATATACGAGGCCCAACATCCCCCCATGCATGAGGTTTTTCATGTCCTCATGCAAACAAATACTTTTCTCATATCTATGTTTTTATAGCATCATGGCTTTTATGTAGGGTTAAATCTTATGAAACAACAATACATGAAGATTTTATTGCCATAGATTTCATTTTAAGAGAGATACAAATTTAGGAAAAACAATAGATATGGTAGGAGGAAAATGATGAATAATATGATAGGTGACAATGGAAATGGTAGATGAGATGAGGTGGTGATGGATATGAGAAGACATGTACTTGCATGCTCTATTTTGCGAGGCTAATGCTTATGGATGGTTCCTTCATGAAAGGAAGAAATGAATTCATCCTCTATTTGATTCAACTGACAATATGTGTGAATATAGGAGGGGAAGGCAATATAATTACCGCTTTTGTTTACATTAACCATTAAGATTATGACCTAGAGTAGCATGCAAATGGAGGATATATGGGAAACCAGATATACAGAATATGTTGTGGTTAATCATCAAAGCTTTCTTAAATCTCTAATCAATTAAATAATCCTAATCCACCTCTGCCTCAAGTTTTACCCTTGTTGTTGATGTCTTTGGTACTGCAAGATGAAGTAAATGATGGAATGGCTCGAGTTGATTTGAATGCCGATATGAAGGGTCTCAATATCCACATTATCCCAAAAATGTTGATGCATGTGTGATTTCATACGACTTCTTGAAAAAAAAACACAAGCACCATCATCAATAATCCTCTTTATTGAAATAAAGGAAAGAGGTTAAATTAAAGAACAATTACCTGATCATGCTCCAAGTTTAAGATACTAGCTCAACAATGATAATGAAATCCATGAGTAAGCATAGGGTGAAAATGTGAATCAAACCTGACAATTCTCATCATTTTTTTTCTAACATCTCTTCCCCCCCCCCCATGCCTATCATCTTACATGTCCTCATGCAAACAAAACCTCTAAAAGATACCAAATACTGAAGGGCTAGGGTTTCTATATTAAAGTCATGCTTCATTGAATTTAAACGATAGGGCTAATTGTGAGAGCATGTAAGTAAGTTTCATCGGATGTCATCTTCCTTTGCATCAATAAGATAAGAAAAGTAGTGACCAGGGATTCAGTGACGTTAAGACTGAGTTTTATTATTCCAAAAGATTAAATAATGCTAGGGCTACTAAAGGAATGCTTAACAATGTTGTTACTGCAGATATAATATCATCCTAAAATGATTAACCATAAGAATTTCCATAAAGCATCTCAAGAGTAATCCAAAGTAGCAGGTCTTCACTTTCAATATCCTCATTATTATAAGTAAAAGTGACTTAATTTAAAAACCAAGGCCTTAAAATGGATCGAAATTAGGGAAAAGGAAATATTACAAAATGATACCTTCCGAGGATGATTGTCTTACCGTTACCCAAGCATATAGTTGAAGCTTCTCTTATTCAAGCAAGTGAATCACCTGCACTAAGGGTCTCACATCCATAAAAACAAATTTTTTTCTGAAAGATAGAACTCCAAAGCACACTATTGAAGGATATTAAAGCCATTCTCAGAGAGATATGATAATGAGTTCAGGGAAAGACAAAAAAACCAAGTAAATCATAGTGTAAAATTAACTTTGATACCACAGGCATGGCCCTGCTGCCAGCAGGCATCGACAGGGATGCCTTTTAACCTAACGAAATGTCCATGTCCCACTTACAAGATACAGATTCACAGTTAGCTTATTTGAATTTTTTATAAAGGCCACTATCCTGGCTTGGTAACCAGCTGATGGCAGTGCCACTCACAAGAAGTAACATGGATGAACAGGCTAGCTCGTGATGAGACCTCCTGTCTTCCCCCTTTTTGGGCTGAAATCCATTACTCTGGCTTGGTGACCAGGAGTAGTAATGTCATGCATGTTAGGTCTTGTTATCACTTAGGTTTTCCTTGAAGTTGTGGAAAAGGAAAGTATACCCGAGGTAACCACAAACCAACCTTCAGATACAGAATCTAGCCAATCTATATCCAGAGAGGGCTCTCTCTTTATGATTTATCTTTATTCTTAGAAAATTTTAGGCTAGTTATAAGTCCAAGAGTTTGTTTGAAAATGGTGGAATTCGCCAACTAAGGGCAAGGTTGAATATTTTCAGGCCATTGGGCTATGGAGTCAAAGGATGGCTTTACTGGATCAATCTTCTACACACAAGATGGCTTTGCAGGGCAAGATAGCCAAACAGAGAACAATTTTTTAGGAATTAAGGTGGATGGAATGGGTTTTGAAGGGATGAAAGGCAATCAAGAATCTTTCAACATATTCAAAGAAAGAAAATGAATGATTACAAATAAAGAGCAGTTAAGATTTCTTTACTATAGCAATCAAAATGTTCAAACCAGCGAAACAAGAGAAATTAAGAATTCGTTGCTTATAACCAGTTTGGAAGAAAACATTTGGAATAACCGCAATTTAAAATCAGAGTACACTTAAGTAAGTTCTGATTTATTCTTTTATGTCAATTATTCAGAAATGGAACATAGTGATATTATAAACAGATATAAAACTTAAGACATAGGATAGAAAGACTTATTGAACTGCAGTCCGACACATGAATCCTGCAAAAAGTCCTGAGCTTCAAATTATCATCCAGCAAGCCACAAATAAATTTCTCCAAAGTCCTTTTATTCCAAAAACATCAATGTCACAGCAAAGTAGTAGAATCCACCCTCAATACTTTATTCGAGGGCTTATTTATAAAAAAATGATTAAAAATATCTTACAACAACCTAGGAAATAATCTAGGGTGACTAATGAATAGGTTACAACATAAAGAGAGACAAATGGTCTCGTAAATAGGATAAAAGGTAATTGTTGATGTGATGTTTCCTCCTTTTATGCATGTGTTGGAGGTAGTTTCTACAATATAGCTCGATGCTGTCCTTTTTGGTAATTCTTTTCTGACTGCCTAGCTTCTCTAATACTCTTTATTTCTACTGATACACTTTCAACTGCCAAGCTGATACTCTTTAACATTTTTTCATCTATTTATCTTTCACACTATAGTAAAAAGGCAAAATTTCCCATATGAAGATGAATTTTACAAAATTTCTAACAGGTCTTCCCACCATTTTTCTTCTGCTATTTTGGTTCATTGGAGTTTTCTTAATGTTTCATCAGCCTCTGTGTATCTGAAGAAATTGGGTTGGTTTGGGAATAAATATCTTATTTCATGTTCAAGATGAAATAAATTCTTTAATCTGTCATAAAGATTCTTTCCTGTAGGTAATGTCGATTCTGATGAACTGATAGAGGAACAGGTTACATTGTGAGCATGTATGTCCAATCTATTAACATAAGTTCTTAAGTCCATTATTTTGTCTTCTGAAATCATAGGACTGGGCAACCCGCTGGCTAATAAAACATTAAACCTTTCTTTGAAGGCAATGATCTCTTCTTGAATATCTGAGCACTTACGTTCCAAATTTTGCATAAGAGTTATCTTAGTAAAAGCTCTTTTTATTTCTAAAATTGTACCTGTTCTGTCCTCAATTCCAAGTTCTGCAAGCTACTGTCTGGTCTGGGTGTTTAAGAACTGTATGAGTTGATTTGCTTGTTCAGGTCTGTCTATCAATTCTTCTCTTGTTTTGTCAATTTCCTCCAGAGCTATTTTGACCAAGTGATTTTGTTCAAAGATTATTTGAATGAAGGACCAAATATCCTTTATCGACTGAATAATATTATTCCAAAGAATTTCATTGATTTCTCTCAAAGGCTTCTCCAATGAGAGATCCTTTTCTAAATCTTTAACCAATTTTTCCAGCCTTTTGATTTCTCTTGTATGGTCAGCAATAGTCTTTTTTGACATATCATATTTTTGTTCCAAATTTATGAGCTGTAATTTTGTAGATTGAAGTTCTGTTACTCTAAGTTTTAAACTTTCCATTTGTTTCACTAATTCTTCAGAACTTAAACTAGAAGTATTCACCTGTGATGGGTCTATTCGCTGGTCTGCTGCTGTTGTACTTGTACCTGTAGTAGCCTCTGTTGTGGATGTATGAATAGTAGACTGCTTTTCTTTCAATGCTTGCTCCAGTTCTTTTTCTGTTTCACTTAGTTGCTCATTCATTTTCAGGAGCAACTCCATCATTTCTCCTTCTGAATTTTTCTTCAATACTTCTTCAGTTTGAGGATGCCTTGAAGCTGGTAATTTCAATTGCTTCCTCAATGCAGCAATGTCGTCATCCTTTTTTTTAATCAGTGCTTCAATGCCTTTTATATCTTTTGGATTATGACCCAAACTGATGATTATTTCCTCCAAAGATTTTATTCTGTTATCCTTTGCTTGAGAAGAAGCTTTCTCAATCTGCAACTGGGTACTTGTATTATTCAAAGAATCTTGCAATCTATGAGCTGCCATTGCTTTGTCAGTAAGGGTAGAATATATCATTTCTCCAGTTTGCTTGTGTAATTCTATCTGGTCCAATGGATGAATATATTTTTCTAGGACCTCAAAATTGGTCCTGATGTAATCAACTGTTGTTTGTGGCTTTGGCACTTTAGATTTAAAATGGATCATTAACATTTTCCCTTGCTGAATGTCAAAAGTTGACATTAATCTCTCTTGATTTTGTGGAGCCATTTTACGATACTGATTAGACACCTGGACCCTTAATGGATCATTCCTTGCTTTTATACTGATAAATGTCTTTTTTATGTCTCCTGCATCTGTCTTTGGCTGTTTGAATGAAGACACTTCAGTGCTTAACTGTCTTTGTATTTCCTTTCCTTTATGACCTGTATATGCTTCACTAACTGAACCAGTAAGCTGACTATCCTCCCTTTCTTCATCAAAGATTTCATCAATAGATTCTACTTCAGGTAGTGGATTTAGTTTCTGCCTTTTAGCTTGAAGTTGTTGTGAAGATTCCTTAGGAGGAGTAGGATCTTTAACTTGTTTTTTCTTGCCTTTTTCCTCATTAGACGGAGTCTGCAAATTTGAAACTTCAGGCTGATTGACTTGAATAGGAGAAACCTGTGCTTGATCTTGTGCCTTGGAAGTTTGAGGTTTTTCCGTCATGGTGAATGTTTCAATGACTTGTGCTTCCGGTTCTTTCTCTTTACCTTTGGATTCAACTGCAATTGATGGAATGTTTTCCTGTAAATTCTGCTGAATAATACCAATAGAAGAAGTACCAACCTCTGGTCTCCGTACCTGTGTAAAAGAATACAAGTCAAGTATTTTTTCAAGATCTTTCATAACATTATTTATATCAACCTGCTCACTATCCTGCTCTATCAAAGTTCCTTCTACCCACTCATCTGTATTAGCATACTTTTCAATTTCAGGGATTCTTCGATACATGTAGGGTGCTGATTTATTTTTCATCCTTTTGTCAAAAATAAAGTTGAATGGGTCATAGGGTACCCAATTGGAAAATTTTCTGCAATCTGTAATGTTCCTCTAATATCTTTTGAGCTTCTTCCCCTCCATCCCTAGAATTGCAGATAAATGGACCTAGTTGGCTCTTTATCCTGAGTTGAGCCTTTTTCTTAGCATTACAGAAGTGAATTATATCTGAATTGTTCATTTGTCTGAAATACTCAAGTGCAAAAAGTCTCATTGGAACATATCTGGGTAACTTGAAAGGGCTCAATTCACATCCATAAATTCTAATTTCAGTATGATTCTGATAGAAGTACCAGTCACCTATCTTATACTGTTTTGAAAGCTGAAGGATTTTCCTGATTTCATTGCTAAGTCTTGGAGGGGCAAGTCCTGTCAACAAGGTAGTTGTAGGATGTATGAAAATGTCAATGAACTCATTATAAGAATAGGGAGAATCTATGGAACAATGAGTAATGGCTGACGAAAAGATAACAGATCTTGTATTTCCTTGGGCATCAAGTTTTCTAATATGGAAAGGGAAAGTTTCAGACTGGTAATAAAGCATGAGATGGTAAATGACAATAGAATATTTGAATACTTTCTCGTTCTCCAATCTCATGAATTGGTCATGCATTTTATCTGCAATGAAAGATGCAAAGTCATACCTGACAACAGGAGGCTGTCCAGGGGTGAACATAGATAATAACACCAGGGTTAAATGATCAACATACTCACTGGTATTAAAACCCATTATGAAAGATATCATACTCAAAATATTTTGACCTTCTTCAGTGAAATAAACACTAGCATAAGCGGGAGGGCCTGTAGGCTGATGCTCTGGCCATATGAAGGTTTGGCAAATGCGAGTTAACTCCTCCTGGGATAATTTAGTGGATTTCTCTAATAATTCTTCCATTAACAAAGAAGGAAGGGCGTCACCAGGCTGAAAATGTAACATATCATTGATGCATTGAGAAGTAATGGGAAAAAGGATGTTCTGGCTCGGGGATAATACTGCTCTCTGATTTGGATCATAATTGGCATGGAAATAGTGGATAATTTCAGGAAAGATATGGACTGAGGGAAAAAGGTAACTAGGAAGACCAGACTCCCATAACCCAATAATATCTGAGCCATTCAAATAATTTGTCTCGCGACGACAATAAATTCGAAAGGGGATTTTCAACGAAAACTAAGTCTTTAATGCGAAAAATCTTTATCTACTAATGATAAGTAATCCAAATCTCTATGGGGGGCATTCAATGGAGCTACATACAAGGCTACGGGAACTTCTATTTTTTTTTGGTTCTTGCGTATTCAAAGAAACGGAAATTCGGGGGGTTTTCATGAAAATGGGGCGCAAATTTGCAGGGTTTTGATGAGGGAAATCGATACAATTGCAAGTTCAGGGGGCACAATTTACTGATTTTCGATATCGGGGAATGAACTTAGCAATCAAATTTAACACCATTTCGGTGGAAAAACAGAGAAAACTCGGTTTCTTTCGAGTTCGAGGCGAAATGGAATAAATACCTTTTTTTTAGAGGAAATTACGTGATTAACGGGTATCAGCGCAACGGATGCACGCTAGGAAACTGGATTGGAAGTAACTTTCGAGCGGAATTCGGTTGAATGCAGTCGTTTGGCATTTGATTTTTGAATTTCTTCGCCTGAGAGGGACACGATCAAGCTTTCAACACATAGAATGATGAAAAATGCGAAATTTGTTTTATTCGTAAAGTCAAAGGAAATTTTTTTATTATTTTTTGAGGATGAGCGTCACCAATGGTACGGGAAGGACACGTCACTTGGGTTCGGGTGGTAAGCGATAAATTCCGCACCGCTTTCGAGAGTTGGCGGTATTTGGTGAAGTGGCGACGATTCCATTCGGTGATTAACACATGGCCATGGCTTGTTTTCGAAACCACTTTGATTTCGCTCGTTAAATCTCGGAACGAGGATAGAGCGAGTGGGAATGTTTGTGAGTCGTAGATCTTCGTGCGGATGATCGGACAGGGATGATATGATGTGGAAGCTGGTGGGGTTTTAATGCGCGGGCCCAAAGTAATTAATATTTTAATTAATCATTTCGGGCGCGTGTGATTGGTGGAAAGATTGGTTATTAATTAATCCAGGGTGATTAATTAATCACGTGATTTAATGAGAGTCGGGGTTGCGGCGGGACTTCGGTTTTTTATTCGTTTTTCGTTCAAAACATATAAAAATATATGTTTAAACTTTTTTCGATGTATTTTTATTTATATAGAAAAAAATTAATGAAATTTATTTACCATAGGGGCGGAGTTAATATATATGGATATTTTTTAGCCAAATGGTTTATAATTTGGGTATTTGATTTCATCATATCGGTTTAAATACTTTGGCTAAAACATATAATACAAAGGTTTTTGGGATATTACATTGGAGGAGTTATATATATATAGGAAAAGGTAATTTGTATAAGTATTTAATAATTAAAAATTAAATGTTAATATGACAAAGGAATAGGAAAACTCAAAATACTTTACAAATCTAGGAAAGTGAAGATTTTACGAATCAAATTGTATTGTATCAACTTCAACACTTAGACTTAGAATAGCAAGTAATTTTGAGGGATTTATTGTGGAATTTTGCACTGATTTTCCTAATTAAAATGGGATTTTACTTAGGAAAAAGATTAAAAAGTGAATGAGTGCAATGATGGATAACTTCAGAGTACTAGGGGCTTTTTCGATTATTAGGCGAGGGGTTCGGTCCCTCCAAAAGTCGAGAAATGCCTTGAGCCCCCTTTAATCTTCAAATTATTTAGCACTTAAGGGGGAATTAGTAAATGTTAGGGAAAAAGTGAGATGGGAAGTTAATGATTTTGACTTTGCTTTCCTCTGAAGTCTGCCAATGTAGTGTTCTTTGAACTTGGTGATGAAAGTAAAGGATTAAACACATTTAGCACCATCATTCATCACATGAAACTTTGCAACACCATCTACCTACCCTATCTACTTTACTCTACCATTTTCTCTTCTTATTAGGGTGCACTTAGGGCGGCAAATACTTATCAATCTTCTTTCTTTCTTTTACATGTAAATCTATCTAATTCTACACTTATTGCATCAAAGGGCTCGAGTTAAGCTGACGTGAGCACCTTTTATTAACTCTACCTATCTACTATACTTCAAAGATTAAACCGTTTGGTCGAGATATTTATCTCTCTATTCTACAACATGAAATTAAAAAATGAATGAGTCAAGTTTAAAGCAGGTTTGACTCTTCACTGAATTGTGCAAAAAAGTTTTGACAAGCTGCACACAATTTTGCTTATTTACAAAAAAATGAAATAGTAGTGGCATTTGGACTTGCACACTTTCCCTGGTCTATTTTTGTTTGAGGGTTCATTTCTTTCACTTTTTTGACCATTTTATTCTTTTTACCCTTTGATTTTCTTTTTGAGGGGGTATACCCTCTCTACATTTTTTTTAAAATTTTTTGATTTTTTTGATTTTTCGAGAATATGGAACACCTTTGCACAGAAAAAAGGTTTGAACATATTGCATAGTTCAATCAAGACAATCACTGAAAAATGACACCTATTGTATAGGAGTCTAACACGGCTCCACTTGGGGATGGCTTTCTCGGTGAAAATTCAAGAGCCGACGGGGTCGGATGCCTCAAAATCCCCTTGAAAGTGAACCATGTAATCTCCTTCTTCGGTGGCTTTATTGTATATATGATAGTAAAATTTACGAAGCTTAGGGCCTTCATATTGAGCTTCAACTCCGATGAGATTACCATCCAATCAAAGCTGATGCATTAGAAAGGATATATTATGTATAAGTTTAGAAAAAATCAGAACATCCTAGTAAATAGGATCAAAATAGTGCTTTAGCATTCGACCATTGACTGGTCCTTCCTTAGCTTCTGAACTGTCCAAATTCTTCAAAAAGTATGTGTTGTTCCCCTATAAAGCATGAATGATGTAAGGTCATTTCCATAAGAAATCAAATTTCCCATGTTTCCCTTTATCTTCCCTTCTGGAATCCCATCTTAGAACTTTGTCTCCTAGTTGAAAATCTTCTGCTTTAGTTCTTTTGTCAAACATTTTCTTTAACTTTTCTGAAAAGACTTAGAGTCGTTGATATACTTCTTCTACGATGCTGCTGCAAGTGAATTGTTTGATTTATTCTTCTACGAATATCATTTGGTTCGACTTGAGCCTCTGGAAGTAACTTCATAACGGGGAATTCCTAAGGATGATAGAAATCTTGCCTCAATACCATAAACTAATTCATATGTGGAGTGGTCCCAATTGATTTCTTCGTTGTAAGTTTGTCTTACAATGCATTTGGTAAGTTTTTTATGCCAATTCTTTTTATTTTCTTCAATAATTTTTTAATGATATTAATAAGGCTTTTATTGGAAGACTGCACTGATCACATTGCTACAGGGGTAATAGGTTGTTGAATAGCCTAAAGTGATGTGATATTTATTGTAGAAACTAATCATTTTCTTAGACTTAAATGCGGCAGCATTATCTGTTATAATTTTCTCTGGACGGCCAAATCTTGAAAGTATATTGGTTTCTAAAAAACCCTATAATTACGATCATTGGCTTGTACGCATGGGATAGCTTCCAATCCATTTAGTAAAGTAATATGTGGTAGTAAGAATCCATACGTATTTGCCCGAAGAAGAGGGATGGTTACTCCAATAAAATCCGGTCCCCATTATTTGAAAGCGTCTCTCTGTGGAAATTGGTTTTAATGGTAAAGGTAACAACTTTCTTTTTCCCTCAAGATTTGACACTTGTAATGATTGCAAATTTCTTAACATACGAAAACAAGGTTGGCCCGATGAAAAACCCGCCCTTAAGATTTTATGCCAGGTTGACTTCCCGGTAGAGGTGTCCACCACAATCCCACATGAAATTCATCAAGTACCTTGTCGGTTTCATCTTTCGATAAACAATTTAATAGAATTCTATCAGTTTTTCCAAAAAAGAGCACTATCTAAAATACAATATTTTAAAGATGTCATTTTCAAAATCTTTATTTCATTCGGGACGACCCTGGAGGGCTTGCGGGTTTTAACAAAACATAAATGATATTAGTGTGCAGGGTGATTCTAAAAAGGCTTGATTGATATGTGGAACGCCATCTCTGTTCGTCATCCGGTTCGTTAATGTCCAGGGCTTGGAGAATTAGTTTCGGTCATGAGTTGAGCCAAACCTTGTCCTTTTATGAGTTTTGTTGGTTTAATTTCAATGTCATATTCTAATATGGTAGCTATCCACTTACCTCTTTTGCCTTCAATACCATCTTGAGTCAAGATGTCTTCTTAACAAGCATTAGGTACATAATTTCTTACATGAGAATACAATATATAAACTACGAAATCTTTAATTGCTTTCACGGAGTGCAAAAGCTTGTTTCTCCATGATATTATATTTCAAAGATGCATCTCTAAGTGCTTTATTAAAAAATGCTATTGGTTTCATCCACTGATCATCTTTTTGTAGTAAAACGGTACATATTTGTATGTTGAGAAGCAAATGAAAAAATAATGAAATCTCTATCAAATTTTGGTGGTAAGAGCGGTGTTCTTGTTAAAGCCATTTTGATTTGTTCAAATGATTGCTTGGCTTCTACGGTTCGGTCAGTAGCCGAATCTTTTCTTAACATGTTAGTGGCAGTCTAAGTAATTCAACTAAGCTGAAATGAATCTTCTTAAGAAATTGATCTTTCCTATGAAAGCTTGAAGTTCTTTAATGTTTATGGGATAGAGTATACGCAAAATTGCTTGTATTCTTTTAAGGATCAATTCTAATGCCATCTTTAGAAATAATGTGACCTAGGAGCTTTCTTTCTTCCAAACCAAACAATGACTTTTTCGGATTTAAGTAAATACCATACTTTACGCATTTTATAAACACTTGTCTTAGATGATCTAAATGTTGCGATGCATTTTTGGAAAAAAGTTAAATCATCTAGATAAATAACTTGAGAAAATCATGTATTTCTTTAGCAAAGGCAATGTCCATTGCTCTTTGGAATGTAGCTCTGCATTCTTGAGTCCAAATGGCATCTTGACATATTCAAAAGTACCCCATAGTGTTGTAAATCTTCTGTTTTGTCTTGATCATCGGGATAAACCGAGTCTGGTTATACTGAAAATCCATCCGGAAAGAGAGAAATCCTTGGGAGTCCACTACCCTCTGTAAGATATGGTCCATTTTAGGCAAAGGATAGTTATCTTTTAAAGAAACTTTGTTCAAATTCCTCAAATCGACACATAGTCTAATCTCTCCAGTGTTTTTCCTAGTTGGTACCAAATTAGAAACCCATTCAGAAAATCTAATAGGAGCTATAATTCCTGCTTCATACATTCTTTTAATTTCTTTTTCAATTGAAGCTAGTAAAACAGGATTGATCCTTCTAAGTTTGCATTTTAAAAGGTTACGATGCGGATTTCAAAGGTATTGTGTGTTGAATTATTGATGTATCATATGATTTAATATCTTCATAACTCCAGGCAAAAATGTCTTGGAATTATTTTAGAGTTCAACATATTTAACCTTTTGATCCTGCAGCGGAAGATTTAGATAGTTTAACCATCTTGGGATTTTTCTTCGGTTCCCAAATTGACTTCTTCAATATCGGCTTTAACGGTTCCATTTTGGGTTTTAAGGGAATGTCATTTGAGTCGAAAAGATCTTCCAAAGGAGTTAATCACTTTGGGTAAATGAATATCTTTCGGATTAATGATTTGATTCATCTTCTATGATCTCATCGAATTCCATTTGTTTCAAATCCTGCATATCTTTTTTAATTGAATTTGGTTGGGTGAAGCATGTGAATTGCGGTCTCTTCGATTCGTTTCTTGTTCATCTACTTGATCGGATTCACATTGATTATTATGTCTTCATCTATACTCTTTTGTTAGAAAACTCATTTTCTAGTGTCTAAAAATTATTAATCGATTATTATTTACAAATACTTGCCAATTCATGAGATTGTCCGGTATAAGCGAGGTCTATGTCTAATCTCGGCTATGAGCGAAGTGATTAGGTCAAAAGGTAATCTACATGTGCTAGCAGGCTGTTGAAAAGCTGTGAGCATGCGATTTGTTTCACAGGAATCTTGGCAAGTTGAGCTTGTAGAAAAGTGTTGAGAATTTCTGGCCCAATTTCCTCTTGTATTCTCTTAACCTAGGGTCCTTCGTTGAACATTCCCCATTGATGTTTGTTGGATAATTAACTCGGAAGTCTCCTATGATTGATACTACAGTACTCCTAACTTTTTGACATGTTTAAGCCCTAGCGAAACTTCATACTCTACCATGTTATTAGTGCATCTAGGATTCCAACCTATAAGCATGGCCTTCGACGTGATCGTTTTCAACATTATGTATCCAAATTCCGGCTCTGCTCCTAACTTGTTTAACGAGCCATCTAATTCTAAATACACGAAATTTCATGTTCATAATCTTCATCAGCGTTTGTTTTAACATGTTTCTTAACGAACTAGTTTTTTTAGCTTTTTACGGTATTTCTTGGTTATACAGTGTTTCTTTGTTTTCGAAATCTCGATTTGAACGGTAGATTTATTTATGATTTCCATTTACGGTGCTTCTAGTCCCATTTAGGAAAGGTCCAATTCGGCATTATAAAGGATGAAAGAGTCCATATCGGGGAATGTGTATTGAATGAACGGGGAATTTTTCGGGCTTCTCATGGCTACGGCTAAATATTTCATCAAGGTCTCTCTGTATAATCTTTTAGGTTGACCAAATACCGAAATAGTGGCATATGACATGTCTAATTGAATAAGTCCTCAGGTTTTAGCACCGGGATCTAGACAACAACATACCATATTTGGGAGGAATATCGGCCACTACTATATCCATCAAAACAGTTTCGCAGTGTGCACCAAGTAACACACAAATCTTTAATCAAACCCCTGACTTATCTTGCGACTCGAATCAAACGAAAAAAGATCTTTATACGGTACATTAATGTCTAAATTTAATCTTTCCATCACGGCGTTTGGCATCAAATTGTGGGATGCTCCGGAATCCAAGCATAGCATTATGGAGTATTTTTTCATGAACGTTCAGCTCACATAAAATGGAGGGTTCCCTCCCTTTCCTGGTGCCATTTATCTCGGGGCCAAGGAGTACGAGGTTGATCATCAAGAAGATTCTTTGAATCATCCATTCATTAATGTTAATGTTAAGGAGTTTGTTGATTTGGCTTCTATGAACATCATGTTTAGCCAATTACGATAAAGGAACAACTATCTTTAGTTTGCCTATTTGACCTACGGAATTGAAAGGTTTTTTTGTTTGAGCTCTAGTGTTTTGAACGGTTGAGTTTTCTCTATTTTTTGGGTCTTCGGTGTTTTTCTCTTTTCATAGATGGGATTATGAGTTGAAGGTGTTTAAGATTGTACATATTTCTTCTATGTTTCCTACGGGAACGATGTTAGATAGTTGTTTATTATTTGGTTGGTTGTACGAGACCCATCTTCAATTATTGGATTTGCGGGGTTCGGAATTATCCTAGACAAAATTTGTACACGAGGAATGTTTTGTACGGGGAGGGATGTTAGTTTTACCTTTGAAATTTTTGTTTCTGACTTTCTATTTTCTGTTCTGCGCTCAATCATGCCTTCTCAAATTGCTATTGTTTATGAACTTCATAAATTGTTGTGTCATAGCCTTCTTTGAAATCAAAAGTTTCTCTGAATGAGTTTGAAATGTTTCAAGAATGTGATTCTCTTGATCATCTTGAGAGATAGAAAAATTTACGGTTCATTTTTTTTTTTGATCCAACGTTATTTATTTCAACATCTTGATGGGCTCTTCGGAAGTTGAACCTTCAACAAAATTTTCTTGGAAAAGGTGGCACGATGTTTTGGTGAGACATTTTTCCCAATATTTTGGTTGATTTCTTCTAAAGTTTGGGTTTATTACAACATTTTGATTATCACCCCGAGAAGACTTTCTTTCGATTGTCTCCACTTTGTCTCCCAGTCTTTCCATACCTTTGATGATTGCATCCAGCTTGCTTTCAAAAGGCCGAAGGTTATTCATTCATAGGCATTCTTCTTTCGGCCCTAGCTCTAGCTCGTATTTCTATGAGGTTTTCTTCCACAATAACCACTATGCTTTGCATCTCTTCTAGGGTTTGGGGGGCTCTTTCCTAGTGATATGCTATGTCATAGTCGAAACCATCGAGGTAATTTAACCAATGCGGAGTCTAAGGAGGTCTAAGGTTCTGAATAGCATTATATGCTTCGTTGAATCTTATAATGTAATCTTCTGCTTTGTTTTCATTAGGTCTTCTTCTCAATTTTTCAAATTACGATGGGATACGAAGAGGGGTCTTTCTTCTTCTCATCTATTCAAAATACCCTATACAAGGCGGTAAATCAGCAATGTTGTTTAGACAAGGGCCCTAAACCATGTCGACTTCCCCGGTAAAGGCTACGGACAAAAATTCTCATTCGAATGTCATCGGCGTCAATTTCATAAAATTCAAAGTAATCGGTCATTCTTTTGGTATGTTGTTGAGTACATGTAAGTACACGAGCCATCAAAAGGGGTGATCTTACTGCGGCCAGTCTTGTGGCAAAACGGCGGGGTTGCTGTGATCTTAACGGGGCATATCTATTGGCCATTGGAAGGTGTAATGGAATAACGAGGGTGATGGAAGGAGTGGGTGGAGGAGTAGAAGGGTGGCTTGGTTTTGAAAGTTTGAGGAAAATTGCGTGAGCTTGGGGAAGCTTCGATGGTCTAATGTTTGAACTTTCTTGAAAGGTACATTCGATTGAATGGAGTTTTGTAAATGTCTGTCAAGATGATATGAAACAAATCTCAATTGTAAATATTCAAGAAATAGTGGCTCTAGAACGAGCTTAGACAATTCGATTCGGAAAAAATTGACAACCGGAGATGTTTCAAATCGCTCATCAAGGATTTCATCAAAATATATAATCTTCACGGAGACAGGAATGTGATCTAGAAAGAGGTCTAGAACTTCCAGGCTTTCTTGACTTCCTTGACGAGCTTTCTTGACTTCCTTGTCTTCTAAGAATCCTAGGAATCATATTTGGAATTTCAAATATCGGTGGTGGATTAGGGTCGAATTTGACACAGTATGACGAATCCTTTCGAACGGTTTTCTAGATTTTTATCTTTTTGGATTTTTGGTTTTAATTGAAATGAAAGTACAACTTCTACAAATTCTTCAAGAAATAATGATTTCGATTAAAATTTTCTCAAAGATTTATTGAACTAGAGAGTACGATTGAATGTTTGAAAATAAGGCTCGATTTTATAAGCTAAATCGGTGATAAGTGAAGCAACATTTATTTACTATGCAATTGCGGAAGCAAAAAGCATTTCAAAAACTACCGGATGATCTTCGGACTCTTGTCTATAGCTTATAAGCAAACAATAATAACGATAAAAATGATTCGAGTCCCCGGTCGATCGCCACTATGTTATCACTCGAGTTTTCCTTGTGAAGTTGTGGAAAAGGAAAGTATACCGAGGTAACTATAAACCAACCTTCGGATACGGAATCTAGCCAATATGTATCTGGAGGAAGGGCTCTCTCTTTATGATTTATCTTTATTCTTGAAAATTTTTAGGCTAGTTATAAGTCAAGAGTTTGTTTGAAAACTAAGGTGGAATTAGCCAACTAAGGGCAAGGTTGAATATTTTTAGGCCATTGGGCTATGGAGTCAAAAGGATGGCCCTCTTTGGATCAATCTTCTACACACAAGATGGCTTTTCGGAGCAAGATAGCCAGCAGAGAACAATTTTTTAGAATTAAAGTGGATGGAATGGGTTTTGAAGGGATGAAAGGCAATCAAGAATCTTTCAACATATTCAAAGAAAAACTGAATGATTACAAATAAGAAACGTTGGAGATTTCTTTACTATAACAAATAAAATGTTCAAACCCCGACGAAACAAGAGCAATTAAGAATTTGTTGCTTATAACCGGTTTGGAGAAAACATTTGGAATAACCGCAATTGAAAATCGAGTACACTTAAGTAAGTTACGATTTATTCTTTTATGTCAATTATTGAGAAATGGAACATAGTGATATTATAAACGAGATATAAAACTTAAGACATAGGATAGAAAGACTTATTGAGCTATGGTCAGGCATATGAATCCTGCCAAAAAGTCACGAGCTTCAAATTATCATCCATTAAGCCACAAATAAATTTCTCCAAAGTCCTTTTATTCCAAAAACATCAATGTCACAACAAAGTAGTAGAATCCACCTCGACACTTTATTAAAGGGCTTATTTATACAAAAATGATTAAAAATATCTTACGACAACTTAAAAAATAATCTGGGGTGACTAATGAATAGGTTACAACATAAGAGACAAATGGTCGTAAATAGGATAAAGCAGCAGTTGATGTCTTGTTCCTCCTTTTATGCATGTCTTGGAGGCGGTTTCTACAATATAGCTCTGATCTTGTCCTTTTTATTAATTCTTTTAAAGTACTAGCTTCTTTGATACTCTTTATTTCTCTTGATACTTTCCATTGCTCTGTTGATACTCTTTAACCTTTTGTTCATCTATTTATCTTTTCACTATAGTAAAAGGCAAAATTTCCCATATGAAGATGAATTTTAAAAAATTTCCCTAGCAAGGTCTTCCCACCATTTGTCTTACGCATATTTGGTTAGTTGGAGTTTTCTTATTTCGCCGACTCGTATCTCAAGAAATTGGGTTGGTTTAAGGAGCAAATATATATTTCATGTTCAGATGAAATAAATTCTTTGTCTGTCATAAATATTCTTTCTGTAGGCAATGTCGATTACGATGGTAGGTAAGAACGCTGGCAAGGTTACATTGTGACCTTCTTAGCAGCCAATCTATTAACATAAGTTCTTAAAGTCCATTATTTTGTCTTCTGAAATCATAAATTTGAGCAACCAACTAAATCAGCAAAACATTAAACCTTTCTTTTGAAGGCAATAATCTCTTCACAAAATATCGAGCACTTACGTTCCAAATTTTGCATAAGAGTTCTCTTAGTAAAAAACTCTTTTTATTTCTAAAATTTTACACAGTACGTCCTCAATTCCAGTTAAGGCTGCACATCGTGCAAAATTGTTTAAGAAGTTTGTATGAGTTGATTTGCTTGTTGGTCTTGTCTCTCAATTCTTCTCTTGTTTTGTCAATTTCCTCTGAGAGCTATTTTGACCAAGTCATTTGTTCAAAATTATTTGAATGAAGGACCAAATATCCTTTATCAAGTGAATAATATTATTCCAAAGATTTCATTGATTTCTCTCCAAGGCTTCTCTAATGAGAGATCCTTTTCTAAACTTTAACAATTTTTCGACCTTTTGATTTCTCTTGTGTAATTGACCGACAGTCTTTTTTGACATATCATATTTTTGTTCCAAATTTATGGTGTAACTTTGTAAATTGAAGTTTGTTACTCTAAGTTTTAGCTTTCATTTGTTTCACTAATTCTTGAGAACTTAAACTAGAAGTATACTAGTGATGGGTTTGTTTGTTGTTTACCAGCTGTGACTGTACTTGTACTGTAGTAGCCTCATTGTGGATAAGATAAGTGTTGCTTTTCTTTCATTACTTGCTCGATTCTTTTTCTGTTTCATAGTTGCTCATTCATTTTGAGAATTTAACTCCATCATTTCTCATACGAATTTTTCTTCAATACTTCTTGATTTTGAGGAAGGATGCTTTGGTAGTAATTTCAATTGCTTCATCAATCGTAATGTCGTCATCCTTCTTTTTAATCCCAGTCTTGACCTTTTTATATCTTTGAGTATTATAACCCCAGTGATGATTATTTCCTCTAAAGATTTTATTAATACCTTTGCTTGAGAAGAAGCTTTCTCCAATGTTATAGCCAGGTACTTGTATTCAGTCTTGCAATCTATGGTGCCATTGCTTTGTCAGTGGTGAATATATCCTTTCTCGTTTCTTGTGTAATTCTATGTCTGGTCCCGATAGGTGATATCTTTGCTAGGACCTCAAAATTTGTCTGATGTAATAATTCTTTTGTTTGTGGCTTTGGCACATAGATTTAAATAGCTCATTAACATTTTCCTTGCTAAATGTCTAAAAGTGACATTAATCTCTCTTGATTTTGTGGAGCCATTTTTAGAATCTTGATTGAACACCTCGACCTTAATTGATGTTCCTTTGCTTTCCTCTTCGTCATCATCTTTTTATATCTCTGCACATCTGTCTTTGGGTTTGTTTGAATGAAAATTCTTGGGTATGCTTGTCTTTTATATTTCCTTTCCTTTATGACACATGTATGCTTCACTAAACTGAACAGTGGAAGTGACTATCTCTATTTCTTCATCAAAGATTTCATCAATAGATTCTCTTAATTAGTGGATTTAGTTTTACTGCAGCACAGCAGAAGTTGTTGCATTGTGAAGAGTTATTAGGAGATAGGATCCCCCTTGTCTTTTTCACCTTTCTTTCCTCATTAGGCCAGATGCCTGGTTTAGCTTCGGTGATTGACTTGAATAAGGAGAAACATGTGCTTGATCTTGTGCCTTGGAAGTTTGAGGTTTTTAAAGTCATGGTGAATGTTTGATGACTTGTGCTTCGGATTTCTTTCTCTTTGCCTTTGGATTCAGCGCAATTGATAGAATGTTTTCACCTTAAGTGCTGTGAATAATATGGAAAGAAATACCAACCTCACAGTCTCCCAGTCACACATGTAAAAGAATCCAAGTCAAAGTATTTTTACAGATCTTTTCTTAACATTATTTATATCAACTGCTCACTATCTGCTCTATCAAAGTTCCTTCTACCCCTCCTTCTTGTATTAGCATACTTGCTTCAATTTCGGGATTCTTGATACATGTAGGGTCTTGATTTATTTTTTATATCCTTTTGTCACAAATAAAGTTGAATGGGTCATAGGGTGCCCAATGGAAATTTTAAATCTGTAATGATCCTCCAGCTATCTTTTGGGCTAACCCTCCATCCCTAGGGTGCAGGATAAATGGACCAGTTGACTCTTTATCTGAGTTGAGCCTTTTTCTTAGCAGCTACAGTGAATTATATACGAATTGTTCATTTGTACGAAATACTCCAAGTGCAAAAAGTCTCATTGGAACATATCTAGGTAACTTGAAAGGGCTCAATTCACATCCATAATTCTAATTTAGTGGTCCAGTAAGTTACCCAGTCACCTATCTTATCTTGTTTTGAAAGGTGAAGGATTTTCCACGATTTCATTACGCGAGTCTTGGAGGGCAACTCTGTCCTGAGTAGTTCGGGATGTATGAAAAGAATTCGATGAACTCATTATAAGAATGGGGAGAATCTAGCAGAATAATGAGTAATGTCGTAAAGATAACAAATCTTGGATTCCTTGGGCATCAAGTTTTCTAATATGAAAGGAAAGTTTGGACCACAGCTGTCTAAAGCATGAGATGGTAAATGACAATAGAATATTTGAATACTTTCTCGTTCTCAATCTCATGAATTGGTGTCTGACTATTTGCAATGAAAGATGCAAAGTCATACATTAGCGGGAGGTTGTCTAGGGGGTGAACATAGATAATAACACCGGGGTTAAATGATCAACATACTCAGCAGTATTAAAACCCATTATGAAAGATATCATACTCAAAATATTTTGACCTTCCTTGATGAAATAAACACTAGCATAAGAGGGGGAGGGCTGTGAGTGATGCTGCGCCTGAAGGTTTGGCAAATGCGTTAACTCCTCCTGGGATAATTTGATGGATTTCTCCTAATAATTTTCTTCCATTAACAAAGGAGTAAGGAACTACCGAGGCTGAAAATGTAACATATCATTGATGGATTGAGCAATAATGGGAAAAAGGATGTTGGCTTGGGAATAATCTGCTCTCGATTTGGATCATAATTGGCATGGCAATAGTGGATAATTTCGGAAGATATGGTGAGGAAAAAATTAACTAGGAAGACAGATTCCCTGCTTGATAATATCTAAGCCATTCAAATATAATTGTCTGCGACGACAATAAATTCGAAGGGATTTTCTTTGAAAACTAAGTCTTTGTCGAAAATCTTTTCTACTAATAAATAAGTGTCCAAATCTCTGTAGGGGGGCATTCAATGGAGCTACATACAAGGCTACGGGAACTTCTATGGTTCTGCGTATTCAAGCGGAAATTGAGGATTTTTTCTTGGCGTGAGCAAATTTTAGGGTTTTGATGAGGAAATCGATACAATTGCAAGTTAGGGGGCACAATTCTGATTTTGATATCGAGGGAATGAACTTAGCAATCAAATTTAACACCATTTAGGTGGAAAAACAAGAAACTAGTTCTTTAGGAAGTTCGAGGCGAAATGGAATAAATACCTTTTTAGAGAAATTCGCGATTAACGGGTATCAAGCTAGCGGCGGATGCACGCTAGGCTAGTTGGAAGTAACTTTCAGCGGAATTCGGTTAACTACAGTCGTTTGGCATTTGATTTTGAATTTCTTCCTTACGGAGAACACGATCGCTTTCAACACATAGAATGATGAAAAATACGCGAAATTTGTTTTATTCGTAAAGTCAAAGGAATTTTTTTATTATTTTTTGAGGATAGCGTCGCAATGGTACGGGAAGGACACGTCACTAGGGTTCGGGTGATAGCGATAAATTCATACCGCTTTCGAGAGTTGGCGGTATTTGGTGAAGTCGCGACCCGATTCCATTGATGATTAACACATGGCCATGGCCTTTGTTTGAAACCACTTTGATTTACATTCGTTAAATCTCAATGAACGAGAGGATAGAGCGGTGGGAATCTTTGTGAGCCGTAGATCTTGGTGAGGATGATCGGACGGATGATATGATGTGGAAGCTGGTGGGTTTTAATGCGCGGGCCCAAAGTAATTAATATTTTAATTAATCTTTGGGCGCGTGTGATTAAGTGAAAGATTGGTTATTAATTAATCCAGGGTGATTAATTAATCATGTGATTTAATGAGTCGGGGTTGCGGCGGGACTTCGGTTTTTTATTGGTTTTTTCGTTCAAAACATATAAAAATATATGTTTAAACTTTTTCGATGTATTTTAATTTATATGAAAAAAATTAATGAAATTTATTTACCATAGGGGCGGAGTTAATATATGGATATTTTTTAGCCAAATGGTTTATAATTTGGGTATTTGATTTCATCATATCGGTTTAAATACTTTGGCTAAAACATATAATACAAGGTTTTTGGGATATTACATTGGAGGTTATATATATATATAGGAAAAGGTAATTTATACTAAGTATTTAATAATTAAAAAATTAAATGTTAATATGACAAAGGAACAAGGAAAACTCAAAAATACTTTACAAATCTAGGAAAGTGAAGATTTGAATCAAATTGTATTGTATCAACTTCAACATAGACTTAGAATAGCAAGTAATTTTGAGGAATTTATTGTGTGCAGAATTTTGCATGATTTTCCCTAATTAAAATGGGATTTTACTTAGGAAAAAGATTAAAGTGAATAAGGTGCAATGATGGATAACTTCAAGTACTAGGGGCTTTTCGATTATTAGGCGGGGTTCGGTCCCTCCAAAAGTCAAAATGCCTTGAGCCCCCTTTAATCTTCAAATTATTTAGCACTTAAGGGGGAATTAGTAAATGTTAGGAAAAAGTGAGATGGGAAGTTAATGATTTTGACTTTGCTTTCCTCTTTGAAGTCTGCCAATGTAGTGTTCTTTGAACTTGGTGATGATAAGATTAAACATTTAGCACCATCATTCATCACATGAAACTTTGCAACACCATCTGCCTACCCTATCTACTTTACTCTACCATTTCTCTTCTTTGTTAGGATGCACTTAGGGCAGCAAATACTTATCAATCTTCTTTTTCTTTTATACTTAAATCTATCTAATTCTACACTTATTGCATCAAAAGGGCTCAGTTAAGTGGCTGAGCACCTTTTATTAACTCTACTTTATCTATATACTTCAAATTAAGCCCATTTGGTCGAATGTGTTATTCTCTATTCTACAACATGAAATTAAAAAATGAATGAGTCAAGTTTAAGCAGGTTTGACTCACCTTTAGCATGAATTGTGTAAAAGTTTTGACAAGGCTGCACACATTTTGCTTATTTACACAAAAATGAAATAGTAGTGGCATTTGGACTTGCTTTCCCTGGTCTATTTTGTTTGAGGTTCATTTCTTTCACTTTTTTGACCATTTATTCTTTTTACCTTTGATTTTCTTTTGGGAGGTATACCTCACACCATAAAATTTTTGATTTTTTGATTTTTCGAGAATATATGGAACACTGTTACTACAGAAAAAGGTTTGAACATATTGCATAGTTCAATCAAGACAATCATGAAAAATGACACCCTATTGGTATAGGATTTTGCTGCTTGGCTCCACTTGGGGATGGCTTTTCTGGTGAAAAGAGTCAAGAACGTAGTCCCAGGATGCCTCAAAATGCCTTCACCTTTGAACCATGTAATCTCTATTATTACATTTGGCTTTATTGTATAGATGATGGTAAAACTTAAAAGAGCTTGGGGCCTTCACTTTGGGCTTCAACTCCGATGATTACCATCCAATCAGCGATGCGGTAGAAAGGATATATTATGTATAAGTTTAGAAAAAAATCGAGAACATCCTAGTAAATGGGATCAAAATAGTGCTTTAGCATTCGACCATTGGTAGTCCTTCCTCGGCTTACGAGCGCTCCAAATTCTTCAAAAAGTATGTGTTGTTTATTTTGTAAAGCATGAATGATGTAAGGTCCTTTCCATAAGAAATCAAATTTCCCATGTTTCCCTTTATCTTCCCTTACGGGAATCCCATCTTAGAACTTTGTCTCCTAGTTGAAAATATTCCGCTTTAGTTCTTTTTGTCAAACATTTTCTTTAACTTTTCCTGTAAATTGGGATCGTTGATACACTTATTCTATGATATAGCTTTTACTTAAGTGAATTTTTTGATTTATTCTTCTCTGAATATCATTTGGTTCGACTTGAGCCTCCACAAATCTTCCTGTGAGAATTCCTAAGGATGATGGAAATCTTGCCTCAATACCATAAACTAATTCATATGGTACAATTTAATTGATTTCTTAGTTGTAAGTTTAATATACAATGCATTGGTAAGTTTTTTATGCCAATTCTTTTTATTTTCTTCCAATAATTTTTTAATGATATTAATAAGGCTTTTATTGGGAGAGGAACTCTGTGATCCATTACCCTGGGGGGTAATAGGTTGTTAGATGGCCTAAAGTGATGTGATATTTATTGTAGAAACTAATCATTTTATTAGACTTAAATGCAACGACATTATGTTATTTATAATTTTCTGCGGGACGACGAATCTTGAAAGTATGTTAGTTTCATAAAAACCCTATAATTACGAATCATTGGCTTGTACGCATGGGATAGCTTCAATCCATTTAGTAAATTAATATGTGGCGATGAAATCATACTATTGTTGCCAGAAGAAGAGGGATGGATTTCTCCAATAAAATCCGAGTCCCCATTGTTGAAAGAGGTCTCTCGTTGTGGAAATTGGTTTTAATGGTAAAGGTAACAACTTTCTTTTTCCCTCAAGATGTTGTCACTTATGAAGATAAGTTACAAAATTTCTTAACATGCGAAAACAAGGTTGGCCGGTAAAAACCCGCCCTTAAGATTTTGTCTGCAGTTGACTTCCCGGTAGGGTGTCCACCACAATCCCCTGCATGAAATTCATCAAGTACCTTGTCGGTTTTCATCTTTCAATAAACAATTTAATAGAATTCCATCATGATTTTTTCAAAAAAGAGCACTATCTAAAATACAATATTTTAAAGATGTCATTTTCAAAAATATTTGTTTTCGTTGGACAACCCTGGAGGAGCTTGCGGGTTTAACAAAACATAAATGATATCGGTGTACCGGAGTGAGTCTAAAAAGGCTTGATTGATACGTGGAGTCGCCATCTCCTATTCGTCATCCGGTTCGTTAATGTCCGGGGCTTGGAAATTAGTTTGATCATGAGTTGAGCCAAACCTTGTCCTTTTATGAGTTTTGTTGGTTTAATTTCAATATCATATTCTAATATGGTAGCTATCCACTTACCTCTTTTGCCTTCAATACCATCTTAGTCAAGATGTCTTTAATGACAGCATTAGGTACGTAAGCTATTACATGAGAATACAATATATAAACTCTGAAATCTTTAATTTCTTTCACGAGTGCAAAAGCTTGTTTCTCCATGATATTATATTTCAAAGATGCATGTCTAAGTGCTTTACTAAAAAATGCTATTGGTTTTTCACATCACGATCATCTTTTTGTAGTAGCAGCTACAAGCTTGTATGTTCGAAGCAAATGAAAAAATAATGAAATCTCTATAAAATTTTGGTTGGTAGGCTAATTGTTCTTGTTAAAGCCATTTTGATTTGTTCAAATGATTTCTTGGCTTCTACCCGGTCCGGTCAATGCTTGAATATTTTCTTAACATGTTATTAAGCGATCTAAGTAATTCGGCCCCTATTTGGAAATGAATCTTCTTAAGAAATTGATCTTTCCTATAAGCTTGAAGTTCTTTAATGTTTATGGGATAGAGTATACGCAAAATTGCTTGTATTCTTTCGGGGATCAATTCTAATGCCATCTTTAGAAATAATGTGACCTAGGAGCTTTTTCCTTCTTCCAAACCAAACAATGACTTTTTGGATTTAAAGAAATACCATACTTTACGCGTTTATAAACACTTGTCTTAGATGATCTAAATGTTGCGTCTGTTTTGGAAAAAACGGTTAAATCATCTAGATAAATAACCGGAAAATCATGTATTTCTTTAGCAAAGGCAATGTCCATTGCTCTTTGGAATGTAGCTCCTGCACATTCTTGAGTCCAAATAGCATCTTGACATATTTAAAAGTACCCCATGGTGTTGTAATCTTTTGTTTTGTCTTGATCATTAGGATAAGCTAGAATGCGGTTATACCACGAAAATCCATCCATAAGAGAAATCCTTGAAGATCCCACTACCCTACGCTAAGATATGGTCCATTTTAGGCAAAGGATAGTTATCTTTTTAAAGAAACTTTGTTCAAATTCCTCATATCCACACACGATCTAATCTCTCCGAGTCTTTTTCCTAGTTGGTACCAAATTAGAAACCCATTCGAGAAAATCTAATAAGAGCTATAATTCTGCTTCATACATTCTTTTAATTTCCTTTTCAATTGAAGGTAGTAAAACATGATTGATCCTTCTAAGTTTAAGGCACGGTTTAAAGGTTTCGATGCGGTTTCAAAGGTATTGTGTGTTGAATTATTGATGTGTCATGCATGATTTAAGATCTTCATAACTCCAGGCAAAAATGTCTGAAATTCTTTTTAAGATTTCAACATATTTACTTTTGATCCTGCGCGAGAGATTTAGATAGTTTAACCATCTTGGGATTTTCTTCGGTTCCCAAAATTGACTTCTTCAATATCGGCTTTAACGGAGTTCCATTTTGGGTTTTAAGGGAATGTCATTTGAGTCCAAAAGATCTTCCAAAGGATTCCATCCTTTGGGTAAATGATTATCTTTCGGATTAATGATTTCGAGATTCATCTTCTATGATCTCCTTAAAATTCCATTTGTTTCAAATCCTGCATATATTTTTCGGTCGTTTGGTTGGGTGAAGCATGTGAATTGCGGTCTCTTAAGAATATTCGTTTCTTGTTCATCTACTTGATCGATTCATTGATTGTTATGTATTCATCTATACTACTGGTAGAAAACTCATTTTCTAGTGTCGAAAAAATTATTAATACGATTATTATTTACAGAGAAATACTTGCCAATTCATGAGATTATGCAGTATAAGCGGTCTATGTCTAATCTCGGTACGTAGTGATGATTAGGTCAAGGTAATTTACATGTGCTAGCGAACATTGCAAGACGATGAGCATGCAAATTTTGTTTCACGGGAATCTTGGCAAGTTGAGCTTGTAGAAAAGTGTTGAGAATTTCCTGAAAACTTGTTCCTCTATATTCTCTTAACCTAGGGTCCTTCGTTGAACATTCCCCATTGATCTGTTGGATAATTAACTTAGAGTATCCTATGATTGATACTCTAATTGCTCCTAACTTTTTGACATGTTTAAGCCCTAGCAAAGAGCTTCATACTTTCTGCCATGTTATTAGTGCATCTAAAGTTCAACCTATAAGCATGGCCTTGGTAATGATCATTTTCAACATTATTTATCCAAATTCCAGCTCTTGCTCTAGCTTGTTTACGAGCCATCGAATTCTAAATGCCACGAAATTTCATGTTCATAATCTTCATCAATATTTGTTTTAACATGTTTCTTAACGGGGAGCTAGTTTTTAGCTTTTTGCGGTATTTCTTGGTTATACGGTGTTTCTTTGTTTTCGAAATCTCTTCGATTTGAACGATGAATTTATTTGTAGTTTCCGTTTAAGTGCTTCTAATTCGGTAGGAAGGTCCAATTCGGCATTATAAAGGATGAAAGAGTCCATATCAGAATGTCTTTTGAATAGACGGAAGTTTACAAGCTTCTACATGGCTACGACTAAATATTTCATTAGGAGTCTCTCTGTGTAATCTTTTTAGGTTGACCAAATACCGAAATAGTAGCATATGACATGTCTAATTGAATATATCCTCCGATCTTAGCACCCCGGAATCTGAACAACAACATACCATATTTGGGAGGAATATCGGCCACTACTATATCCATCAAAATAGATTTCGCATGGCAATTATTGCACCAAAGTAACACACAAATCTTTAATCAAACCTAAACATGTCTTACGACTTGAATCAAATGAAAACGGATCTTTATACGCTACGATACGGTAATGTCTAAATTTAATCTTTCCATCACGACTTTTGGCATCAAATTGTGGGATGCTCGAGAATCAAGCATAGCATTATGGAGTATTTTGTCATGAACGTTCAAGCTCACATAAAATGGAGGGGTTCCTCCACTTTCGGTTTGCCATTTACCTCGGGGCCAAAAGGTACGGGTTGATCATCGGAAATATTTCTTGAATCATCCATTCCCGGTAATGTTAATGTTAAGGGATTCTTTGATTTGGCTTCTATAAACATCATGTTTAGCCAATTCGATAAAGGAACAACTATCTTTAGTTTGCATTTATTTCGACCTCTAGATTGAAAAGGTTTTTACGGTGAGCTCTAGTGTTTTGAACGATTGGGTTTTTCTCTATTTTGGGTCTTCGGTGTTTTCTCTTTTTCATAGATGGGATTATGAGTTGAGAGTGTTTTAAGATTAACCTGTACATTTCTTCTACGTTTCCTACGGGAGAAAAGTATTATATAGTTGTTTATTATTTGGTTGGTTGTCGAGACCTGTCTTCAATTATTGGATTTGCGGGGTTCGGACTTGTCCTAGACAAATTTGTACGGGAGAATATTTTGTACGAGAGGGATGTTAGTTTTAGCTTTGACATTTGTTTTACGGCTTTTTGTTTGCTATTATCTGGCACATCAATGTACCGCTACTCAAATTGTATTGTTTATGAACTTCATAAATTGTTGTGTCTGCGCCTTCTTTAAAATCAAAAAGTTTCTCTGAATGAGTTTGAAATGTTTCAAATGTGATTCTCTTGATCGTCTTGAGATAGAAAAACTTAAGTTCATTTATTGTCGATCACTTTATTTATTTCAACATCTTCGATAGGCTCTTGATTGAACCTTCATAAAATTTTCTTGGAAAGGTGGCACGATGTTTTGGTCGGGGACCCACTGTGCGCCTGGTTCGATTTCTTCTAAATTTTGGGTTTCTTACAACATTTTGATTATGCTGAGAGGAACTTTCTTTCGATTTTCTCCCTCTTGTATACGGTCTTTCCATACCTTTAATGATTGCATCACGACTTTCTTTCAAAGATGAAGGTTCTTCATTCATAGGCATTCTTCTTTCGGCCACTGACTCTAGCTCGTTTTTCTATGAGGTTTGCTTCCACATAACCACTATGCTTTGCACATCTTCTAGGGTTTGGGGGCTCTTTCCCTAAGTGAATATGCTATGTCGGGAGTCAAAACCAGTTAATAATGCGATGCGGAGGAGGTCTAAGGTTCGAGGAACGAGCGTTATATGCTTCGTTGAATCTTATAATGTAATCTTTTTAACTGTTTCATTAGGTCTTCTTCTCAATTTTTCAGAATTACGATAGGATCTGAAAGAGGGTCTTTCTTCTTCTCCCCATCTATTCAAAAATGCCCTATACCAAGGCGGTAAATCCCAACATCTTGTTTGGGCTCAAGGGCCCTAAACCATGTCCTGATTCCCCGGTAAGGCTGCGGACAAAAATTCTCATTCGAACGTCATCGACGTCAATTTCATAAAATTCAAAGTAATCGGTCATTCTTTTGGTATGTTGTTGGTCGTAGCAAGTACGAGCCATCAAAAGGGAGTGATCTTACTACGATAGTCTTGTGCTTGACGCGGGGTTGCACAGCAATCTTAACGGGGCATATCTGGCCATTGGAAGGTGTAGTGGAATGGCGAGGCGATGATGGTCTGGAAGAGGTGGGTGGAGGAGTAGAAGGAAGTGGCTTGGTTTTGAGAAGTTTAAGGAAAAGGTAGTTGAGCAGGAAGCTTCAATAATTACGGAAATGTTTTGAACTTTCTTCAAAGCTCGTTCGATTGAATGGATTTTTTGTAAATGTCTGTCAAGATGATATCAAACAAATCTCAATTATAAATATTCAAGAAATAGTGGGTACGGAACGAGCTTAGACAATTCGATTCGAGAAAAATTCACAAACATAGATGTTTCAAATCGCTCATCAAAAGGGATTTGATCAAAATATATAATCTTCACGCGGAGACGGGGAATGTGATCTGAAGGTACGGAACTTCCGAACTTTCTTGGCTTCCTTGTTCATAGCTGCGACTTCCTTGTCTTCTAGAGAATCCTAGGAATCAGATTTGGATTTCAAATATCGGTGGTGGATTAGGGTCGGGATTTGACACGATATGACGAATCCTTTTTGAAGCGAGTTTTCCTAGATTTTATCTTTTTGGATTTTTGGTTTAATTGAAATGAAAGTACAACTTCAACAAATTCTTCAAGAAATAATGATTTACGATTAAAATTTTCTCCAAAGATTTATTGAACTAGAGAGTACGATTGAATGTTTGAAAATAAGGCTGGGTTTATAGCTAAATCAAAAAAAGATGGTAGACGAACGTTTATTTACTATGAAATTGCGAGCAAAAAGAATTTCCAAGAGCTACGGGCAAATCTTCGAGACTACGGCTCTATAAAAAACATAAACAGAAGCAATATTAACAATAAAAATGATTCGAGTCCCCGGTGGAGTCACCACTGTGTTATCACTCGAGGGTTTTCCTTGAAGTTGTGGAAAAAGGAAAGTATACCCGGTAACCACAAACCAACCTTCGGATACGGAATCTAGCCAATGCATCCCGAGAGAGGGCTCTCTCTTTATGATTTGTCTTTATTCTTAGAAAATTTTAGGCTAGTTATAAGTCCCGAAGTTTTGTTTGAAAATGGTGGAATTCGCCAACTAAAGGCAAGAGTTGAATATTTTCGAGCCATTGAGCTATGGAGTCAAAGGATGGCTTTCTTACAGTTCAATCTTCTACACACAAGATGGCTTTGCGGGGCAAGATAGCCAAACGGGGAGCAATTTTTAGGAATTAAAGTGGATGGAATGGAGTTTGAAGGGATGAAAGGCAATTAAGAATCTTTCAACATATTCAAAGAAAGAAAATGAATGATTACAAATAAAGAGGCGAGTTAAGATTTCTTTACTATAGCAATCAAAATGTTCAAACCGGCGAAACAAGAGCAATTAAGAATTGGAGTTGCTTATAACCGGTTTGGAAGAAAACATTTGGAATAACCGCAATTTAAAATCGAGTACACTTAAGTAAGTTCTAATTTATTCTTTTATGTCAATTATTCGAAATGGAACATAGTGATATTATAAACGAGATATAAAACTTAAAGACATAGGATAGAAAGACTTATTGAGCACGGTCAGGCATGTGAATCATATAAAGTCACGAGCTTCAAATTATCATCCAGCAAGCCACAAATAAATTTCTCCAAAGTCCTTTTATTCCAAAAACATCAATGTCACAACAAAGTATTAGAATCCACCCTCAATACTTTATTCGATGGATTATTTATACAAAAATGATTAAAAATATCTTACAGCAACCTAGAAAATAATCTAGGGTGACTAATGAATAGGTTACAACATAAAGAGAGACATATGGTCTCGTAAATAGGATAAAAGGCAAACATTGATGTGTTGTTTCTCCTTTTATGCATATCTTGGAGGCCGATTTCTACAATATCGCTTTCAAATCTTGTCCTTTTTGGTAATTCTTTTATTTGCCTAGCTTCTTTGATACTCTTTATTTCTCTTTGATACACTTTCATTACTTAGTGATACTCTTTAACCTTTGTTCATCTATTTATCTTTCACACAAATAGTAAAAAGGCAAAAATTTCCCATATGAAGATGAATTTTACAAAATTTCTAACGAGTCTTCCCACCATTTGTCTTCTGCTATTTTGGTTCGTTGGAATTTTCTTAATGTTTCCCGCTAGATCTCTGTGTATACGAAGAAATTGGGTTGGTTTGGGAATACATATCTTATTTCATGTTCAAGATGAAATAAATTCTTTAATACGGCCATAAATATTCTTTCCTGTGGCTTAATGTCGATTACGATGGTGATAGAGGAACATGTTAAATTGTGAGCATGTATGTCCAATCTATTAACATAAGTTCTTAAGTCCATTATTTTGTCTTCTGAAATCATGATTTGGGCAACCAGTAGTAATAAAACATTAAACCTTAACTTTCTTTGAAGGCAATGATCTCTTCTTGAATATACGAGCATATGTTCCAAATTTTGCATAAGAGTTCTCTTGGTAAAAACTCTTTTTATTTCTAAAATTGTACATGTTTCTATCCTCAATTCAAGTTAACGGCTATTTAATGCAGTGCAGGTGTTTAAGAGCGTATGAGTTGATTTGCTTGTTAGTCTGTCTCTCAATTCTTCTCTTGTTTTGTCAATTTCCTCCAGAGCTATTTTGACCAAATCATTTTGTTCAAAGATTATTTGAATGAAGGACCAAATATCCTTTATCGGCTTGAATAATGTTACTCCAAAGAATTTCATTGATTTCTCTCAAAGGCTTCTCTAATGAGAGATCCTTTTCTAAAGCTTTAACCAATTTTTCGGCGTTTTGATTTCTCTTGTATGGTCGGCAACGGTCTTTTTTGACATATCATATTTTTGTTCCAAATTTGTAATTGTAACTTTGTAGATTGAAGTTATGTTCTCACAAGTTTTTAAACTTTCCATTTGTTTCATAATTCTTCGGAACTTAAACTAGAAGTATTCACTGTGATGGGTTTGTTTCTTTGTTATAACTGTTGTTAATAACATTACTGTGTGCTTCTATTGTGGATGTTTGAATAGTAGTACACTTTTCTTTCAATGCTTGCTCGAGTTCTTTTTTTAAATTTCCCCTTGGTCCTCATTCATTTTCGGGAGCAACTCCATCATTTATCCTTGAATTTTTTTCTTCAATACTTCTTCGGTTTGAGGATGCCTTGAAGGCAGTAATTTCAATTGCTTCCTCAGTAAAACCAATGTCGTCATCCTTCTTTTTAATCGATTGCTTCAATACCTTTTTATATCTTTGGTATTATGACCTAAGGCGGTGATTATTTCCTCTAAAGATTTTATTATTTATCCTTTGCTTAGAAGAAGCTTTCTCCAATGCGGCGGGGTACTTGTATTATTCAAAGAATCTTGTGATCTATGAAAGTGCCATTGTAGCACAGCAAATTAAGGGTAGAATATATCATTTCTCCGGTTTTCTTGTGTAATTCTATACGTTAAAAGGATGAATATCTTTTTCTAGGACCTCAAAATTGGTCACGATGTAATCGAGATGTTGTTTGTGGCTTTGGCACTTTAGATTTGAAATGGCTCATTAACATTTTCCCTTCTTGAATGTCAAAAAGTGAGCATTAATCTCTCTTGATTTTGTGGAGCCATTTTACGATACTAATTAGACACCTCGACCCTTAATGGATCATTCCTTGCTTTTATCTTGATAAATGTCTTTTTTATGTCTCTGTATCTTGTCATTTGTTTGAATGAGCGCGATTAGCAAGCTGTCTTTGTATTTCCTTTCCTTTATGGCTTTGTATATGCTTCACTAGCGAACCGGTAAATGACTATCTTGCCTCCTTTCTTCATCAAAGATTTCATCAATAGATTCTACTTCGAGGTAGTGGATTTAGTTTTACCCTTTTAGCTTGATTGTTGTGAATATTCATCGGAGGTAGGATCTTTAACTTGTCTTTTCTTGCATTTTCCTCATTAGACGGAGTACGCAAATTTGAAACTTCGGGCTGATTGACTTGAATGAGCTTTGTGCTTGATCTTGTGCCTTGGAAGTTTGAGGTTTTTTTGTCATGGTGAATGTTTCAATGACATGCTTTTAGTTCTTTCTCTTTGCTTTGGGTTATCAGCTGCAATTGATGGAATGTTTTCACCTTAAATTCTATTTCGAATAATACCAACAGAAGAAGTACCAACCTACGGGTCATACTGTGTAAAAGAATCCAAGTCGGGTATTTTTTGAGATCTTTCATAACATTATTTATATCAGCATATACTATCTTTGCTCTATCAAAGTTTCTTCTACCCACTCATCGTATTAGCATACTTTTCAATTTCGGGGATTCTTCGATGCATGTGGGGTGCTGATTTATTTTTCATCCTTTTGTCACAAATAAAGTTGAATGGGTCATGGGGCCCAATGGGGGTACACGCAATGCGTAATGATCCTCTAATATCTTTTGAGCTTGCCCCCTCCATCCCTGGGGTGGGGGATAAATGGACCTGGTGGCTCTTTATCTGTGAGTTGAGCCTTTTTCTTGTTATTAAGTGAATTATATACGAATGAGCTGTTTGGCCACGGAAATACTCAGGTAACGAAAAGTGTCTCATTGGAATATATCTAGGTAACTTGAAAGGGCTCAATTCACATCCATAAATTCTAATTTCGGTATGATTCGATAGAAGTACCCGGTCACCTATATTATCTTGTTTTGAAGACGGAAAGTTTTCTTCGATTTCATTGTTGGTCTTGGAGGGCAACTCACATCGACAAGGTAGTTGCGGAGTGTTTGAAAAGGTCGATGAACTCATTATAAGAATAGGGAGAATCTGTGGACAATGAGTAATGTCGGCCAAAAGATAACGGATCTTGGATTTCCTTGGGCATCAAGTTTTCTAATATAGAAAAGGAAAGTTTCGGACGGTAATAAAGCATGAGATGGTAAATGACGGTAGAATATTTGAATATACTCATTCTCCAATCTAATGAATTGGTCACATGCATTTTATACGCAATGAAAGATGCAAAGTCCTTTTTGACGAACGGGAGGTACATCCCGAGGGTCGACATAGATAATAACACCGGGGTTAAATGATCGACATACTCAGCATTGTTCCCAAACCCATTGTGAAAGATATCATACTCAAAATATTTTGACCTTCTTCTTTGAAATAAACACTAGCATAAGGGGGAGGGCATGAAATTTGTTGCTGCAACCACATGAAGGTTTGGCAAATGGAGTTAACTCCTCCTGGGATAATTTAATGGATTTCTCTAATAATTATTCCATTAACAAAGGAGTAAGGGGCTTCACCAGGTTGAAAATGTAACATATCATTGATGGATTGAGCGATTAATGGGAAAAAGAGGATGTTCGCTTGGGGATATCTTTTGCTCTACGATTTGGATCATAATTGGCATGGCAATAGTGGATAATTTCGGAAAGATATGGTGAGGAAAAAGGTAACTAGGAAGGCAGAGACTCCCATAACCCAATAATATCTAAGCCATTCAAATAATTGTCTGTGACAACAATTGTTGGGTGTGGAGCCTAATTATCTTGTTTACTTTGTATCACAGCATTGGACCCCTATACACTTAAAAGGGCGGCAACGCCGCCAAAATTGTCGCTGCCGTGGGGGGTCCGGGGGGGGCGCGGCGCACCCGGGCCCCACAGCGGGGGTCGGGGAAGCGCCCTCGAAGCTAAAAAACAGATGCGGGAATTGCCTTGTAAAAGTATAGTAATTTCTAGTCAATACGGGCCATTCATTAGGCAAATGATACGACGGTAGAAGTTATGTTTAGATTAGGGTTTTTTGCCCTAGAAGGCAACCCCTTGTATATATGAGGGTATTGTGTTGCGGCTGTGTATGATGGGTGTATTCTCGGAGGCGAGAAACGAGAGAGGGAGAGCGCGAGGAAGAGAACGAGGAGGATATTACGGCGGATGTAACGTAGGTTTTGTCTCTTCATTTTGTTGGATAATATAAAGGAAAGAGGTGGCTTTTCGAATGGACGTAGCCCAAAGTTTGGGTGAACCACGCAGTATATCTGTGTCTCTCTGGTTTTATGTGTTTTGTGTGCTTGTATTTCATATTTTATGTGTTTCATTGCTATATTATCTTGTGTGTATGTAGATGACATGCTTGTTGCGAGGTCTAACATGCGGGGAAATAAATGTGCTCAAAGAAAATTGGCAAATTCATTTGCAATGAAGGATTGGGGCTATAAAATAAATCCTTGGTATAGAGATAACTAGAGACGGGAAAAATCACAAATTAACAATTACCACAGGTAAAAATTTGAGGGGGAAGAGCTAGAGTGAGCGGGGTTGTCTCCTTAGCGAGTTTGTGGATTTAGTCAAGAAGCCCCAAGTCAAGTTTAAGGGGGTGTTAGGTAAACATGACTCGGGGTAGAGTAAATGGACTGAACATGATGGTGGTTTTGGGGCACATGGTTTTGTACACCCATGTTTTGACCCATGGTATTGCATGTGATGGAGCCTATAAAAGGGAAATTTGGAAAAGACTTCATTGTAATGTAGGCCTGGAGGTGAGCGGTGAAGGCTCACTTGTTTTTGGATTGGCCGGGGTTTTGGCCAATGTTTAATGAAATTTCATTGTTTAGGTTTTTCCCCGGATTTGGGGTTTTCGATTAAACATTGTGTTTATGTTTATGTGATTTGTTCTTGAGTTCTTTCATGGTTATGTTTGTGTATTATTTCTCTCTCGGTAAATGTTTATTATTTATGCCCGGTAAATTTCCTAAATTATTCTCTCGGTAAATTATTTGTTATTTGCGGTAATTCCTAACAACAATAAATTCGAAGGGGATTTTCACTGAAAACTAAGTCTTTAATCTGAAAATCTTTATCTACTAATGATAAGTAATCCAAATCTTTATGGGGGGCATTCAATGGAGCTACATTCAAGGCTACAGGAACTTCTATTTTTTTTTTTGGTTCTTGCGTATTCAAAGAAACGAAAATTCAGGGGTTTTTATGAAAATGGGGCGCAAATTTGTAGGTTTTGATGAGGGAAATTGGTACAATTGCAAGTTCAGGGGCACAATTTACAGTTTTCAAGATCAGGGAATGAACTTAGCAATCAAATTTAACACCGTTTGAGTGGAAAAACAAGGAAAACTCAATTTCTTTTAGAGTTCAGGGTGAAATGGAATAGATACCTGTTTTTAGAGGAAAAATTGTGATTAACAGGTATCAACTGGCGGCGGATGCACGCTAGGAAACTGGACTGGAAGTAACTTTCAGCGGAATTCAGTTGAACAGTAGTTTGGCATTTGATTTTGAATTTCATCGCACAGAGGGCACAGTCACTTTCAACACACAGAATGATGAAAAAATGCGCGAAATTTGTTTTATTCGTAAAGTCAAAGGAATTTTTTATTATTTTTTGAGGATGATGTCACCAATGGTACGGGAAGGACACGTCACCGGGGTCGGGTGGTAAGCGGTAAATTCCGCACCGCTTTCGGGAGTTGGCGGTATTTGGTGAAATGGCAGCGATTCCATTCAGTGATTAAAACGTGGCCATGGCACTGTTTCGAAACCACTTTGATTTCGCTCGTTAAATCTCAGACGGAGGATGGGCAGTGGAATGTTTGTGAGCCGTAGGTCTTCAGGTGGATGATCGGACGGATGATATGATGTGGAACTGGTGGGGTTTTAATGCGCGGGCCCAAAGTAATTAATCTTTTAATTAATCATTTCGGGCGGCGTGTGATTGGTGGAAAGATTGGTTATTAATTAATCCGGGTGATTAATTAATCCCATGATTTAATGAGAGTCGAGGTTGCGGCGGGACTTCGGTTTTTATTCGTTTTTCCGTTCAAAACATATAAAAATATATGTTTAAACTTTTTTCGATGTATTTTTTATTTATATCGAAATAAATTAATGAAATTTATTTACCATAGGGGCAGAGTTAATATATATGGATATTTTTTAGCCAAAGAGTTTATAATTTGGGTATTTGATTTCATCATATGGGTTTAAATACTTTGGCTAAAACGTATAATACAAAGGTTTTTTGGGATATTACATTGAAGGAGTTATATATATAGGAAAAGGTAATTTGTATAAGGATTTAATAATTAAAATTAAATGTTAATATGACAAAGGAACAAGGAAAACTCAAAATACTTTACAAATCTAGGAAAGTGAAGATTTCTGAAGCAAATTGTATTATATCAACTTCAACACTTAGACTTAGAATAGCAAGTAATTTTGAGGGTTTATTGTGGAATTTTGCATGATTTTCCTAAGTAAAATGGGATTTTACTTAGGAAAAGATTAAAAGTTAATGAGTGCAATGATGGATAACTTCAAGTACTAGAGGCTTTTCGATTATTAGGCCGAGGGTCCGGTCCCTCCAAAAGTCAAGGAAATGCCTTGAGCCCCTTTAATCTTCAAATTCCTTAGCACTTAAGGGGAATTAGTAAATGTTAGGGAAAAAGTGAGATGGGAAGTTAATGATTTTGACTTTGCTTTCCTCTGAAATTCTGCCAATGTAGTGTTCTCTGCACTTGGTGATGAAAGTAAAGGATTAAACACATTTAGCACCATCATTCATCACATGAAACTTTGCAACACCATCTACCTACCCTATCTACTTTACCCTACCATTTTCTCTTCTTTATTAGGGTGCACATAGGCTGGCAAACCCTTATCAATCTTATTTTCTTTTACATGGCAAATCTATTTAATTCTACACTTATTGCATCAAAGGGCTTAGATTAAACTGTTGAGCACCTTTTATTAACTCTACCTATCTACTTATCTGCCAAGATTAAACTGTTTGGTCAGATATTTATTCTCTATTCTACAACATGAAATTAAAAAATGAATGAGTCAAGTTTAAACAGTTTGACTCTTCATGAATTGTGGCAAAAGTTTTGACAAGCTACACACAATTTTTCTTATTTACAAAAAATGAAATAGTAGTGGCATTTGGACTTGCACACTTTCCTGGTCTATTTTTGTTTGGGGTTCATTTCTTTCACTTTTTTGACCATTTTATTCTTTTTACCTTTTGATTTTCTTTTAGGGTATACCCTCTTTAGATTTTTTTAAAATTTTTGGATTTTTGGATTTTTCAAGAATATGGAACACCTTTGCACAAGAAAAAGGTTTGAACATATTGCATAGTTCAATCAAGACAATCATGAAAAATGACACCTATTGGTATAGGAGTCTAACAGGTCTCATGATCATGGTAGGTCTGCTCATTATGAGACCTCCTATTCTCCCCTAAATATTTTTGTAGACTCTGATTATGATTAACCGTAGAGGTTACTTAATAAGTGGGGAGACAGATCTACTCCTTAATTACTAATCTTTATTGGTTGATCCTTCTACCCTAAAGACTCAAGAAAAGAAAATAGCTCAAATAATGACTGAAATATTCCTTGAGTAGGTCATGCTAGGGTTATTATGAGAGCTCATGATGGTTTTATAGGCATTTTCCACCATAGGAGGCTTTTCATCAATACCTTCAAAGAGAAACTTGAAAAGGTTTCTTGGATGATAGTATGTTAAGCTTATGAATGGAAAGTATAACAATAAAAACTCCACTAACTGGCCCAATGAATAATCTCGGCCAATAATGAGAGTCACTTTATAAAATATGAGGCATTAAGAGTGAATTTCTTTTGACAAGTGTTACCAGAAGAGTGCATAATGACAAAAATTTCAATGGTTATGCCTTAGGAATTTAAATTTCAAGAATGATGTTATAACAATAATTTTATTCATTCTACCCTACCCCAATATAGAGGGAGGAAGGTCTCATTCAAGTGTAGGAGTATTTCCAATGCAGCCATGCTCGTAATATCATGTTAAGTATACTCACACTCAGTTTGAAAGAATAAATTTCAACACATACCAGAGTATGAGAAACTAGTCGCTTTGATTGATATGATACCAAGAGTATTTGAAGATGAGAGTGGTACTTTTGGATTATGATCTAGAACCAATCCTCAATGTAATCCTAGTGTTATTGGCTCATTTCTTCTTTTGGACCGCTCTGAATGTCCTCCTTGGTCATGCCAGACAAACTTAGATAATTGGTCTCTGGAATTTTGGTTTTCAAATTCCTGTGGTTTTTGTTTACTGGAGAGTTTACCGGATTATCCATGATGGTCGACGTTTCGAATCCCAACGGGGATCCATCTTCAGGACACTGGAATCCCCGTTGGGATTCGAAACGTCGACAAGGGTTTCGTGAGACTGTGGTCTCTGGAATGCACACAAGGCTTGTTGCTGGGCATGGTGAATTTTCCTCAATCTCAAGTTCAGCTGGATGCTCCCCATAAGATCTGGTACATGGCTCATCGATATCCTTAGTAGATAGGCAAGAGGACTCAAGGGAGATTTCCAAATCATGTTTTGGCTGTGGAGAGATAGATAATTTCCTAAATGCAGTCAGGATGAACTCTTCTTGAGAAGAAGATACCCCAGCTACTGCTATGATTTGAGAAAGCACCTTGATGGACATTCTTCAAGCTCTTGGTAATTCTTGAATTTCTCATGCTCGCAACATGGATTCGTACAAAAGAGGGGGTTCTTACAGCACCCCAAAAATGGTTTATCTTGAAAGAACTTGAATTTTTAATCTAAATGAATTAAAGAATGCTAATTGCAATAAAAACTCACCAAACTTGCTTGATTGGGCAACCAAGATTTGGAGCAACCCCACAATAGTGAATGCGTGGCTCTTCACTCACGTCTTACCGTACACTCTCTACCCTTTGATTGCCCTGCAACTAAGATCACACACACAAAAAAGCTTGTGAAAGAAACTAGGCTCTGATCCCTTTAGCACCTCCCCGACAACGACACCAAAAATGTTGGGGAAATATGTTGCTATAATTTCCAACATTAAATTATCGATCCGGGGCTCGTAAGCTTCGGGGAACAAGCGAAGGGAATGTAGGATCAGAGCATCTAACCTAGACTATAGTAGGAATCAACTTGTTGTTTAAGTACAAAATTGTTATTTCTAATTGAAGCTAATCAATTGAGGAAAAAATGTTTAAACAAATAAGAAATTATAATCACTGTACAAATGAAACTAACTCTAATTAATCATAAACCAATCAATACAAATTATGAATGCAATTATTTTAATCTAAATGAAAATCTCAATCTGAATATTAAGATCTATTGAATCTAAATATAAGAATTTAAAATCAATCAAGATTAATTTAAAATGATACCAAACTTATGCTAAATCTTAATCCCAATAAAATTCACTCTCATTCAAATGATCTTAAACTAAGGCAATGAACAAACAAGACTTCAACTAATCTAATTCTTAGGATGCATAAAAAAAAATCAAATAAGCATTCAAACTAACCTATGTCACCACTTTGAAAGTGCTTCCAAAGAAACTAAGTAAACCAAGATTTTAATTGACATGCTTCAGATCTAAGAGACTACAAAATAAGAAACTATAATATCCTTAAACTTCTTTAATCAAACTCAAGAAATCATTCAAACATAAGCACACTGGCTAATGGTTCTACCAATAACTAACTACAACCATAATGAATTTCAAAACTAAACTACAACTTCAAACAATGATTTAACAGTCTCATTGCATTGCTTTCAAATACTTGGTTTCCAAAACAAAATGTTACAAGAAAATAAATAAGGTACGTAATAGATTTCAATTCATATTTAAAACAAATGGAGTTATCGATCTCTTGTTTATCCAATTAAGAAGCACCTTTAAATATTTCAATCGTAAACCTGTAACAAAGGGCTATTTATGCAATAAAATCATTGATCAACATCATTCATTAGCTTGCAATGAGTTGAAAATGATATGTCTATTTAATTTTAAGAAAACAAATGAATTAGAGTCTTAAGTACATAATCAAAATTATGAGATGTAATTAACAATTGCTTTCAAAATAAAATCCATGCATCTAGATCTAAATCAAACACGCTACCTCTATCCTATGATGTTTACAAAACTTGCTTCCAAACAATGGTGGATCCTTGCCACTCCTGGAGCAATTTTAAACTAAATCAATGTCTAAATATTAAAAAAAACCATAACATTTACAAAAAATTCATGGCAAAGTCAAATTGTATTAAGATTCAAATCATAAGTTCACTTACATACATTCCTTCAATCTTTTGTCTCATGTTCACACCTTGTCATCCTCCTCCTTCAAAAACTTCCCAAGCTTACAACACAAACCATGGCTGAGCCATTTGTAAGATTCACAAGGCGAATTATTCATTTTCCTCAATTATGGAAAATTGAACAATTGTAACAAACTGACCTCAAAGATAGTCATATATCTTACTAACCAAGAGGAATTTTGGAAAACTGTTCGGAGGGAGACTATTTTGTTATGTTTCCAACAAAAAAATCTCTTGGATTTGTCTCATTCAAATCCATATCCTCAGAAATCATGCCCAAATTTGGTTGTTTGGGTTTTCTTGCAATGTTCTAGAACTCTGAAAAACAGTGTTTGTTTATACAACTGCCTCCAAGATCTGAGTATAACATTTAGAAAACATCAAATCTAGAGAAATGGTTTTGGATATACATTATTGGTTATATTTGTAACAAAACCATTTTATTATATTTTATAGATCTACCTTTATATGCACGCAAATCGAGGTCAAACATGGCAGTTTGGAAACTTTTCACATTTTGAGCAGATTTTTTAATCAAAACCTAGGGACCCACATGTGAAACCTGGGTGAGAAAAAATGCATGGGAACGTATTAAAACATTATTTTGGACCATAACCTCCCTTGGTTTTCCTAGGAAGCACGCCGAAAGTACCAAAGCCCTAAATTAGGCATCTCATCCTTAACTGGCTTGTGAGTGATTTCAGCGATGGAACCCTGTGAAAAATGTACTTCAACAAAACCGTCATCAGTAAAACATAACATAATTATCTTTAATCATAGAGAAGTGAATAAATTGATGATAATCAACCATAGAGAGTATTTGGAAAAAAAGTGACAGAATTAGGGTATAGCACGGGCTAAAAACCTAGGGTTTTAGGGTATAAATAGTGATGTTTCATGATGAAAACATGGGCATATACGAGGCGCAACAAATATTCTGATCAGAAGTGGAACTAATCTAAATATTACGAGAACTTGAGATAACCATCAGCTCAGTCTAAAGTTTCTCGACAGCTTTAGGAAGTTCCAACTCATCGGAAGGTAGATATTCAAAGATCAGTGGCTTCAAAAAATCAAGGAAAATCAGAATTGTTACCAATTGAATGAATGTAAAGGTCATGATAGCCACAGTCAGAAATTTCAAGATCGTAGACAGAGGTGTCCCCATGATATGATGAATTGTACATAGGGAGAGATGACAAATGAGAAATTTCACTCTCTATGTTTTAAGAAAGGTAAGATGAGATATTAGGAATATCAAGGATCGAAGATTGGCCCTCTCCACATCAGGATCAAAAATTGACATACCATGTGTTCTGTGAATGATTGGAAGTAGTAACATCATCAAAAACTAAATTCTCACAAGACACAACAGAAGTCACAGAACCATGGAAAATGTTAGGATGATGCAGGAGAGGTGCGGAAGAAAGAAATTTATCTTCCATCGTAGATTCTTGTTCAATAATGGGCTCCCACAGATACTCGTTGTAATTGATATCACAATTTTTTTGCTAAACACCAACACCATCCAACACTCAATCCTCATGAACATCAAAATAAAAATTTGAAATAGGTGAACGCAAAAAATCACAATCCAGAGGATCAGAGGGACCAAAGGATGAAGGAAGAGGACATAAAACTTCATCACAACCATCAAACTCACAATGAAAACCTACATTGAAATTGTGAGTATGTGGGGTGGGGGGAGATGGTCGTAGATCAACATATGAATTCTCAATTTCTCCCACCTCAACCTATGGAACTAGAGTTTTTTTATGAGAAGCAGACGAAGGGGCACTTGGAACAACAACCTTTTACTTTGCATGTTTAGAAGCTCTAACAACGAGATATTGTTAGGAGTGGCTTAAAATATTACAAATCATGCATATTTAGTGAAATGTGAACAAGATATATAAATATTTTAGACAAGAAATACCAATCAATTTCATCTTCTGGAAATTCAAAACAAAAATGCATAAAATGATTGTGAAAATTAGGTAGTGATTCATCAGGTGATTTTTGCAATTCTAAAGTTTTCTTGCACATACATTTATCATCATACTTGTCAAAAGCATGACATATGACAAGATGTTTGAAAGAGTGAATGGAGGATTCAGTCAATGTGTGACACCATTTACTTATGCGCCCTTTGCACATGACAATGAACAACCAACAACCAACATCCTCAATGGGGATGTTATGATCTATGCAAAATTTAAGAAATTGATTAGTATGCTCAAGTAAGGTTCTTTCACCATTTCCATAAAATTTAAGAGGTGACAAGTCATCAATGATATTCATTGGCACTTGTAATTTTAGGTCTATGGAAAAACATGTGTGTAAATTCAAAACAAACTTCAAGGGCTCAAATTTTCATTTGGCCCTCCTTCTAGCACAAGAAATTTTGATGATGCTAGACCCACCAAAATTCAATGGATCATCCCGATATGGAGTCCCAATTAAACCTCACACAATTTGGAGTAGGAGTTTGAGTAGTGGGGTGTTAATGATCTGCCTTGGTTTGCAAAATGCATAGAGTGGTGCATGGTTTCTTTGGTGAGAAAAAGTGTGTGACCCTGTGGAGAGTCAAATAAAACATATGACGGTTCCAACACACTAAGGGGAAATAAAATGGGACCCTTGGAAACCTGTAATAGTATGTGGCTTGTAAGGAACACACGAACTAACAAGTGGAATAGTCCACAAGTTAAGGTGATGGATTACACATCAAAACACATCCAACAAGATACATACAAATGCAAACAAATTATTTCATAATCATATGCGTAAGTGAAATAACATTTATGCAAATACAACAAGAATAGTCCTACTATATCCACAACATATGCATGAAAGCATGTCATCTATGAGTTTTATTAAAAGTGATGGTTCCAATTTTTACATACAACATTTGACAAGCCACTTTCCCCACAAGTGGAATGTGAAGTCTACAACACCTGGTCCTCCAAATAAGTATACTCCCTCTACGCTACATAGAAGCCAACGCTCACACAAAACTCCCAAGATTTTCCTAAGTCTAATCCTGGCCAAAATCTTGGCTCCAAAAAGCCCCTTACATGACTTATGAGATATATTTATAACAAAGGGTGGTGACTTTGGCATGCCACCTTTGTGACACTTAGACTCCCCTCATGACTCTTCAAATTATTACAAAATAAATCATTACATTACATATGAATATTCACATTCCAACAAGGACACTTGGAATTTCACTTTTACAATAATTACAAATAATATTATATTTTTCACTCATACCCATATAAGACAAAATAGGGTAGAAACAACTTCACAACCTAATAAGACAAAAAAACTATGATGTTGGAGCTTGGGTGAAGTCAAGCTGGGAAACTTTGACTTGATGCTTCTCAGTCACGTATTGATGCCAAGCTCAGTATTTTTCGATGGTCTCCCAAAAATGCGTGATAGTGTTAGGCTAGAAGTGAACTCTTGCCTCCATAGCATTCAGGTACAATGTATTGGAACCGGTCTAAACCTCTTTCTCAATCAGGAGAAACATTGTTATGATATGAATGAGACCGCCGATGTATGTCTACATGTTCAACCTATTCAAATCTATGTCATGCTAGGTGGCCATTTGCTTCAGCTGCTCCAAGGACTGATCAATCTCCTGTCTAAATATTTGTTTGTGTTTAGTCTCAGTGAGTCTGCCAATTGATGGGATCCTGTGGGTTCTTACCATGAAATCTAAATTTCTATATATCCATACATATGAGGCCTGAATATTTCCAATGAAATAGGTGAGATATTTTTTTTATGAATCAACATGCGAAGTCTCGCTTTCTCTAGATTTTCTCGCAGTTTCATCTTCTTGACCAATGTAAGCAGTTCCCCCTTGTATTGCATTTTCCAATCGTGCACAACGGTGATAGCAACTTTCACATTCCTAAGGATCTTGACAAACTCTCTACTCTATCATTTCAAGTCATGTAAGTGGACAAATAATTTATGTACGGTCACAAGCTCCTCATAGAGGTCTCGCATAGTGTCTCCAAGTGTGGATACTTCTCATCTCCTTTAGGTAGACCTGTGTAGAAGGTGAATTTTCTGATGTTGCATGGAGCTGTTCATTCTATTGTCAACATCCTGTAGATTCTATACCAAATATTTATTCTTGTCCATTAAATAGTGAGTGTTATATTTTGTTGCACCTATAAGGCTAAGTTGGCTTCGGTAGTATCATTTGGATTCGTGTTGGTGTCCGCCACTATCACCCTTTCTCTCATAAATGGAGGTGATGCAGGATCATCTTGGAAGTGGTTTATATGTGCTTGTAAAATATTCTTCTAGAGTTCATCAAATGAGAGATTATACACATCCATCACTGGATCATCTTGTTGGGGTTCCCATGTTTTGGCAGATTTGGAAATACCAAAAGATGAGACAACATCAAACCACTTTGGGGCCCTAGGATCTAGCTCTCCTAGACCCGAAGAGGGATCTCTCCAAATAGAGCACGAATGATATATCTTTGAAAGCTCAAATTGAGATATTAGGCTAGGTATGAAGCACAAATGAGGTTTTAAAATAATTTGGTTGGTTGGTTGTTGGGTTGGTTAGGAGACCATAAAACGAGAAGGTAATGGGAGAGAAGGAACAGGGCAGCAGGATATTTCAGCAAAGAGGATAGGTCAAGAAAGTGCCATCCATTGGGCTATGGAGTCATGAAAGGAAATTAATTGCATCCACTAGCCAAGGCTTTCAAAGGGCAAGTCATCTACACTAAAGGATCTTTTTAGATAGATGATGGGATGGAACATTAAGGAAGAAAGTGGAAGAAGGAAAGACAACCAATTTTCTGTCTATAGATTAGGTCCAAGGTCATTCAACTCATACACGGACATACTCAAGGCGACTCTCCAAAAAGGGACGAGGAGCGGCTTATAGATCAGACGAGAGGTCATTTAACTCAACGTCTGCTTTACGACTCCCGGAGGAAAAGCAGAGATAAAATTAAACGAAAGTCTTAGAAAGCCGGTGGTGACGCAAGGATCCTGGTGGACGGAGCTAACACTCGTATCCGGAGTGTTCCCAAACCTTCCGGCAAACCCGGCAGAACATCTAGAGGCGATTCAACCCGATTCATACATCAGAGAGTAGGCAATAACATCCACTACATTGGTTAAATCAACTGAAATCAACTCTTAGATAGCACATAAGGCAGAAAACATTAAAGGTAGGGAGAGAAGGAAATTTAGGGCACCTAGCAAGCGTGAATCCTATGTTATACCTTTTTTGCCTACCAGAAGAACATGAAATAGTATGAAAATGTAATAAACAGAGTTAGGAAAAACATCACCAATAGTAATAGACCAGGATCTTGTGAATAGTGCTTTGATTAATTGATGCAAAACTAGTCATGTACACTGAGCTCAATGGCTAATACAGTCCAGAATTTCTCCTCCCAGCCTATTACACACAACTACTCTGCTACTCCCTACCACGACTGTTCTAACATTCAAGAATGAATCCCTCTAACAGCAACTGCCATAGCAAGGCAACAACAACAACAACCTTTACAATATGTTCTCGGGGGTTCTTATAGGAGAAGAGGAAGAAACAGAAGTAGGTGAACAATTAAATGAGCCTCATTAATACAGAATGGTGGAGGAAGCTGAGCCCATTCTGCTTAATGGTTATATGCAGCGCTATGTGTATTCTGTAGATCAGTTTGGAGATCTCTGTCGGGTCAGATTTGACCTCAGATATTTATTTGGAGTCCTTTTGGCGTCTGGAGCTTTGTGTTTCCATTCTAGAATAAATGAACTGGATGAAAGTCTGCAAGGTCACTCCATACCTCATACCTACCGCCTGACTGTCTTAAATGAGCTTTAGTCAGTGTAATTAATCGTTTCAGGGCTCGAGGAGGCATGGAGATTTCTTGTAGGAAGGTGAACGCCTAGAGAAGAGTACTCTGCTGATATTAAACACAGATAATATTTTAACAATGTGCTTGGATCTTCGAACTGCGCCTTTTCCTTTGAATGCAGGATTATAATTGTTAATATTCAATTAACTGGATTGAATCCCTCAAATCTTTCTTTGCTGTTTCGTTTGGCCGCTGAACTGGCCTCTCTGTGCTAACTGAACAATCAAATAAAACTATTACAAACTCGGCAGTGGTGGTGGAGAAATGCTTTGGAGGCCCGTGGTGGAAAGGCGGTGGTGATTGTGGAAACGGCGAACACATGGAGCAATGGCGGAGAATGCCTTTAGTGCTAAACACTAAGGTTTAATCGTTGGCCAAGCTACAAATGGGAAAGGTCAAACACATGAAATGCATTCAAAATGGCGGGACCCGGTCATGGCGGAGGGCGATTCATTAAAATTTAATGTAAAATGCAAAGGTTTAACTAACGGAGGAAATACAAAGGAAATGAAAAAAATGCAATGAGGGGAGCCGTGGATGTGGGACCCGGGGGTCCGATTGCAAAATCGCAAATGGAGAAAGTGTGACGGCGGAAATCAGCACCAAACAGAAAACTGCGCTTTGCGCTCTGTGATGGAGAGGAAGAATGCGATGGAGCGATCTGCGATCGCATCGAAAATATTTGCGACGTGATCAGATTGCATCGCAAATATTTGCGATGGATCTAATGATCATAACGCGCGAGAATGTGATCTCGATAGATGCGATTGGGCGGAGTTGCGATGCGAGAACTTGCGACGGAGGGAAAATGCGACCGGGGGAAAATGCGATGGGCGGAAAGTGCGATGGTGTGATCGAGACGGTGAACTCGCAAATATTTGCGATGGATCTAACGAGCATAACACATGAAAATGCAATCTGCGATGGATGCGATATGCGATGCGCGCCTAAGGCTTTAAGCACTTGGTCATGGGTAAGGGTTACGTGGGGAAGTGGTTTAAAAGGGTTGGCGGGAAAAGGGCTAAGCCCTGTTATAAAGTTAGAAAGTGGGTTTGGGCCCATTCTAATGTGATTTAAAGGTCAGGAAGGGGAACGACAGAGGAATAAAGGGGGGAAAAGGCCAACAAAGGGTAGGGGAAGGATTTAAAGGGGATTTTGAGGGGAAATGAAAGGTAAGAAGGGAACATAGGAAGGGGGACAAAGGATGAAAAACAAAGGCTTAGGGGCAATGAAATAAGAGGGAAAAGGAGGCCTTTGGGCATTTCTTCACAAAAAGAGAGGCTTTATAATAGGAATCAGCAGAAGGGACTTCGTCAAAGGACAAAATACAAGAGGAGGCTTCAAGGATGATGTGTTTTCAGAGGAAATGCATTCCTTGAGCTCAACAACAAATCTAGCCCCCTGTTTTGTCAAAAATATCATAGAGGAAATTGTAGGTGGCTCCACATGGGGATGGCTTCTTCTTGAAGGAGTCAAGAATTCAGAAAATGATCTCTTGGTGTAGGCCAGGTGCCTGCTGCTTGAACCATCCATTTCTTTCTTTGATCAGCTACCACAACCATGAAGACATCATATCAACAGTACAATTCTCCCAAACAACTACCTACCTGCACTATAATCCTAACATTTTTTCTTCTGGATGCATTTGGACTTGTAGACCCTTTACACTATTTTATTTTATAAACATAAAACAAACCTATTCTAAGTCTACTCTTATTACTCCATGAGACTAGATTAGGCTGTTGGCCTCATAAGCTTCTCTACCTACACTACTACCTGCTAGGATTAGACTGTCTAGCAGGTTTCTTCTCTATATTTTAAGACAGAAAACAACTAACTACATGCTCATAGACTGAGATTTATTGAGCTTTTCCTACCTACCCTACTCTAACTGGGAATCTCTGATGTTTTAGGTGATACAATAATGCCAATGCAGCCAGTCAAGCAGTAACAAAAAAGGATATGAGCACTGGCTTCCTGTCAGAGATAACCACAGGGTGCTCTGCCTGTGGTCCTTCAAAATTGTGGTCACCATCAGTAGTGACCCTTCCTAATGAAACTGGCCCGTGCTAAGGATCAACGCTGGAGTATTTGAGCACATCAGGGCCTCCACGTATTTTTCCGCAGGATCAATGAGCATATGATGTGCACTTTCTTCACTTAGGCCTTCCATGATTGGTAGGTTGTTTGCGTCCTAGGCGGCTTTGGTTATTTCATCTTCCACTTCATCTTCAAAGGGGCTCTTGGGAACCGGATCATCTTCTTCTTCTACTTCGAAAAGCAGTGGAATCTCTTCTCTTTTGGGGGGAGAGAGACTTTCCAAGAATGCTTTTGGGTCTCTAAACTCGTATGATATCTCTTGTGATTTCAAAAGTTTGAGCTCAACTTCATACCTATCAGCCAGCACTTCTAAAAAAAAATTCTTGATCACGGGTCCGCCTTTTGAGCTGAGAGGAATAACCCCTGGAAGGTCCTCCACCTTATATTTCACCAAGTCACTAGATATTATATCATGGCATACTGCCATGAAATCTGGAAACATTTCTGCAAACCATTCAGGGTCTTCCATTAGTGACGTGGCTTGGTCTTCAGCATGGATGATGTTGTACTGCGACATGGTCTCCCTGTGGAGTCTCGTGAAACCAAGATAATCAGTGGCCTGCTGATCACCTGTGGAGTCTTTTTATCATTCAGGAATTGTGGAGTCGCCAGGTGGATAATTTACAACTTACTGTACACCACAGTGGTTTACCAAATCAAAGCTGACTGGTCTCGGTCCCCAGTAGTCATGTTGGGGTTCCCATGTTTTGGCCAGATTGACAAGACCAAAATATGAGACAACATCAAAACCACTTTGGGGCCCTAGGATCTAGCCCTCCTGGACCTAGAGAGGGATCTCTCCAATGAAACAAAGAATGATATATCTTTGAAAGCTCAAATTGAGATATTAGGCTAGTTATGAAACCTGAGGAGGTTTTAAAATAATTTGGTTGGTTGGTTGTTTGGAGTTTGGTTAGGAGACCATAAGGCGGGAAAGGTAATAGGAGAGAAGGAGCAGAACGCGGTATATTTCAGCAAAGAGGATAGTCAAGAAAGTTCCATCCATTGGGCTATGGAGGTCATGAAAATTAATTGCATCCACTATCCAAGGCTTTCAAAGGGCAAGTCATCTACACTAAAGGATCTTTTTAGATAGATGATGGGATGGAACATTAAGGAAGAAAGTGGAAGAAGGAAAGACAACCAATTTTCTGTCTATAGATTAGGTCAAAGGTCATTCAACTCCATACCTGCTTGGACATACTCAAAGGCAGCTCTCAAAAAGGGACGAAGGGGCAGCTTATAGATCAGACCAGAGGTCATTTAACTCCACGTCTGCTTTAGCAACTCCAGAGGAAAAACAGAGATAAGTTAAACAGAAGGGATCTTAGAAAGGCCAGCTGGTCGCGCAAGGATCCTAGTGGACAGGGCTAATACTCATCCCCAGTGTTCCCAAACCTTCCAGCTTAAACCCAGCAAGAACATCTAAGAACTGATTCAACCAATTCATACATTAGAGAGTAGGAAATAACATCCACTACACTGGTTAAATCAACTGAAATCAACTCTTAGATAGCACATGAGGTAGAAAACATTAAAGGTAGGGAGAGCAGGAAACATAGGGCACCTAACAAGGGTGAATCCTATGTTATACTTCTGTTGACTACCAGAAGAACATGAAACAGTATGAAAATGTGATATACAGAGTTAGAAAAACATCACCAATAGTAATAGACCAGGATCCTGTGAAAAGTGCTTTGATTAATTGATGCAAAACCAGTCATGTACACTGAGCTCAATGGCTAATACAGTCCAGACTTTCTCCTCCCAACCTATTACATACAACTACTCTGCTACTCCCTCCCATGACTGTTCTAACAGTCAAGAATGAATCCCTCTAACAGCAACTGCCACAGCAAGGCAACAACAACAACAACAACAACCTTTACATTATGTTCTCGGGGATTCTTATAGGAGAAGAGGAAGAAAAAAAAGTAGGTGAACAATTAAATGAGTCTCATTAAGACAGAATGGTGGAGGAAACCGAGTCCATTCTGCTCAATGGCGTTGTGCTGTACTCCGTAGACTATTTTCGAGATCTCTGTCAGGTCGAGATTGACCTCTGATATGTTCTTCAAGTCCTTATGCCGTCTGGAGCTCTGTGCTTCCTTCTGGAATAAATGAACTGCCTGAAAGATATGCAGGGCCGCTCCATACCTCCATAACTACTTCCTGACTATCTTAAATGAGCTTCAGTCGGTGTAATTAATCGTTTCAGGGCTCGAGGAGGCATGGAGATTTCTTGTAGGAAGGTGTACGTTTGGAGAAGAGTACCATGCTGATATTAAACACAGATAAGACTTTAACACTGTGCTTGGATCTTCAAACTGCGCCTTTTCCTTTGAATGCAGGATTATAATTGTTAATCTTCAATTAACCGGCTTGAATCCCTCAAATCTGTCTCTGCTGTTTCGTTTGGCCGCTGAACTGGCCTCTCTGTGCTAACTGAACAGTCAAATAAAACTATTACAACTCGGGCAGTGGTGATGGAGAAATTCTTTGGAGGCCCGTGGTGGAAAGGCGGCGGCGACTGTGGAAACGGCGAACACATGGAACAATGGCGGAGAATGCCTTTAGTGCTAAACACTAAGGTTTAACCATTGGCCGAGCTACAAAGGGGAAAGGTCAAAGACATGAAACGCATTCGAAATGGCGGGACCCGGTCATGGCGGAGGGCGATTCATTAAAATTTAATGTAAAATGAAAAGGTTTAACTAACGGAGGAAATACAAAGGAAATGAAAAAAATGCAATGAGGGGAGCCGTGGATGTGGGACCCGGGGGTCTGATCGCAAAATCGCAAATGGAGAAAGTGCGACGGCGGAAATCAGCACCAAACAGAAAACTGCGCTTTGCGCTCTGCGACGAAGCGGAAATGTGATGGGGAAAATGCGATTGGCGGAAAGTGCGATGGTGGCAAGTGCAATGGGCGATCGCATCGCAAATATTTGCGATGGATCAATCGAATACATATAATGAAACTGCGATATGCGATAAGTGCGATCTGCGATAGATGCGATCGGGCGAAGTTGCGATGCGAGAACTTGCGACGGAGGGAAAATGCGATCGGGGGAAAATGCGATGGGTAGAAAAATGTGATGGCGTGATCAGACGATCGCATCGCAAATATTTGCGACGCGATCAGATCGCATCGCAAATATTTGCGATGGATCTAACGAGCATAACACACGAAAATGCGATCTGCGATGGATGCGATATGCGATGCGCGCCTAAGGCTTTAAGCGCTTGGTCATGGGTAAGGGTTACATGGGGAAGTGGTTTAAAAGGGCTGGCAAGAAAAGGGCTAAGCCCTGTTATAAAGTTAGAAAGTGGGTTTGGGCCCATTCTAATGTGATTTAAAGGTCAGGAAGGGGAACGATAGAGGAATAAAGGGGGGAAAAGGACAACAAAGGGTAGGGGAAGGATATAAAGGGGATTTTGAGGGGAAATGAAAGGTAAGAAGGGAAATAGAAGGGGAAACAAGTAGGAGCTAAGTGGGGGTTGAAATAAGAGGGAAAAGGGGGCCTTTGGGCATTGCTTCACAAACAGAGAGGCTTTATAATAGGAATCAGCAGAGGGGAATTTATCAAAGGATAAAAGACACATGGAGGCTTCAAGGAGACTATGTTTTCAGAGGAAATGCATTCCTTGAAGGCTCAACAACAAACTTAGCCCCCTGTTTTTCTTTTCAAAAATCTCATAGGGGGGCTAACACATCTTAAAGGGGAACTATCTCCCCTTCCTTGTTCGGAGTTACCTATGCAATTAGAGGTGGTGGAGTCTAAACGGTGGACTATGGTGCACTAGGAATCAGGTCCACATCTTCATCCTATGGCTCTAGCCCCAACTCCATATCCACGACTTCAATCAAATCCTCAATCTACTAAGCAATATCTCGATCCTACATCCACTCGCTCACTCTCTTTACTCCTAGTTGATCATGTTTACGCTCTTCAACCTGTATGAGTTCCTTTTCTTTTGCTATGTCATATTTCCTTCCCTCTTCGTCCTTCTTCTACTTCTCCTCTTGTTCTCTTCTCCTTAGCTTTTGTTATTCCCTTAGCTCTTGTTCTACTTTTTGTGCTCTCAGATATGCGCTCTCACATCTGCAGTATCAGATCTACTTCCTCCAAGATTTGCTTCTCTCTCTTCCTCCACTCTGCTCTCTATAGCCTCTGCCTCCTATTTGCTTCTATTTCCAATTTTTTTTTTTGCAACAATAGGACCTTCTTCCATCTTCCATCTTTTCTCCTCCTCTGCATTGTCAGTGACCTTCCTCTTTCCCTTATCTTGTAACGAGTTTCTATCTTTTGTTTTTGTTTCTTATGTAACTATTGTCATCTGTGGAGTAGCCTATGAGGTCCCAGCTATACTGATCAGTTTGCAGGGTCTGGAGGATTTGTACTAATTTTTTCATGGTTCCTCTTATGGCCAATAAAATTCTCCGCTGACCCAATTATAGTATATTCTTACACAATGATCCGTGGAAATTCCCTTGGGTCATACAGATTGAAGTCTTTTGTACCGAATTCAAAATTCATTATGGATTTCACTTCGGTATCTACAACTTTGATATTCTTGATCTTGTGTGATTTGATCTGCAAAGGAAGTGTGGGCCATGATGCTTTCTTCTTCCTGTGATGTGTTGCTAACAAACCTGTGGCGAGATGGTAAGATACTTCTTGTATGAAAATTCCTTCAGTGGCATACCTTAGCAAAAGATGTCATGACTTCTTACCACTAAACACTTTGCTCAGTGTGTCATCCAGTAAGGCGAACTAATCTGCAATCTTTGATATTTCCTGCATCAATCCTCATGACATGAAAGGCGGGTCCTCCTGAAAGATAAGCCTATATAGCAAGATGATGAAGTGACCAGTTAGCTGCTCCATAACTCTTCTATGGATGCAATTGGAAAGCAGGTTGCAATAAATATGCACGACATTTTATCTCGGTGTACATATCCAGGTCATGCTAGGAAATTGATTTTGTGCATAGATTGCATCTAGTAAGTATGAATACATGTATAACCTTTCTTTCTCACCCTTGGGAGGATCTCAGGCTTGTGCTACATGGGCTCTCAGCTGATGATCCAAAATCTTTGACTAGTTGAAGGACTTCCCCTCGTTCATCACCTGGTTCAATAAGATAGCGCACCCTTCAAGAAAGTTTTTTGTGCTGAGTTGGCCATATATTTTGCAAGCTAAGATGAACAAGAGTTGGCAGGCCTTCCTGAATGAATTTGTCTTGTATGTGTGGGTGGGTGGTTGTCTAAAATTTTATGGCTCCTTCACCCAAATTTTGACAATATCCTTCGTACTCGCATAACTGTGGTTGGTGTAGAATAATGAGTCCATGATATTTACTGGTTCAGGAGGATGATACATCGAATAAAAATTTGTCTCCAATAATGTAGCAAGATTTTTTCTGTCGGTGTTGCTTAGTGTCATAGTTTTCTCATCAATGTGTGAGACAACCCAGCTGATCACATCTGCACACGGGAAGGTTGCATTAGGGGGATTTTGAGGTCTAAAATGGGCCTCCTAAGAAAAATGTACAACCAAAATAAAATTTATAAGAACCAATAGTATTCAAGATGATGATGTCAACCTTTGGGGGATGATTCACCAGTTTTTAAGTAAAAGGGTAAAAACATTAAAAAATACTAAAATAATAAAACTATTTTTTCAACCCATATTTTCAACTTATCTCCCAACGATTTTACTCAAATTTCGAGCAGGAGTACTTGTTGGATGAAAAATTTAATTCCTCATCCTATGAGTACCCATGTTGCATACTTTTTCTAGACCCCGCTACATGAAAAATGAGCAATACATGAAAAAATGTGATTTCAATCATTTTTTTCATGTATTTCTCATTTTTTGTGTAGCAGAATCCATTGAAATTAGTATGCAGCATGGGTACCCTTTGGATGAGGAATTAAATTTTGCATCCAACGAGTACTCTCGCTCGAAATTTGAGTAAAAAAATTGAGAGATAAGTTGAAAATACGAGTTGAAAAGTAGTTTTTTTCTTTTTTCCCTCTAAAATTTGATGATGTAATCAAATATTATTTTATTATTTCCACTATTATTTTATAATTTCCTTAGGAGGCCCATTTTATACCTCAAAATTCCCCTAATGGATACCCACATCCAACCCTGTGTAGTCTTGATTGTCTGACGCTGAGATAAACTGGTCGGTCCTCTAAATCTTCCCCAAAGTCATTTGAAAAAGCATCTTTAATTTTCTGCCATGTCATTATTGATTCATTTTCTACAAACAACTGTGTATCTGCCTATACTGGCAAGTTAATGGGCACTTTCTTAAATTCTTCCCCAATACTGCTTTTAGTGGTTTATTTTGAATCATCTCTCTTGGGTGCCATGGTAATAGTGACTGTTGAAGAGGTTCTCAAAAATTGTTGTACCGATGGGATAGAAAATATACTCAGGGCAAGCATACATCAACCGTTAGCAAAAACAATTTCAAGACATGTGCAAGAAACAAACCAGGCATCTAATGGGAAGGATTGCACAATTTTCACTCGAAAGAGAGGTTGGCTTACTGAGGGAAATATGCACTATGCATTCCCAACAGTAAGGGTTTAACCTTGAGGTCTGAGACTACGCCATGCGTAGTTCATCCTAGGCAGTGGTTTGGGAGAGACTGCGGATTGCATAGTCTCTATGGCCAAAGATTAAAACTGACCCTTGGAACTGTGTAATGCATAGTTTGTTGAGACTTTGCTTCACATTGTTCAGTTCCAGAGGCCAAGCTCTCGGCTTGAGCCTTAATTTTGCACAATGTCCAGCTGGGAAATGTGAAAATAGGCCAAGGGAATGGAAAATTTTCCCAAGGGGAGTGCGAAAAACGAGCAGATCTGAGAGATAGTGTTGTCTTGAGTGAATATATAATTAAGTGTGAATGAAACAACACAAATCAAGTGCAAAAACTAAATAAACGATAAGAAAACCAAATCGGTGAGGAGAGTAGCCACAACAATGACCATCGATGTAAGAAACGAAGAAACCGATGCGACACTTGTGAAATGAAGACGATAACTTGAAAAAATGCTTCTACAAGCTAAATCAAGTTGAAACACCAACATCCATGCAAAGAAGCAATAAAAACATGACTCACACAAGCCAAACGACAAAAAATGACAAAAAACGATAAATGTGAAAGTCACCCAGAAAGGTGACGAAGATTGCACCAAAGGTTCCTTGATATCTCGAGGAATAGTAGAGCTCCAAGATTTAGTGTCAAAATGAGCTCTAGGGGCATCGATTGAATAGATTTGAGAAAATTGGGGTTTATGACGCACATGCCTAAAATCAAGGAAAAGCGACTCATGGCTAAGCTTCCAAAAATAGCATGTGTGTCTCCTTCAAGTTACTAAAAATAGATCCCTAATTTTTGGGGATGTTTTTTTTATTTCTTAGCTTTTCTTTTATTTTTCAGGAAAAACTTGCCATGCACATCACTAGGAAATATTGCGCGATTTTGGGAACTGGGAAAATTTATGGCTCAATGCACTGTGCAGTTTCTGAGCTCAGTGAGGGATTGCGTAGTTTTTGGGCTCAGTGTGGGGTTGCCTTCCATGAATGTGTAATTTTCAAGCTCAAGGTTGGCTTGTAGTCATCACTGCGCAATTACAATCATCAATATTTCTTGCCATCATGGATTGTGAATTTTCTGGAGGCAATCCCATAACTATTTTGCAAGACTAAGACAGGAGGTTTTATTGCAACTTTGAAAGATTAGCTAAGTGAAAATCGAGTGAACACAAGCATAGATAAAGGATGAGTGTCATTCAAAGCATGAATATGTGATAGTAGTGCAAGATAAGCTCATGTGAAAAGAAGTTTAGGCTCCAAAATATAAGCAAGGGAAACATTTTGGAGGGTGGTTGTAACTGCTACAACATTGGGCTTCAAGCAATACCTCTTACATCCAACCATTTGAAGGATTATAAATATTCAAGAGAATAAGATAAGATATTTTCCATGTAATGTCATAAATGCCTCATAAGTATATATTTTTTTAACAAAAAAATAATTTTAAACTCTAAAAAAATGCTTAGATTATATAAATAATTCCATCTACAAATATCAACATTGAATTCACGGACTTTTAATAGAAATCTCTTTAAAAAAAAAAAACTAGAATCATAGGAATCCTTCTTAGGGAAGCATTTAAACATTTAGGGTGAGGGTTGGATGACTTTTATTCGTATTAAACTACCCAACCAAAAACTTTGGTAAGTTCCATCCCCCACTAACCCCTTAATATCATCTAATATATTGAATAACTATTTCACCATTTATATACCACCCCACCCAAACCCAACCCAACCCAACCCCCCTAACGTACCCACATTACAATTCTAAATCCACATGTATGATATTGGTTTACTCATGAATCCCTTTATTTAGTCCAAATTGTAATTCATGAATTAAAAAAAAAAAAAAAAATCATAAAACACTAAACCATTTATATGTATAACAAGGTATACCAATATTTAGATTTGTTAAGGTGGGACAATACCATACATAACCTAAGTTGCTTAACATAGAGAAAATATTGTTTAAGTTTCATAAGTTGTACGCTGAAGCACATATATGTAAAGGGGACACTCATTCTTGACCAAGAAGGGAAACCAATTCGAGTGCTAGACATAGAACAACACTTTTGGTTTCCATAAGAACTAACACTTTTCACTTATGCATAAAGTTTGTTCATCACCATAAGCCAAAAAATATATCGTGATAAATACTCATGTTCCAATAATTTAATAATCATCATCTAAACATTAATTGTACTATGATATTGGATGTTTAAATAATTTTTTAATTATTATTATTATTATAAGGTTTAAATTATTTCTATTATTTTTTTTTTAATAATACTTTTTATATAACATAACATGATAAAATTTTAGAGTCAAAACCTATATTAAAACATATTTTAAAGCCTAACTATTTTAAATCTCTTATGGATAGAAATCTACCTACTTTAAACATATATTCAAGATTATACAATTTAAATCTTATCTTAGTTATTTATCTTAATTAAGTATTAAGTAGATGGAAGCCTTATCTAAGTAAGTATTATGTAGATAGAAGACTTATTAGCTACATACCAATGAGCTATATAAATGTGTATTGAGATTTTCTATAATATTTCAATTTGGTACTATTTCTTTCCATAATTATCTTTCTTACCTTGTGTTATTAATTATTGTTTGCAATTATTTTTAAACTAGCAATTGCACCACATGTTGCAAAGGGAACGTTGTAAGATGCTAGCATATGAAACAATAAAATAGAAGAAAGTAAGACTTTTATGCACTAAAGAAAAAATTGTCACACTACTTGCCCAAAACCAACATCACGACCGTTTTTTTGGGCAATGAAGTTCTCACAACAATCCCCAGCATTGCCCTCGTTGTGGTTCCCACCATGAGATTCTTGTATTCATCACTCATGATGGCCAATCTTGAAAGTCAAGGTTTCGACTCCCCACATTGTCGAACTCATCATGGATTCATTCCCACCTTCGCAGGCCTTCAACTCCTCCTGGAACAGCATGATGATGTCGATGTTGTCCTTCCTACGCAATAAAAAGTCCTACTTGATGCTCAACGTCTACCCCTACTATGTCTACATTCCGGGCAATGGTGTCGTGCCCCTGGACTATGTTATTTTTTGACCGCTCCTGCCCAACAAGGACATCGTTGACCCCAACACGTTGCTCTACTATACCAACACCTTTGATGTTCCCAAACGGCCTACTATGCCATGGCCTCGCTAAAATTCCCAAACATCCCTGCCGTCATGACAGAAATTGGGTGGCCCTCCATGGGCAATGCCATTGTAGACAACGCCAAAGTAAAATACCAACAATATGCACCTAATGTACAATGTTCCTAGGTGGGTATTATTTTATTCTAATTATTTCAATGGCATCAATGTCAATGATTTTGTGTACAAATTTACACATAGTTATTACATACAAACATATTAATTTGGATTCAAGAAAATTATGACCAACCCAAACTAAATGTAATATCCTAAATAGTCTTATTGATTCATTATATATGTGGTGATATTTTTGTAAAACTATTTATAGTTCTAATTTATAATTTATACTTTTCCCATGACCTTAATTTTTCTAATGGTATGTTAATTTGGATTTTATTTAGTTTTTTGGAAATAATAATTGAACATTAAATTTTCAAAGGACAATAGTTGGAGTACTTTGAGCTTACCAATTCACCAATTATTGTTAAGAAATAAATATTTATTTGCACATTAAATCTAGCCTCTTACCATTAAACATATTTACCTTAAAAAAGACATGAAAACTTAAAAAAGAAATGAAAACTTGAAGACCTAAGAAAATATGCCAAAAATAATTGAACCAAAAATATTAGTATTATATCATCACGGATGGTTACCAAATCAAGATGGTCACAATTTAGATAAAAAAGACATCAAAACATCCAATGAACAACTATGATCACTCAACTAAATATTTGTTTAATTAAATAGAGGGTGTTAATAGAGTGAGGACCTCAAAAGTTACATAATTTTTTTTTGAAGTGTGAAAAATTATCTACATCCTTAAATCTAAACCACTTATAATAACTTATTATAATAAATAATTGATGACGATTGCTTAGAATGCTTTATTGATAATTTATAATACATATACTTATCTCCTTATTATCCATTTATATTAACATGCTTTTTACTCTTTATTTTTATAATACCTTATTAAATATTAAATTATTTTTTACATTTGAATGAAAATTTTTATTTAAATAATTAAAAATTAAAAATCATATTTAATAAAAAAAAAAGATTGAATAAAATAACTTACGGGCTTATTCCAAAATCATATTAACAAAAAAAAAATTATCGCTCCATAATACTATATTTAAAATTTCAAATAATTTGTTAGAATTCATAATATTTTCACATGGAAACGCCTTCACATATCAGCATAATCAGACAAACAAAAAGTAATTACATCACTTAATATTAGAACCTTCTTTTCTTGTGTGTTTCAAAAAATACATTCAACATTTTTGTTTCATTTATCAAAGTGCTTGTCCAAACAAAAGTGCGGTATTCCATAATAATAATCCTGTTCACTATTCTCCTATTTAAAAAAATATATTCAACGAGCCAATTTTAATTCGGAGCCGATTGAGGTCACGGATCGATCCCTCAAGAAAAGAAAAACCCAGGTATATAGGTTGAGAATGGCGAAACAACTAAGTGCCCCTCGCGGTTTCTTCCCTTTTCTTTGAAGAATGCTGCTTCAATCAACAAAAATGAACCCATTTTAATAGGGCAAGAATCTCGAGATGAGAGTCAGTCAGAATTCAACCAGTAATTAAGCTACTTTGGTACCCTCAAAACTAATGTAATTCATTACATACCTAGTTATAGGATGAATTGTATCTCTAGGGATAGGTGTTCTGGAAGTCTCCCTTTGAATTGCATTCTAAAACTGTGTGAAGATCCCTCTGGCCGCTTCTCTAAGCCGAGTCAGTATTTCTGTCAGTATTTCCGAGGCATGTGTCTTAACATTTGCACACAGCCCCAAAAAAACACTTGCGGTCTTCTTGCAGCTCCAAGCCAGTCCTCTCCTCCAACTTAGCCATTGCATTATCAGCACCAATTCCAACAATGGTCACCATGTCTTCCATAACCAAGTTGTGGGTAGACTCAAACAAACCACTCTGGTAACCCAAAAAAAAGGAAGCCCACTGTCCATGGACTATTTGAGTTGAAACGGTATAAAATAACTCATGCCATTCCTGTGCAGTTCGATTTGTTGGTCGGGGACATCGTTTCATATGGATGGGTAGATCAAAATTTCTCCAAATATGCAGTTGGATCACTCCAAATTTCCTCACACCGCCTATTCCTTGTTCACATGTCCTCTGGAAATGTTCAGAGAAAGCAGTCAAGGATAGTCTCTCAATACCATCAATACAAGAAACGTATGAAAATCCTGTACCTTTTTGTACACAGTAGTTTTTTCTACTTTGCATTTGACTACACAGTGAGAGGACCCCTCCTGGTGGTTACAGTGAAAAAAATAGTTACAAATCAAATCCATTTTTAAACTTCCCCAAAAACGAAAACTATAATCTATTGAATTTAAAAAGGCAAAGAATCATAAAAATTGCATTATAGTTGATTTCATATTTACTAGCTTTACAAGTTTTAAACTATGAGCATGTTCCTTGTGTACAATTTTCTTCACACCACAGGTTCGTTGTTCACATGTCCTCTAGAAATGTTCAGAGAAAGCAGTCAGGGATATTCTATCAATCCCATCAATACAACAAATGTATGAAAATCATGTACCTCTGTTTACACAGTAGTTTGTTATTCTTTGCATTCGACTGCATAGTGAGAGGACCCCTCCTGGTGGTTACCGTGAAAAGAGATAGTTACAAATCAAATCCATTTTTACACTTCCCCAAAAGTGACAACTATAATCTATTGAATTTAAAAAGGCAAATTATAATCATAAATATTGCATTACAGTTTATTTCATATTTACCAGCCTTCCAAGTTTTAAACTATGGGTGTGTTTCTTGTGTACATTTGAACAACTGCATTGTTGCACCCTTTGCAAGCTCAGAAAAAACAAGTTTCACCAACATAGTCCAAACCATCAAAAATTGCTCACACATATGCCTTTCTCTTGCGAAAAGAATCTTGATACAAAATTTGGTAGCCTTGATCCATCAACCAATTTGCATGCAAGCAATGGCATGCGGATAGATAGGTTATTTGGAACCACCACAACAACTGCTTCGCAACTGCCATCTGTTAGTGTTATTCGAATCAAGAAAAGGAAAATAAGTTACTCTTTGTCTTCACTTAGAACACTTACAAAGACTAAATAAGATAAGAGACAACCTTTAATAAGGGTTTTAATTTGAAATAATTATTAAAAAAACTTTTGGATTGGAAAGCAGATGAAGTAAGCAAAGTTATCTATATTATCACATATATTAATTTTTAAAAAATATTAAAGCAGAGCTATATATATTATCACATATATTAACTTTTAAAAAATATTAAGAAAATTATATTTACTTTAAACATTGTTTTTTTTAATTAAATAATATTTATTGTTAATTTTATGTATATTTTAATCCTAACCAAACTTATATTTTAATGTAGAAATAACTATCTTTTAGAAGAATATGTATTGATTTTTTTTCTTAGTTTAAAAAATATGTGTAAACATCCCAATCAACTTAGATTGAATTATTAATTTAATTTGAAAAAAATCTCAATCAATTATTAATTTAAAAAATTATTTGTTTATTAAAAAAAAAATTTAAATTTAATTCTATAAAATAAATTTTATATTTTAAATATATCTTATTTTTAAAATTATTTAACTTAAATAATAATAATAAAATCAAATTCCAAAATATTCTTGAAATGGACCAGCTAGATCAATTCAGTGCCGTGTTATTACATTATTGTAATTTAAAAGTTTAAAAACATATATTAAATACTATCATAATTATAATACTCTATAATTTAATTTAATATATATGAGCGAAAATCCTAATTATAATACTCTATAATTTAATATATATTACTTGATTCTCTAATTATTTTTTATTTTAATAGTATATTTATGTATTCAATAACTTCAGAATAAAAATGAATCAACCTGATTCAAAAGATCAAATCCGTCTCCCCACGACATTAAAAAAGGAGAAAAGAAAAACAAGTTGTCGTGAGAAATATGATATGTTATATTTGCAGTGTAATAGGATACAACAATATAACAGTCAGAACATTGAACATAACACACAAGCACAATAATGCTCAGAGCGTTGAATTGAAAGACAGGTGCGAAGATTCATAGCTACAGCTCAAAAGTCACGCAGGAGTTAGGAAATACAAAATGAAGGATTAAAAGCAAAAAGCGGAAAGCAAAACAATTTGTCGATCCCCTATTTCTCTCTTAGAGAATAGTAAATAGAAAACAAACGAGAGGAATTTTTTAATGCACAAGTGGATTTTTTGGTTGGTAAAGGAGAGCGTGTTTTTTCTGCATATTGACCACCAACTTTGTTTCTCTTTTGGTTGTTCACAGCCTGTACTTTTAACTTCAGGGTTATCTATATGTTATGATTTTTTAATGATTTTTTTAGGTGGATGACCGACCTTCTAGCAAATTGTTATTGAGCTTAGAATCTCATTCTACATCCTCAGCTTAGAAGCTCATTTAATATTCAATATGTGTTGAGATTCAACAAGATGATGAACTTAATGAAAAGAGTCTCCTTTACTAAGTGGGCTCGCAGGCTATTTTTGGCACAAAGTCTATTTTTAGACTATGTCTATTTTTAGACATGTCGATCATATTCTATGAGTTGCAGGATGATATTTGTGGATGGTTGATCAAGTTGGAAAAATAGATGGACTTCTATTTTTAGACATATTGGGCGGAATCTATTTTTAGATTGTCAGTCTAAAAATAGATATGCCAAATATTATTAGCTCTTAATAATATTTGGACTCTAAACATTATCTTATTCTCTTGGAGCACTTCAGTTAAGTGCATAGATGTGGCACAACAGCTGACAGAAGGAATTACACTATTCCCGAGGGTTTACTAGAGCTAATGCATGAGGATTTCAGTTAGAACTCATGTGACAGAGTTTGGTGGAGTTATAGAAGTAGTTGGTGGAGTTGTATTTAGTTTAATTCAATTAGACTCAGTTGAGCTAATTGTATCTAGTCTAACTGATTGATACACTAGTGAGAGTGGTGTGAATTAATTAGTTAATTAATTCACTAAATAATAACTCATTAATCAACTGAAGAATACATCAATTAACTACAGTGCATGGACAGTTTCAGTGGAGACCAGTGGAGAGGTAGATGAAAGAGCAAGTGTGACTATCAGTTGTGACTATAGTGAAGCATTGATTGCATCCAACACTCAGTGGAGATGCCAACGAGGATTGCGCAGTGAAATGTTGGTGAATTGGAGTTCATTCAGATCCATTCTTTAGCAAGGATTGCGTAGTAGAGGCAGGCTAGCAGATGGCAAAGATCAGTGCATGGATTTGCAAGATCGGGCCTGATTAGTGTATAGCGATTGTATTGTACTGAGAGCTTGACATGTTCAGCTTTGTATGAGGATTGTTAAATGATCTCTATGACATATATTATAGACATATAGTTTGGGTTTTTAGCTTCAGGATTTCCTGTTAAATAGTTGTTTTAATGTGTGTGAATTTTTACGGTTTCATGTGTGCATTGCAATTGATTTAATTTCCACATGTAATGATCAATAGTGGAATAGCTTATGTATTGTGCATGAATTTAAAATAGTGTGTGATTAGGAGAATCTTGGATATATAACACATAAGTTATATAATTTCTACATGGTATCGGAGCTATATTGATTAGAGTAGATTGCAATTATTGAAGCGGTTGAGTTTTGTGCTGGTGGAATTCAAATTTGCTGCACTGTTTTCTTGGTGTCAAAGTTGAGCATTCATTGAAATGTCTTTCAACAGATTGCAATTGGAGTATGCCCTTTAGGGCAGCTCGAATTATATTGCATGGAAGGACAGGATGGAGGCGCTGCTCGATGATAATGGGTTGAAGGAGTTCATAGATGCAGAAATTCCAAAAGCTGCTTCTAGGGATGTAGCTGCACTTGACGCATGGAAAAAGAAGACAACAAAATGTCGAAGGATTCTGTTGGAAGGTGTGAAGGATCACATAGTGTCCAACCTTCATGGTAAAACTTCTCCATTCTTGATGTGGAAAGCTTTGACAGACTTGTTCCAAAGCAGAAGCGACCAAAGGAAGTTGGCACTTAAAGACAAGCTCAGAAAAATAAAAATGGAGAAAGGCGAAAGTATACCCAAGTACCTCACGAAGTTTTTCCAGTGCAGGGATGAGTTTGGAAGTGTGGGGGTTACTGTATATGAAGAGGACTTGGTGAGCTTGGCCCTCCTTGGGCTTTCGAAGAGTTGGCATAGCTACGAGGACTCTGTCAATGGTCGGGAGAAACTGTTGGGATGGGAGCGACTTTGGTCAGATCTTGTGCAGGAGGAGATAAGGCAGGGTACCAGGGATGGATCTTCATCGAAGAATGGAGATGAAGAAAATTGTGCTTTGGCTGCCAAATCAAGGAAAGGGAAGGGAAAGAAAAATCCTTCTCAATCCGGTGTGAAAGGCAAGAAGCAGGACTTGTCTAAGGTGAAGTGCTTCCATTGTCACCAACACAGACATTATGCCACTAATTGTCCACAAAAGAAGAAAAATAAGCAGGTTGCTGGATCTGCAGCTGGAGAGGCCTTAGGCTCACAGTTTGAGCTAGATTTTTTGCTGATTGCATGCTTGGTTTCAAGTGTGATGGGATCAGTGTGGTTTCTTGACAGTGGTGTGTCTTTCCATATGACCGGAGACAAATATTTGTTCAGTGATTTGGATGAGAAGGATCTTGGAGTGCACATCGAGATGGGCTGATGGTAGATACAGTGCAACTGGTATTGGGACCATTTCCTTTGAGAGAGAGTTTGGTAAACCTTTCATATTGAAGGATGTCATGCATGTTCCAGGATTGAAGAAGAATCTGATCTCTATGGAGATGTTGGAAGACAAGGGATATGATGTTGTTTTTATTGAGGGAAAGGCTTTCCTGCACAGTAAAGAAACTGGTGAAACCCGAAGGATAGGGGTTCGAGTTAATAACCTTTATCAATTGTAGGTAGATGGCTACGCAGCAATGGTAGGAAAAGCAGAAGGAGTGGTGAGCTGGGATGAGGGCGAATTGTGTCACAGGAGATTGGGCTATCTTCACCATGGCGCTTTGAAAATTTTGCAGCAGATTTCTACCGGGCTTCCCAAGGGTACACTTGCACAGTCAGATCAGTGCAAGGGATGTACTTTAGGAAAATTTGTGAAGACCAATTTTCATGAGAAGGATAGTCGCGCCACGACAATCCTTGAGAAAATTCACACAGATGAGTGTGGACCTTTATCAGTAGCTTCGACAACAAAGCACAGGCATTATGTGATATTTTTTGATGAATTTTCTTGTAAGTGCTGGATCTTCTTCATGCAGAAGAAGAGCAAGACATACTCAAAGTTCTGTGAGTTCAAGGCGCTGGTTGAGAAAGAGTCAGGGAAGCAGGTGAAAGCTCTAAGGAGCGATAATGGTGGTGAATACATCTCTGGTGAATTCAAAGACTTTTACAGCACAGAAGGAATTCGAAGAGAGCTCATAGCACCTCATAACCCATAGCAGAATGGGGTCGCGGAGAGAAAGAACAGAATGATTGTGGGTGCTGCACGGGCGATGTTGCATGATCAGGGCCTTCCCATACACTTGTGGGCTGAAGCATGCAACACTGTGGTTTATGTGAAAAACCATTGTCCTCATAGAGTACTTGGCATGAGTACACCCGAAGAGGCGTTTTCTGGTAAGAAGCCTGATATTTCTCATTTGAAGATTTTTGACTCACCTGTTTACATTCATGTGACGAAGGATGCCAGGAAGAAGCCAGAGCCGACCGCAGAGGTTGGGATATTTGTGGGGTACACAGAAGCACCCCACAATTATCGTGTGTATTTTCTAGATAGTCGGATGACTATTGTGCGACGGGATATGAAATTTCATGAGGAGAAAGCCATGAAGTTGTCGCTTGAAAGGGAGCTACACTTGCATGTAGAGGAGGAGCTACTTGTTCCTAAAGATGAGCCTCAGGATGTGGATTAGCCACAAGAGGAGGTTCATGGAGTGGAAGAAACCAATCATGCAGCGCCAAACATCAGAGGGCGGAAGCGCACTACAGAAGCTGAGCAACTGAACCTTGATGCAGCGCAGAATGTATGAGCACCTACATCACAGTGCAGACAGAGATAGTCACCTGACCGATTTACTGGATACATGGCTCTGATTAGCAATTGTATCGTGACAGAACCATCTTCTTTCGAGGAAGCTGTGGAGGATCCCGCATGGGTAGATGCCATGGTGGAAGAGTATGATTCGATTTTTAGAAACAATGCATGGGAGATTGGCCCAAGGCCAGAAGGGAAATCAGTGGTAGTTTTGATATGGATCTAAAAAGTGAAGCAAGTTGCTGATAGGAGCGTCGAGAAGTACAAGGAAATATTTTTTGCCGAGGGCTTCTCACAGATCGAGGGGATAGACTATGAAGAAACCTTTGCACCTGTCGTAAGGTATTCTTCCATATGAACCATCCTTGCTCTCTCAGCACAGATGGGTTGGCAGATTCATTAGATGGATGTGAAGATTGCATTCCTCAACGGAGTCATTGAGGAGGAGGTGTACATAGAGCAACCTGAAGGATTCGAAATATTTAGTAGTGAGTCACATGTGTGCAGGCTCAAAAGAGCATTGTATGGGCTGAAACAAGCACCTTGGGCTTGGTACACACGGATAGACGGTTATTTCACCGAACTTGGATTCACCAAAAGTGAGGCGGATCCAAACCTATACCAGATTGTGGTGGAGGGTAATTTGTTGATCATTGTGATTTATGTAGATGATTTGATACTAACAGGTGATGAACTGTTGATACACTCATGCAAGGTAGATCTTGCAAAGGAGTTTGAGATGAAGGACTTGGGCCTCCTTCATTATTTCCTGGGATTGGAAATTTGGCAGCGGAAGGATGGACTGTTTGTGTCTCAAGGAAAGTATGCCCGGGAGATACTGGAGAAGTTCAACATGCAAGGTTGTAAGCCTATCGACACTCCTCTTCCTGGTGGTTGGAGGAAATAGGATATTACATCGACAGAGGTAGTGGATGCCATTGTTTATCGATAGTTGGTTGGTTCGCTCATGTATCTAGTCAATACACGATCAGACATATGCTACGCTGTTAACCAGCTTTCACAAGCTATGGTTAAGCCTACCAAGCTCTTTTGGAAGGAAGGCAAGCATGTCCCGAGGTATCTCAGGGGCACATCGGGATATGGATTTTGGTACAGACAGTCGGATGAGTTGAAGCTGCATGGCTTCATGGATGCAGATTGGGCAGGGAGCCCAACGGACAGAAAGAGCACATTTGGAGGGATATTCAGTATCGGGTCTACAGAAGTTTCTTGGTACAACAGGAAACAGAGATCCGTGGCACTCATTTCAGCAGAGGTCGAGTACATGGCAGCAAGTTTGGCTGCATGCGAGGCTATATGGATGAGGAAGATCCTGGTCGGGTTATTCGGTTCAAACTTAGATCCTACTATGATATATTGTGATAATCAGAATTGCATTAAACTCTTGGTTAATCCAATATTTCATGATAGATCTAAACATATTGACATCTGGTACCATCATATCAGAAATTGTGTGCAGCGGAAGATCATGTTGCTTTCTTACATTCCTACGAAGGATCAAGATGCAGATATTCTAATGAAGCCACTCACCAGGAGCAAATTCGAATACCATAGAGATAGGATCGGGGTGGCAGACAATCCCTATCTTGTTGAGAGGGAGTGCTGAGATTCAACAAGATGATGAGCTTAGTGAAAAGATTCACCTTCACTAAGTGGGCCTGCAGACTATTTTTGGTGCAAAGTCTATTTTTAGACTATGTCAATTTTTAAACATGTCAATCATATTCTATGAGTTGCAGGATGCTATTTGTGGATGGTTGGTCAAGTTGGAAAAATATATGGACTTCTATTTTTAGACATATTGGGTGGAATCTATTTTTAGATTGCCAGTCTAAAAATAGATATGTCAAATATTATTAGCTCTTAATAATATTTGGACTCTAAACGATGCTCTATTCTCTTGGAGCACTTCAGTTAAGTGCACAGATGTGGCACAACATCTGACAGAAGGAATTACGCTATTCCTGAGGGTTTACTGGAGCTAATGCATGAGGACTTCAGTTAGAACTCATGTGACAGAGTTTGGTGGAGCTATAGAAGTAGTTGGTGGAGTTGTATTTAGTTTAACTCAGTTAGACTCAGTTGAGCTAGTTGCATCTAGTCTAACTGATTGATATACTAGTGAGAGTGGTGTGAATTAATAAATAAATAAAGTGGGTTAATCTGTGGCTTAGATTCACACCACTCTCACTAGTGTATCAATCTGTGGCTTAGATTCCAATTTTTTTTATTTTTTATAGTTTTATATAGATATTTAATACAGTCTATATATATATATATATATATGATGATGATGAAGATGGTTAATGTCTTTTGAGACCAAAATTTGGTTTATTAGACTTAAAAAGATAGATTAGCTAATTTATTTTAAAATATAAATTATAAATATAAAAATCAATAAATTTTAAATTTAATTTTACTTAAAAATAAATAATTTAATATCAAAATTAGATCAATTTTAAAACTAAAAAAATATTAAGAGACTTAAATTTAAACCCAAATAAAAAAAATATAATATTTTTAAAATTACATTCTCAACTATAATAACTTATAAAAAAATCACAAATTTATATGAAAAACTTATCCGATATAAATTGTGAGTGCAACAGAGAATATGTTGGGCAATCACATAAATGAAGTACTTCCATGTCCACTAAGAAATTGTCAAATGTATTATTGTAGTAATATTTTCGCAAACAAATATGTTTTAAATTAAATTTATTTTAAAAATAATAGCAATAATTTTAGCGAAGCAGAGAGTAAGTTCATTGAGGGTAATGAACAAACAAATGAAAAATAATAAAACAACGTTAAAATTGTATTAGAATAATATTATATTTTTTATTTATAGCAATGATAAAATATTATTATAAAATTTAGTTTATTAACTTTTATATTTTATATATATATTTAAATTTATTTTAAAAATTATAATTATTTATATAAATAATCATGTGTTTTTTTTTATGTTTACGTTTCTTAAGATTGTATTAATTGGATAATTTATGATGGTGAATTTTGCATGTAAATTGAAGATTGTAGTGGTATTTAAAAGAATATGGTGTGGTTATGTGTAGTTATTATTCTCCAAACAATTCATATTAAAAATATATAGTCTTTCTCATAATATTTTAGATATATTATAGATTATTTTATTTATCATATATCTATTATTTTGAAAAGTTCAAATAGAAAACAAAACCACTTTATTTTGAGATATTCAAATACAAACTAAAACATCTTTACACTATTTTTATGTAGAAAATCTATATTCTCTATAAAAAACAAATAATCTTTACATTCATTTTATGTAGGGAATGGATATTCTACATAGAAAACAAATCATCTTTATTCTCAAACATTCAAATACTAACCAAAACATATTTACATTATTTTTATGTAGGGAATTGATATTCTCCATAGAAATCTTGTGATATATTGGGTGGTAAAACCCACACCCAATGTCTAGCTCTTTCCCATAATATGAACATAGCAACTACTCCCCCAAATCCAATCCCAAATCCCATAGCTAATGTTAATAATGACATTTTTTTCATCCAAATGGCTTAGCCATCCCACTTTGACATTATTACTCTTACCACCATTGTCTTCTCCTATTGGTGGCATTTTTACATTGCATGGATTTAAAGGACACCCTCTTAATCATTTATTATTTTGAAATGATGTCACGTTGAAGGTAGAAAATTGCGTCCCTGTTGGGATTGGACCACATAAGCTATTAAATGAAACATCAAAAACTGCCAACATTGACAATTGAGAGAGCTCTTGAGGAATCTCTCCAGTCAACCTGTTTCCTACTCCAAAGTAGATATCTTACTAAGTGATGCAGGTATTTGTCCTTCAAATTGATTCCCAGATAAAATCAACAATCTCAAGCTACTTAGCTACCTATGCTTGGAGGGATTCGTCCTGTAAATTTAATGCTTGACAAGTCAGTTATTGTATTTGTGGCAAGCACATATGTGAGAGTATACTCAATTCTTTCGATGATAATGGAAAATGGTACTTCAATCTTATGTTCATTATCAACTTCAATCATTGAATATGCATTGATTGTAAATCCCTGGAGTCTCTCAAGATGAAAGGTATTCCTCCATTGAATTTATTGTTAGATAAATCCAAAACTTGTAACTTGGTAAGATTTGTAATAGATTGAGGAAGGCCACCATGAAAATTATTATAACTAATACTTAACACTCTTAACTTTTGAAATTTTCCAATATATGAAGGCATCTCACCCTTCAATTGATTTTTCCTTAAATCCAACAATACACACATGGCCAAAGACATTGGCAAAGTTCCAAAAAAATTGTTAGATATATATTTATGTTGATTTGTTTTACTTTAATTTTTATTTATGAATATACGTGCTAAGTAAGGGTTTCGATTTGTAATTGCATATCATAGTTTTGTCTATGTTTTTTTACCCTGTTTTATTCATGATTAAGTAAGATTGTGCAGTCTGTTAGTAATTTCAAGAAGTGTGTTGAACAACACCTGTATAATTAATAGCTTTGTTAAGAGAAGCTTTGTTAAGGAAAAAAATCCCTAAAGCCACAGTCAAGTGTCCCTCTGGATGCAAAAACCTGGTTTTAACATCCCCCTATATTGCCTCGTGTGAGAATTTGGTCCTCGCAAGCAGATCATTTCCGAAAGGGTCGGTAATAGTGGGCTTTTTTGGTTCATGCAACTACATTTGAACTTGGGTCTAGGCCCCATCAAGCCAACAACTACGGTGATAGTAGCTTGCACATTCCTAAGGATATTGACAAACTCTCTACTTTTTCGTTGCAATTCATGTAAGTGGAAAAATACTTTATGTACGGTCACGAGCTCCTCATAGAGGTCTCGCATAATGTCTCCAAGTGTGGATACTTCAACATTTATTGTTGCTCTCATCTACTCTAGGTAGACTTGTAGGGAAGGTGTATTCTCCGTTGTTGTGCAAATTTATTCATTCCCTTGTCAGACAACCTATAGATTCTGTACCAACTATTTAATCTCGGTCATCAAATATTGAGTGTTAGATTTCGCTGAACCTACGAAGGCCAAGTTGGATTCGGCAATAATGTTTGGATTCTTGCTGGTATCTCCCACTATCATCCTTTCTCTCATAAATGCAGGTGATGCATGATCATCCGAGAAGTTCTTTCGATGCGCTTGTACAATATCCTTTTGGAGTTCATCAAATGAAATGATAGATTGTATACATCCATCACCTTATCATCATCAAGGGGAACTATCTCCCCTTCCTCGCTCGGGTTTGGCTCTACAATTGGAGTTGGTGGAGTCTGAACGGTGGGCGCCTATGGTGCACTAGTAATCAGGTCAAAATCTTCATCATATGGCTCCAACCCCAACTCCATACCCGCAAATTCAATCAACCCCTCAATCTATTGAGAAAGCTCCTGATTTTTCATATGTTCGCTCACTCCCTCTGCTCATGTCTGATCCTATTCCTACTCTTCAACCTGTATGGATGCCTTTTATTTCACTATGGCACCTTTCCTTCCCTCTTCTTCCTTCTTCTGCTTCTCTTCTTTTTTTATTCTCCTTAGTTCTTATTCTTCCCTTAGCTCTTGTTTAGCTTTCTGTGCTCTTAGATTTGCTTCCTCCAAGCTTTTCTTCTCTCTCTTCCTCCGCTCTGCTCTCTATATCCTCTACCTCCTCTTTTCTTCTATTTCCAAAGACGTTTTTGAAGCAATAGGATATGCTTCCATCTTCCAAATTTTCTCCTCCTCTCCATTGTTAGGGACCTTCCTCTTTCCCTTATCTTGTACTGAGTTGTTGTCTTATATTATTGTTTCATCTAGAACTGTTGTCATCTCTGGAGTAGCTTGTGATGTCCTAGCTATACTGATCGGTTCGAGGGGTCTAGAGGATTTTTAGAAATTCTTTCATGGTTCCTCCTTCGACTAATGAAATGCCCCACTGACCCAATTGTAGTAGATCCTCACATAGTAGTTCTTGGAAATTCCCCTCGGGTCATACAGATTGAAGTATTTTGTACTGAATTCAAATTTCACTATGGATTTCGCTTCGGTATATACAACTTTGAGATTATTGATCTCGTATAATATGATATGAAAAGGAAGCGTGGGCGATGGTGCTCTCTTATTCATGTGCAGTGCTGCTGACAAACCTGTGGTGAGATGGTAAGATACTTCTTGCATAACAATTCTGTCAGTGGCATATCTTGGCAAAATATGTTGCAACTTTTGCTCACCAAATAATTTTCTCAATGTGTCATCCAGTAAGGAAAACTAATCTGCAATATCTGATATCTCATCCATCTATCCTTGTGACATGAAAGGTGGTTCCACCTAAAATATAAGCATTTATAGCGAGATGATCAAGTGACTAGTTAGTTGCTCCATAACTCCTTTATGAATGCAATCTAAAAGTAGTTTTCCATAAATATGCACGTCATTTTCTCTTGGTGTCCACGTCCAGTTCGTGCCATGAAATTGATTATGTGCAAAGATTGCATCCAGTAAGTATGCAGACATATATAACCTTTCTTGCTCACCCTTAGGAGGATCTTGGGCTTGTGCTACATGGGCTCTCAGCCGATGAGCCAAAAAATATGACTAGTTGAAGGACTTCCCCTCATTCACCACCTAGTTCAATAAGATATCCCACCCCTCAAGAAATATTTGTGTGCTCGGTTAGCCATATTTTTCAAGCTAAGATGACCAAGAGCTGGTAGGCCTTCCTCAATGAATTTGTCTTATATTTGTGGGTGGGTGTTTGTCTAGAATTCGATGGCTCCTTCACCCAACTTCTGAATATATCCTTCGTCCTTGCATAACTGTGGTTAGCGTAGAATAATGAGTCCATGATCTTTACTGGCTCGAGAAGATGATACATCCACTCAAAATCTACTACTAGAAATGTAGCAATGTTTTGTCCGCTGGTGTTGCTCAGTGTCATAGTTTTCTCATCAATGTGTGAGACAACCCAGTTGATCACATCTACACATGGGAAGGCTCGATACCTGCATCCAACCCTGTACATTCCTGACTGTTGAATGCTCAGATAATTGGATCAGTTCTCTAAATCTTCCCCAAATTCCTTTGCAAAAGAATCTTTAATTTTTTGTCATGTTAGTTTCTATTCCTTTTCTACAAACCATTGAATATTCACATATACTGGAAAGGTAACCAACACTTGCTCAAGTACTTCCCCGATACTGCTTTCGGTGGTTTCTTTTGAATCAACTCTCTTGGGTTCCATGGTAATAGTGGTTGTTAGATACATTCTCAACAAATTTTGTATCAGTGGGACAAAAAAGACACTCATGGAAAGAAAACATCATGCTTAAGCAAAAAAAAATCAAGGCATGTTTAAGCAACAAATCAGGCATCTAATGGAAAGGATTATGTAATTTTCATTGGTAAGAGAGGTTGGTTTCCTGAGAGAAATATGCACTATGTAGTCCCAATAGTCAGGGTCGAAAGCTTGAGGTCTGAGACTACGCAATGCGTAGTTCAGCCTGGGCAGTGGTCGGGGAGAGACTACACATTGCGCATTCTTTGTGGCCAGGGATACAGACTGAGCTACAGAACTACACAATGCATATTTTTTCCAGTCTGTACTTCACACTGTGCAGTTCGAGTGGGCAAGCTCTTGGGTTGAGCCTTAAGATTGTGCAGTGTCGAGCTGGGAAAAGTGAAAATAGACCAAGGTAATGGAAAATATTCCTAAGGAAAGTGTGATAAATGAGTAGATGTGAGAGATAGTGTTGGCTTGAGTGCATGTCTAACTAAACGTGAATGAAACAAAACAAATCGAGTGCGGAAACTAAATAAATGGGAAGAAAACCAAATCGCTTAGGAGAGTTGTCACAATGACGACCATCGACACAAAAAATGAAGAAACCAATGTGACACTTGTGAAATGCAAATGATAACTTGAAACAACACTTCTACAAGCTAAATCAAGTTGAAACGCCAACATGCATTTAAAAAAACAAGAAAAACATGACTCACACAAGCCAAAAGACAAAAAGTGGTAAATGCAAAACTCATCCAAAAAAGCGAGGATGATCGCACCAAAAGTTCCTTGATCTCCTCAGGAATGCTACAACTCCAATATTGAGTGTGAAAATGAGCTCTAGGGGTGTCAATTAAATAGATTTTAGCAAATTAGGGTTTATGACATGCATGCCTAAAATCAAGGAAAGAGCGACACATGGTGAAAGCTTCCAAAAATAGCGTGTGTCTCCTTCACGTTACTAAAAATAGATCCCTAATTTTTAGCAATTTTTTTTCTTTTTTTGATTTTCTATTTTTTCGGGAAAAACTTCCCATGCACATCACCTGGAAAGATTGCGCAATTATGGGAACTGGGTAAATTTCCATCTCAGTGCATTGTCTAGTTTCTTAGCTCAGTGAGGGATTGTGAAATTTGTAGGATCATTGTTGGGATGCCTTCCATGACTGCGTATTTTCCGATCTCAAGGTTGGTTTTGAGTCTTGACTGTGCAATTGCAATCATCAAGGTTTCTTGCCCTCATGGATTATGTATTTTTTGGAGGCAATTGCATAACTATTGTGCAAGACTAAGTTAGGAGGTTTGCTTGCGACTTAGAAAGATTAGCTAAGTTAAAATCGAGTGAACAAAAGAACAAATCAAGGATAAGTATCAATCAAAGCATGAATAGCTAATAGTAGTGCAATATAAGCTCCTATGAAAAGAAAGTTAGGCTCCAAAATCTAAGCAAAGGAAACATTTTGGAGGATGGTTGTAGCCACTACAACATTGGGCTTCAAACAACACCTCTTACATCCAACCACTTGAATACTTATATAGATTCAAGGGAATAAGATACGATATTTTACATGTAATGTCATGATATCCTCACAAGTATACAATTGTCTAACAAAATAAAAAATTAAACTCTAACAAAATTCTTAGATTATATAAATAATTCCATCTACAAATATCAACATTAAATTGAAGGACTATTAACAGAAATATCTTAAAAAATAAAAATAGAATCATAGCCATCCTTCTTAGACAAGCATTTAAACATTTAAAGTGAGGGTTGGATGAGTTTCCTCTACTTCAATATTAGGGTTTTTTAATCGTATTTAACTACTCAACTGAAATTTTTTTTAACTTCCATCCACCACTAACCCCTTTATATCATCTAATATATTGAATAATTATTTCACTATTTATATACCACCCCACACCCCACCCCAACCCAAGGCCCCCAAACCAAGCCACCTTAAAATTATAAATCCACATGATATGCTATTGGTTTACTCATGAGTCCCTTTATTTAGTCCAAATAGTAATTCATGAATTTAAAAAAAAAAAAAAAAAACACATAAAAAATTAAACCATTTATATGTATAACAAGATTATACCAATATTTAGATTTGTTAAGGTGGGGCAATACCATACATAACCTAAGTTGCTTAAGATAGAGAAAATATTGTCTAAGTTTCATAATTTGTAAACTAAAGCACATATGTACAGGGGACACTCAATCTTGACCAAGAAGGGCAGCCAATTCCACTGCTAGCCATAAAACAACACTTATGGTTTCCATAAGCACTAACACTTTGCAATTGTGCATAAATTTTGTTCATCACCATAAGCCAAAAACTATATCATAATAAATAATCACATTCCAATAATAATCATCATCTAAACATTATTTGTACTATGGTATTGAATGTTTAAAGAAAGTTTTAAGTATTATTATTATTATAAGGTTTAAATTATTTCTAATAATTTTTTTTTTTAATATTACTTTTTATATAACATAACATGATAAAATTTTAGAGTCAAACCCTATATTAAAACATATTTTAAAGCTTAAATATTTTAAATCCCTTATGAATAGAAATCTACCTACTTTAAACATATGTTTAAGATTATACAATTTAAATTTTATCATAGTTATTTATCTTAAGTAAGTATTAGGTAGATGGAATCATTATGTAAGTAAGTATTATGTAGATGGAAGACTTCTTTGCTACATACCAATGAACTATATAAACGTGTATTAGGATTTTCTATAATATTTCAACTTAGTACTATTTCTTTCCATAATTCTTTTTCTTACCTTGTGTTATTAATTATTGTTTGAAATTATTTTAAGAATATTTTTGTATTATTAGTTATTATTTACGAAATTTTAGAAGATAGTTGTTTTGTTCATAAATTTTATGAATATTTGGTTATCATGAATTTGTATTTTAGTTAAAAAAATAAAAAATATATTATTTAAAATATTATTGTAACCACCCTCTTAGTCATTAACAATGATTAAATTTTGTTAACTAATTATGAGTTAATTGTGACTATTGTTATTTGGAATTTCTGAATAAAGTAATTTTGATGAGAAATAAAATTTACTGAGAAATTAGTTTCTTGTGTAAAAATTTATGGTAAAGTAAAAATAGAACCTGTAGTTGTTGGAACAGAAAAGAAACAGTTAGACAGTTCTCCACAGAAGCTCTGGAATAAGTAGAACATTCCAAGAGAGTTTTGGGGTTCTGCAGGAAAAAGAAAAAAAACCTATGTGTTTCTGGAAGGCAATTACCAGATCAGAGTGTTAGCTGGGTTGGAGACTGGACCGGACTGTCCCGAGTCTCCCCAGTATTCTGTTCCACTGGAGTTGGAGGAATTGGACCGGATTGTTCAAACACTCCTCCAGAATCACCACAGTGATAATAATCACAGGCACAAAGCTCGGAGGGAAAATTGGGCATGTAGTTGCCAGTTTATGGTTGGGAGGAAACGGGCATCTACGGCTATCTTGAAAAACAGATGAGTTTTCCATTACAGAAAGTTGATGGCAGTGATATTTATTTATGTATTTTATTACTAAATGAATGGTTTAGTTAATGTAAATAGAATAGTTTTTAATGTGCAAGAAACAGAAAATGAAGTAAATGAAAGACAGTGAATTTCTTTATGTACAGTACAGTTACGAAATAGGTAGTATGATTCTCATAACGAATACAAGCAAAGCAGAGTCTAGGGTTACTGCAAAGAGTTGATAGATTTAAATAATACGCACAGTAAACAGAAAAGACAGATTTAAGTATTACGCACAGTAACCAGAAATGATAGATTTATATATATACATTGCACAGTAGACATGTTTGTAGTTTAAAGCTCCATATTGCACATTTCCAACAACCCAGAAAAGTATGCAATGAGAAAATTAGTACCGGCGTTAACCCATGGGCAGAAGGGTTCGACCCTCCGCTCTGGGCATGTCGCCCCTGCTACTTGATTTGCGCGGACTGGGTGGGTGGTCCGGTCACCCTGCTACCCGGCGCTAAGGGAGACCCGGGAGCAGAAACCATACAAAATATATACGGATATATCTAATATAACAACTGGAAAGGAAATGTAATGAGAAACAACGACTGATATTCAACACATTATTCCAGTGAACCCTGTCACAACAAGCTCAACCTACAGAATTACATGCAACGGAACCACATCAAAACCTGGAAATATGTAAACAGAGCACTTGACAGGAAAACATATGAACCGAATAAATCGTAGCGGAAGGATTAACTTAAATCGCCATAATCTTTATAACCAAATTTCAAAAAAAAGGGTATTGCTTTCAGCGGCCCAGTCACAAAGAGTATTCTACTCCACCCCTTTCACAGATACAGAACTAGGAAAAAAAAAACAAAGCGAGCAATTGAAAACAATAATTATTATTCAGGAGTAGGAGTGTAGTCGATAAGAGTTAATGGTATCAAAACGAGAATCACTCAGGAGAACGGAAAAGTCCTTAACCCTGAACGGCATTATCTACAGACTTGCCAACTTAGATAAATATAATAAAAAACACAGTCTCTAACCCTGAAACTCGGGTTGAAAACGATGGAAGAACTTCAACAGTCAATTCCAGTGATTTCGTTTCATATCCAGCCAACTTAAAACCTGTGACTACAGACTATAGAAATGAAACCCTCCCGGAATGGGTAAGGTTAAAATCAACTTCGTTCTTCCAAAGAACCTGCCCGGTCGACTTGAAGTGTACCTGAGAATTAAGAGCCGATGTAAATCCTTTGTATGCCAAGTGGAAACGAGAAATGGGGGTTGAAACAGTAAGAGCGGAACGAGGGAAGAGTACCTGCGGTTAGCACAGTGAGAACGTGAATTAGTAATGGAAGAATAGCTTAATCCATGAACAACAAAATGTATCGAAGAAAACTCGGTGTTATAGTAGAACTTGGCACCTTACCTGGTGAGGCTATTGAGGAATACGCGTGAGAATGAAATCCTAGAAGCGTCAGTCTCCATGAGGAGCGCCTCGAGCAGAGTAAACCCTGGGAAAACGAAAAGAAAAGACTGTTAAACCCAAACAGAAGGAACTTAACTTTCCATAACTCGCAAGCCGATTAAAACAAAACAACACAAAGGAATAACCAGAGGAACCACCGTTTTGCGTACCAGAAGCGGGGTGATGAGGTAAACCCTAGCCACCATAGGAGCACCAGTCATCTTCAGAATCGAACCTGTTGGTTGCAGAGTGAGCCAGCGGACATGCTCCGCCAAGACTCAGCTTGGCCGAGAGCTCCAGAACCCTGTCGAAGGAGGTAAACAATGGAAATGGACCCGGGAAAGGCAAACGGCAAGGGAGGTCATTACCCCAGCCTCGGAATCTGCGCACCGTCCGATCACGGGCAGATCGAGGGCGAGGAGTCGACCAGCTGGAGGATGCACAGATCGAGAGCATCCACCATAACATTTGTCGGAGTTTAATGACCGCGGATCAACCATTACACATAAACCATAATTCCTCCTTTAATACATGTGAACGTGGCAACCAATAACTCATGACCGGGTACGTTCAATAAATCCGATAGCAATGATTTAATCAAAGTCATGGAAACCTTTGTAATGAGAAAATTATCCAACACATAACAAACAGTACAGAGAAGTAATGTAACCATAGAAGTCCGAGCTAAGCACGAGTCAAAGTGCTGTGACAACATGTGAATAGTTACGGATAAATAATTAAATATGTTTGCAGCGAAAGCTTAGGTTGGAGGTAATGAATTGTTGCTAATGATATGTAAATTTTTTTACTACCATGGTAAGCTGGGTTAAATATCTTATGTTGAATGTTACAATTATTTTTACATCTACAATAAAATTTATAACTCTATGTTCTAAGTCTTACATAGAAAAAACATTATATTTTGTTTTAATCTATTGTTATTGTTGAAAAAGTATATATATATATGAAATTTACAAATTCATTTATATTAGATTGTATATTTAGTTTTTAGTTATTTTTTGATATTATATTAAATTGATTTATACATTATTACATTAATATATATTATACATATTTATTGTTTTAAATTTTATTATACTAAATTATAAAATCCACTTTATTTATTTATTTAAATTTAATTTTTTTTTTTTTTTAATTTCATATAAATATTTAATACATCAATAAATGGCATTGATCTTATATAACTTATATAATATTGAAAAAATCTAATATTAAAAATATATTTTTTTATTTTATTAAATTTTATATATATATGATTTTTACTAATTTATTTTAAAATATAATATTGAAAAAATATGAATAATAATTCACTAGATTATAAATATAACAAACTAATAAATTTTAAAATTGAATTAAAAAATACAATTTTAATTAAAAATAAATAATTTAATATCAAAACTAAATAAATTTTAAAACTAATAGAATATTAAAATTTTTAAATTTAAATCCAAATAAAAATTTAATATTTTGAAAATTGCATTCTCAACGCCAACAACTAAGAAGAATCACAAATTCCATGAAAATCTTAACGAATATAAATTGTGAGTGCAACAGAGTATATGTTGGGCAATTGCATAAGTGAAGTGGTTCAATGTCTATTAGAAATTGTCTAAGTAAGAAATTGTCAAATATTAATATATATTGTAGTAATATTTTCCTGAACAAATATGTTTTAAATTAAATTTATTTTTAAAATAATAACAAGAATTCTAGCATAGAAGAGAGTAAGTTCATTAATGGTAATAACAAAGCAAATGTAAAATAATAAAATAGTGTTTAAATTCTATTAAAATAATATTATATTTTTTATTTATGGAAATAATAAAATATTATTATAAATTTTAGTTTATTAATTTATTTATATATATTTAAATTTATTTTGAAAATTATATATATATATATATATATATATATATATATATATATATATATATATATATATATATAATATCGTGTTTTTTTTTCATGTTTATGTTTGTTAAGATTATATTAAGTGGATAATTTATGATGGTGGTTTTTGCATGTAAATTGAGGATTGTAGTGGAATTTAAAAGAATTTGGTGTGGTTTTATGTAGCTATTGATTCTCTAAACAAATCATATTAAAAAAATATAGTCTTTCTCATAATATTTTAGATAGGTTATAGATTATTTTATTTATCAGCTCAAATAGAAAACAAGGTTACTTTTTTTTTTAAACATTCAAATACAAACTAAAACATCTTTACATTCTCTTTATGTAGAGAATCTATATTCTCTATACAAAATAAATCATATTTACATTCTTTTTATGTAGGGAATGGATATTCTCCATAGAAAACAAATCATCTTTATTCTGAAACATTGAAATACAAACCAAAACATCTTTACATTCTTTTTATGTAGGGAGTCGATATTCTCCATAGAAAGCTTGTGATTTATTGGGAGTTAAACCCAACACCCAATGTCTAGCTCTTTCCCACAATATATACATAGCAACCACTCCCCCAAATCCAGTCCCAACTCCCATAGCTAATGCTAATAATGACATTTTTTCATTCAAATGACTTACCCATCCCACTTTGATATGATTACTCTTATCACTATTGCCTTCTCCCATTGGTGCTCTCTTTACATTGCATGGATTTAAAGGACACCCTCGTAAGCACTTATTCTTTTGAAATGATGCTACATTAAAAGTAGAAAATTGTGTGCTTGTTGGAATTGAGCCACATAAGCTATTAAATGAAACATCAAAAACTGCCAACATTGACAATTTAGAGAGCTCTTGAGGAATCTCTCCAGTCAACCTGTTCTTGGACAAGTCCAACTGCTCCAAAGTAGATATCATACCAAGTGATGCAGGAATTTTTCCTTCCAATTGATTCTCAGATAAATTCAACAATCTCAAGCTACTTAAGCTCCCTATGTTTGGAGGGATTCTTCCTGTAAAATTGTTGCTTGACAAGTCAATTATTGTATTTGTAGCAAGCACATATGTGAGTGTGTAGTCAAATCTTTTGATGATAATGGAAAATGGTACTTTAATCTTATCTTCATCCTCATGTATTGAAGATGCATTGATTGTAAATCCTTGGAGTCTCTCAAGATGAAAGGGTATTCCTCCATTGAATTTATTGTTGGATAAATCCAACACTTGTAACTTTGTAAGATTTGAAATAGATTAGGGAAGGCCACCATGGAAATTATTATAACTAATACTTAGCACTCTTAAGTTTTGAAATTTTGCAATATGTTGAGGTATCTCACCCTTTAATTGATTTTTCCTTAAATCCAACAATTCCAACCATTCACACATGGCCAAAGACATTGAAAAAGTTCCAGAAAATTTGTTGAAGTGAGCTGAAAAATAGTTTAAAGAATTTGGAAAATTTATATTACTCAAAACTCCATTAAATAAATTTTCTGATATATCTAATACTAAAAGATATTTGAGTTTTTCTATAGTTTTAGGAATGCTTCCATGGATATTATTTTTAGACATATCTAGGATCACTAAAGCTTTGAGATTTCCTATGGCTGTAGGAATGTTCCCAGTAAAGTTGTTTTGTGATAAAATCAAAGATTGTAGTGAAGCCAATCCACTAACATGAGAAAAGATATTGCCTGACATATTATTCCTATTCAAATCTAGGACTGTAAGCAATTTTAAGTGACCTATACTATTTGGAATATGTCCAGTTAAGTTGTTTGAAAATAAAAACAAGCATTTAAGGGATTGGAGCTTTCCTATATCCCGAGGAATTGTACCCGTGATCTGGTTGGTATTGAGAGCAAGAACTGTAAGCTTCTCCAATCTTGTAATGGTTTCAGGTATTGACCCTGTGAGCCTATTTGACTGAAGATCTAACAAAGAGAGATTACTGCAATTTCCTATTTCGGAAGGGATAGAACCTGAAATATTGCCAGGAGCACAATTATAATCAGGATAGTAATAATACTTTTGAAAGTTATAATGGAGCGGAGTATGACATAGGCCATGGATTGAAAGGTGAGTAAGCTCCCTCAAATTACCCAACTCAGGTGGTACACTGCCGGACAATCGATTGTTCCCCAAATATAAAGACTTGAGGGACGAGCAATTTCCTAGCGCCGGAGGAATAATGTCCTCCAGTTTGTTAGATCTTAAGTACAGCTTCTCTAGCTTCTGCAGCAACCCCAATTCCACTGGAATTCTTCCACTGATGTTGTTGTAACTTAGATGGAGAGTCTGTAGCTGGTGTAGAAACCCCAATTCCACTGGAATTCTTCCACTGATGTTGTTGTAACTTAGATCGAGGGTCTGTAGCTGGTGTAGAAAACCCAATTCCACTGGAATTCTCCCGCTCAAGTTGTTGCCGGATAAGTCAAGAACAGATAGACTTCTCATCAAACCCCAAAAGGAAGCGGAAGGGATTGACCCATTGAATTGGTTATCTCCAAGCGACAACCATTGAAGCGATGTGCAGTTGCTCAGGAAAGTTGGAATACTTCCCCTCAATTCATTGTCCCCGAAGTTGAGATGTTCCAAGTTGACTAGACGACCAAACTCTGATGGGATCGTCCCATTCAAGCCAGAGTTGGATGAAAGGTCGACCCATCGAAGGCCTGTGCAATTAGACAATGAAGCTGGAATACTTCCACTCAGTTCATTGCCCCCGAAGTTGAGATGTTCCAAGTTGACTAGACGACCAAACTCAGATGGCATCGTCCCATTCAAGGAGTTCGTTGAAAAGTCGATCCATCGAAGGGATGTGCAATTAGACAATGAAGCTGGAATAGATCCTTCAACAGAAGAAAAGCTGAGGTCAAGTAATCTCAGGGCTTTTAGCTGCCCGAGTTCAGGTGGAATCACTCCTCCGAAATTATTGCCACAAAGATTCAACGTCAGCAATGAAGAAAGGTTGCCCAGAGAGGGCGAGAGGGTCCCTACCAATTCAAATTTAGGATCCCCCGAAATTTCATAATCATTTATGGGAACAGGAAGTACTATGGCAATAACTCTTCGAGAGTGTTGATTGCAGCGAATACCAAACCAGGAGGAGCATAGGTGCTTTGAATTGTGAGCTGTCCAGTTGCGCAGCTTTCCCGCTGGATCGCTTTTGATATGCTTTTTAAAGGACAGAAGAGCGTCCAAGTCGCTTTCATGGTGACCCTCCTCCAGCGTATTACGTCCATTCCGAAGAAAAACTTCAGATTGAGATTCAGAATCATCATATAAACCCTCATCGAATGGGTTCGAGATTGAATGATTAGTGAACTTTGTTGCAGCAACAAGAGAGGCTGCAAATATAAGAAAGCAGGGGAGCATCATCTTGAGAGCAGGGGAGCTCAAAGTTGAGTTATGATGCATTGCTTGTACACAAACATATATATATATATATATATATATATATATAAGAGGAAAACACATGTTGAGAGAGAGGAAGGGGAATGTGCATGTTAAGCGGGAGGTATTGAGCCAGGTCGTCGTGGTGGGACTTGAAATGGCCGACCAGACCGTATTGGTATTTGCGGAGCACTGAGACGTATTGACTTGACATGGCCGACCAGAGAAGGCAAAAGGCAAAAAGCACTGAGAGGATAAAAAGGAAGGCAATTAATTTATTTATCGAAATTCCTGTATGGTGTCACTTCAATTGCGAGAAACTCGTATGAAGTCGTTTGTGGGTGGGCAACTCGGCGAGGCAATAACATGGAAAAAGGTTAGTAAATTCAACAATTTTTTTTTTTTTTTTTTAAATAATTTATGCATTTCATATAAAGTCATTTGTGGCCATAAACATGGAAAAGGCTCTCCCGGATCAATTTATTCTCCTCATTATTTAACTTCAAACAACGATAATATTTACATTGAAACTATCTTTAAAGTGTGCATTTATATATGTATATATGTGTGTTGGAACGTGTGTTATTATTAATTTTAACATTTATTAAAAATTAAATCCTCTCATATATGATAATATTTTCAGTTACATAATAATATTATTAATAACTTTAATTTTATATTTTTTAATTTTTTTAATTTATTAATTGTTATTGTTTATGTCAAATGATTATAATGTGTATGCAAGTCATTCATTCTTAGCTTTCCAATTTATTTTATGTTGTAGTTTACTAACAACATTTTTCATATTAATGATGATGATAATGTTTATATTCATTGAATTGAAATTATAAATAATTTATGACATTAAAAATAGTATGAAATTATTTAGAGTCTTTTAAAATTTTATTTTGTATTAAATTAAACTTTAAAAGAAGAGTTAAAAGAGTACTATTTTTGATGACTTGAGAAGTTAGGAATGTTGTAACAAATATTTTGAAATTGAGTTTTAATTTGGATATATGTGGGGCACTCTATAGAAAGCTCCTTTCACTTTCAACCTTCTTAGTGTCACAAAGATGAGATATTCTTGCATCCGACATTGTTTACAGATTTGTCCAATTTCAATTGTCACTATGAAACTCGTAGAAGTTGGTTCATGTTTTAGCAATGTCGATTTTATCCTTTGTGTTATTTAGAATTAAAAGATACTAAAGAAACATGGAGCATAAACATATGAGTCCCAATTTCAAACACTCAGTATTTCATACACGAGGTTTCTAAATTAAGGATGACCACTTCTTTGTAGTATCTTACATTCCTTTCATTTTGTAAATCTATATTGGACCATAAAATCTATTTCAATTTAGATGTAATAATACTTTTAATATTATCTATATCCAACAAAATGACATTTTCCTCTATTAGCCAATTCTTTAACCAAGACTTGACATCTTGATGTCATCCTTGTTTGAGCCACTAGTGATTATAGCTAAAGTTAAACATAATGTGCATTCTACTCTCTTTCACACTTCCATTTTCTCATTGTCTAAGTGATTTACCTCTAGCAACATGTTTTTTCTTGGTAAGCTAGGCTATTCTATTAATTCAAAAACATAAAGTTACATATCCTACAGGCTAGGTAGGCACGCTGCTCTTAGCCTATCCCAGCCTTTGTTACACGGTTTTTGGGCTGCCTCGGGGGAGGAGACCTGCCCATACCAAACTTATAACAGAAAAAACAGTATGCGCAGAAGTGTGGACATAGCTAAGTAACATAAAGTAAACGGTAGCAGATAGACACTGATAGCGATCATGAAAAAAAAGTAGGCGCATTGTGCAACTATGCAGACTTCACTTTCCATCTTCATCATCACTGTAGGGGTCCTCCTCCAAAATGGGGCAAGAAGGAGCCTACGCTGCAGCTGCCTGAGCATCAGCCACTGTTCGCCTGGGAGTGCGAACTGGTGCATAGAGAATGGGGGAGTCCGGATCCACGCCGTCAGGGACTCATGTCCACATGCCATCGAAGTCCATCACCCAGATGTCTGTGTCCTCATCATCCTTCTTCTGGGCCAACGTTAATTCGATTTTGTTGTGTTGGGGGTGCGTTTAAGGGGGAGTAGTGTCCTTCCTCTGACCACATCTGCCTCTTTGCGCAGAGTGCCTAGAGGCTTCTGCATGCTGCTCGGGTTCAGGACTATGACACACAAAGGTGTTGGAAGACGATCCGTCTATCGACTCGAAATGAGTATCCTCGCCACGGTGGTAACGGTCAGGAAGAGCCCCTCTCTATCCTTCGTGGATAGTTTGTTGGTGAAGTTTGGGAGCCATAATGCACCGAGGCATGGGGGAGAAATTCAGAAAACAAAGAGGCACAATGAAATTGAAATTCAAGGATAATGAAATACAATCCAAATTTGAGTTTCTTTATAACATTAAATTTTTTTTGTGAGAGGTTAAATTTAACAAGAAAGTTACACTATAACGACAATCTTTGCACGCATAACGTACATAGCAGAGTTCAATTTCTCATTTGTGTTTGATCATTTCTTATAGAGATATCAATAAAGGTACTATGGAATTGTTACAATGTGTTGTATATATAGTACCTGTCCACACACACATACAGATATATAGACACACACATACACATTATAAAATAAAAAATGAACTAAAAAACTTAAATTTAATACGTCAATTATGATTTGTTTGATTAGAGAAATCAAAATGCATCTCTTTCAATTCAATAATCATATGGGCATCTCTTTTCACCTCTTAATTAAGATCTAATTAATTATATGGTTGTATATTCATTATCTCAATTCCAAAATTACAAGTAATATCTATACTGAAACCTAGGTGAAAAGAAGAGACATATTAGTTGAACATGCCCATGATGGGAAGGCCATTACTATGTTATAAGAACCAAGGAAGGTGCAACAAGAACATAGCATGTACAAATTATTGGATTATGTTATTTTCTACAGGAACCACATATATATTATACCAACCTAGAATTAAATATAAGGTGGTCTTATTGAAAAATAATTCCTTCCCCGTTATTGGTCACACTAGTCCTTTCAAGACATATTACACCTCTGAAAATAAATTCTTGCCTCCTCTAGATGATGCCCAAATTATTTTAATTCTAGAGTACATTTGGAAACTCTAGTTGAATACTAAGGTACTACCAGAATACCTCATTCAGTGGAATAATTCACCTTTGGCGGATGCTCCATGGGCAGGCCCTAAAACACAACAACACCAAGCACTACTATTCTTATGGAGCTAGGAAGTTTGAGAAGGTGTAACTGTTGGGATTTCCAAATATAACCCACTTTATTGTTCATTATTGGCATTTTGAAGTTTGTGTGGTGTTAGCCCCCTATGAATTTTTTGACAAGCAAATAGGGGGCCAAAATGTTGTTGAGCCTTCAAGGAATGCATTTCCCCTAAACACATCATCCTTGAAGTCTTTGTATGCCCTTTGTCCTTTGATAAATCCTCACTACTGTTTCATAAGTCAATAAGCCTCTCTATTGTGAAGAAGAATGCCTAAAGGCCTTTTCCCCTTATTTCATCCTCTCTTAACCTCTGTTTTCCTATCCTTGTTCTTCCCTTAATCCCTCCAAATCATCCCAAAATCCCCTTTAAACCCTACACATACCCCTTGTTTGGTTTAATAACCCCTTCTTCCCTCTACCATTACCCTTCTTTGGCCTCAAATTGCATTAAAAACAGGCCAAAATAACCCATATTCTTCATATATTAGGCTTAGCCCCCTTCGGCCATCCCCCTTAACCAATTCCCCACATGACCCGGTGCTAAAACCAGGCGCTAGCCCGTAGCGTGCTTATTGGATCATTGGTTGGGTGCAATACCCGTTGTCAATCTATACAGATCTGACAGTCTTCGCAATCCCATCGCAAGTCCCAGCATTCACCAGTTCACCCCCCGATCGCATAACAGTCGTCGATCTAATCCGCAGATCGACGACCCACAATCCAGTCGCCCCAGTGGTCCCCGCAGCCTGCCACTATGCAAAACCGGCAGTTTTCATCACACCGCCTTCGGGAGGAAGGTTGTTTTCTTCATTCGGCAGTGATTAGAGCCACAGGTCGACACGTGGCATTAGGCTGTTTTGTAAACCCGCCCTCATCGCGCATTAAAAATCGACTACGGGCCCGACGCGATATGCGCATACGCCATCCGATCTTGGGCAGGGCCATCCGATGGTGGTCGCACCCAAAAGATGCTCGAGGAATAACCAAAGCAAAGCAAGACCTAGGCCCACCATCAATCGCCCTCCGATGCGATCATAGCCATCGATCTCCTCCTGAGATCGGACGATCCGGATTAAATCATCGTCCCGCCATTAACCGGGTCCCAACGCCTAGGTTCCACGTCACATTTTTCATCGCATTTTCCCATTTTCTTGGTATTTCGCCCGTCTTCCAAAGCTTTTCTGCTGTTTAACCTCTGCCGTCGGTCATCGCCATCTCAACCGATCGGATGGTCCATATTCATCCTTCCACTCAGCCTCTATCTCCACTGTGTGCCACTTGTCCTCCAGACCTTCGCCACATGTCTTCCGCCACCCCAGGTTTTATAATTGGTTTATTTCACTGTGCAAGTTTGTTACAGGTTGATAAATTCATCCCAGGTTCCATAATCACAGCACATTGTGATTCAAAAATACAGAGAGGCCATCACTGCAGAGTCTAGTGAAACATCAGAGACGGATTAGAGGGATTCTAGCCCGATAATTGCACATTCAGCACCAATTCCATATTAGAGGATGAAGATGTAGGTTGAAGACTAAGGGCGCAAAAACGCTACCAGTGTCACCATCAGCAGAATGTCTCCTCCCAAGAAAGGACATAGTGCTCATACTGTTTTAATCTACATTGTGTCCATGAGAAGTTTCCCTCCCTGACAACAGTCGTAATTCTACCAGAGCATTAGTTACGCGGTATGGCAGATCTGAAGACATTTATTTGCATTTCGTATTCTCACCAGAGTACTGCAGAGTATTACAGCAGAAGTACATCAAAGACATACCTGGAGTGAAGTTCAGCCGGTCGAATACCACTCGTTCATCCAAAGAGTACTGAAGATTAATGCTCAGACATTAAAACAGAATGGGCCTCGCCCCTTTCCCTCCTCTATGTTTTAATGTTACATTTAGTTTTTCATCTACCTCCTCTGCCTCTCGTTCAACTATAAATCTCATAAAGAAACTCATTGTAAAGGTTGTTGATCGGATATCTGTGAATTGTAAGTATCTCATATATTTCTCTGTGTAAAGTTGCAAGATAGGCTGAGGAAGATGTTTCCAGACTGAGCATCAAGCTGTTGGAAATGTTGTACATGACTAGTGTTGCTCTTTAATATGACAAGCACATTTCTTTGGATCCTGATCTAAAGCAGCGGTGATGTTTTTCTATCTTTGTCTTTGTTTTCCTTAGTAGTTCATTACATTCCATTTCTTTTGGCACGCATCAAAAACCTGGCATAGGATTTACCCTTGTTAGGTACCCTATGTTTCTACTCTCCTTACCTTCAATGTTTTTTGTGATATGTGTTATCTGAGCACTGATTCAAATTAATTTAACCAGTGTAGTGGCTAATATTTACTGCTAGCTGATGTATGAGTTAATGAATCTGTTCTTGGATGTTCTTGTTAGGCTCTAATTGAATGAATTGGGATACTGGGAGTTTAGAAGTCTGTCTTTGTCTCAGTAGGATCCTTTTCAATTAATTGAACCTTTCTAAGTCCCCTTAATTTGGATGCCAAAGCATTGAGAGTTCAAAGTCTCTCTCTGATCTCAAGTTCTCACCTTTGTGTTCAAATCTTTAATGTTTTCCTTGTCTGAAGAGTTAACCTTTTAGTTTGGATCACAGGTTGTCCAATGGCATGTCTTGTCCCTGGATCTGATTCCTAAAAGGTCGCCTCGGAGGTTTCCTTGCCTTTCACTTTCTTTCTTACCATTTCAAGCCACACTATCATCTTTAAGATCCAATGCTTTAGATGACCAACCCAGCTGAAAGCCTGCATGTTGAATAGCAAGTAAACCCTTTCCTGACTCCATTGCCCAATGGTCTCGAGTGCACTCTGAGTTATCCCTCCTTCACCTGAAATCCTCTTTGCCCATCCTTGTCTTATATTTAACTCTTCATTCTCGATTCCCAGCAACCAAACAAAAACTCAAACAAACAAACCTGCACCTTATAACTAGCCCAATACCTTAACATAGAGCTTCAAAGACATAAAACCTTTGCCTATATAGAGAGATCCCTCTCTGGACCCAGGAGGGCTAGATCCTGAGGTCTGAAAGTGGTTCTGATGTTGTCTCATCTTTTGGTATTGCCAAACTGCCAAAACATGGGAACCCCAACATGTGGGTTATTAGAATTTTTAATAGTCATTTATAATTTCTATTAGTTACCAATTTTTTGCTAATATAAATTTTTTTATAGTTAATTATACATTTCTATTAGTTAAACAAAGTTCTATGTCAAGCCTATATATTCCACAAACAAAAGGCAGAGAACTAAGGTGGAAACATAAGCATACAAAAAGTTGTTACATCTCATAGTGTGGATCCTTCTTAAGGAATGTGTTATTGCAGATAGTCTTTGAGAGATTTTTCTTGACGAAGGTAAATATTAATAGAGAATTTGGATTTGAATTGATTAGGTGTCCACACATCCTTAATAAAGTATTTGGTCATATGTGTCATTTTTTATTATTCAAGTATTGTTCTATTAATGCACATTGTCTTCTATTGGTACTCAATTTTCTATTAGATGTAATTGTGTACTATTAATTATTGGTAGAATTACTTGTGTTTTTACCGATCTTAGAACTGTTAGTGCTAGATTTACTGTTGTTGCAACTGAAATTTTCCTCCTATTGACTATTTATATTTCCCTATTATTTTCCCAAACAATTAGTTTCCAAGTTCCAGGTTTCTATTGAGAGTCTCAGGAAAGCTATTTTATAAATATATAATGTATGAATTATCATATCAATAAAGGTTTTATTTGATTTTTTTCCACGGATGGTTCAGTTTTGTTCATTTTCGTTAAGATAAAAAAACATCGAGAAAGATGGTAGTGTCTAAAGATATCGTTGTTGTGTTTGCAATAGCCATTGATACCATTTAACATGAGTTTGTTCGACCTTTAAATAGGCTACATATGGATATGAATACCATGGGAAAAGCCATAGATGATCATAAATATGGAGCCAAAAACCATGGGTAACTTATTCGAGTCAAGTTTTCTATATCCTCTCTAACAATGCCCCCCCTGAAACTTGACTATGGGAAATTGAAGGGCGAAAACGCGAAGTTGGGAAACACTTTTTGGCATGAGATAGAATTCGGGAGGATTTTTTAATTTCTCGGCCGAGAAAAAAAGTCAACTAAATTTCTCGGCCGAGAGTTTTCAAAACTCTCGTCCGAGAGATTTTAAATATTTCGTATTTTCTCGGACGAGAGTTTTGAAAACTCTTGGCTGAGAGTTGTGTCACAAAACTCTCGGCCGCAAACTCTCGGCCGCAAACTCTCAGCCGAGAGTTTTTAAAACTTTTTTCCGGGAGTTTTCCCGCGCATAAATTGGTTTAAAACTCTCGGCCGAGAGTTTTAAAAATTTCTCGGCCGAGAGTTTTTCTCGGCCGAGAGTTTCTGGTCAACAAAAAACTCAGAAAACTCTGCAGTTTTGAGAAACCTGCAACTTTGGAGGGACAGAACACCTACAAAAACAAAATTTTATATGTCGGACCAAGTACCATTAGATTCGTCTCTAAATCTAGTTTTTGATGATGTGAGATTTATGGAGTTTCATTAAAAAATTCAATTTTTATTAATTTTTTACTAAACTATGTCACTATGGAATTTCATTGTTCGAAAAATTGCACTGAATGAAAATTCAATAACTTTCAAACGAGGACACCAAAAAATTTAAAAAAATCATAGTGCACTTCCTCTCTCTGTCTACTTCAAAAGGGTACTCTCATTTTTCTTATTGACGATCACATTGAAAAGAAAATCGAAGGATAATAAAATGTACTGAAACATCACTGTTTTTTTGTCTTCGTCCATTTCAAAAAATAATAAAAAATAGTGATTTGATCCGAAAATTACCAAAAAATAGTCTGTGCACTAGTGCAATATATGCAGATTATGATGCTATGGTTTTTTTCCAAAAAATGAATAACCTTCCCTAAAAAAGTAAAGGATAATAAAGTGACTATTTATGTTTGCCTGAAAATTTCAAGTATATGCAGTTAGTAAACAACAAATTTACCCCTCTATATGTCAATATTTTTTTAAAAAAAAAATATCGGTATGGAGGTAAGACAATTCTCTACAATTCTTGTTTTTATGTCAAAGCATAATTTGCGATAAAAATATGATTTTAGTGGAGTTGAAGTTGAAAAACATAGAAAATTACAATTTTCAACGTCAAAAAAGGGCAAAAAGTGTTTCCCAACTTCACATTTTCACCCTGAACTGATCCCATTCATCAACAATTTCATCTGATATTTCACACTCCCCCCTCAAGCTAGGATACCCATGCACCTACCACTTGATACCTCTCTAAGTGGTTCATTCCACAGCTTGATGAATCCATGTACCACTTGCAATGCATATATGCCTAAGTAAGATCTTAAGGCCTTACAACTACGTGTGCACCCATGCAACATGACTGCCAAGACATAGGTATTACAACTTCCTAGGGGAATACACCTACCTATATCAGGATTTCATAGCTTCGACAAAAACCCTTAAGGTGTTCACACTTCACACACTATCTCCTTCACTAAACATTAGTACCATTTAATCCATCTTCCTTCTTCACTCCATACAACTACTCTCTTCGATTTTTTATCTTGCATGATCCATACCTTGACTTGAACTTTTATTACTTCTTTAAAATTTTTTGGACACTTGTATCATTGCATTGCTCCACTTCACAACCTTGAAATTCTGACACGAGGACTCAAAACACCTGGTAGGTTACTTCCATTTGCACCACACTCATTTCTAACTAGTTATCACTACATGGAGATCACCTTTGTCTCTTCTCAACCTGAACTTCCACACACTCCACACAACCTATGTTATGAAAAAATTGATCATCCCTCAGCCCCACAATTATGCATGTTGTGCCTCCACAGTGGGTAATAAATCCATTCTATCTTCTTTTGCTTCCATGGCTCTTTTAGCCATTTTTTTTCTGGCATCTAAATCCATAAGCACATCATCTCCTTAAACGATAAATTTTAAAAAAAAATATTCATCATGCATCATAGAATCATGAAATGAGATCTATTTAGTTATGACCATGGTTAGCCTACGTAAGCATGGGAAATATATTCCAATGATCATTTTGTGTTTACATATTTTCCGTATGGGAAGTGGTCCAAACATTCACATACTTCATTTTAATAATCACCAAGAAATTCCATCATAGACTCCCTGCTACAACTACATTGCTCTTTCTTCTTTACCAACATTGTTTTTTGTAAGTGCAAAGAATTCTACCTTGACATCCCAATAATAAGTTATATTAGCTGAATCAGCCAACATTCATCATGCAAACAATATTCCTAACATCATTTACATATTCAAACAACAAATCCTCTATCTGTACCATGCAGAAATAAAATTTGTAGCCATCACTACATGAAATTAATGAGCTTCAAATCACATCAATATTTCACATGGAAATCAAACAGATGTAAACCAAAATTTATAGGCCTTCCAACTATCTAGTTCAATTGAACACACAGTTCCCAGATCTGTTCCAAACTACGCTTCCTTCAAACCCAAAATTAGTGAGATAAATCCCTATTAAAATATTGTATATATTAGTGGAAGGATTTGTAAGGGGATACCAAACCACTGGATTTAAGTATCTTTTTTAAACATAGCCACCAGAGAAAATTTATGCATATAAATGCATAACTCAACCCATAATAGAACTGTTATGTCTGAAGCCATTCACAATAAGAATAACACCCAAATTTTAACCTTCAGGTTGGTTGACACAATACATAAGTCGAAGCCTAACTTTTTGATGCTTGCTTGAAAATCTAATTAACACTTGGCTAGAGTTATTTTGGGTTGGGCCACTTACTCCAAACACCTTTGATACTTACTAGCCTTGGCGTTGGCATTTCCATGTGAGTGTATTCATTCTTTCCCGTTCCATTTTCCTTTTGGAAATTGATAAAAGTTTTGGGCTTCAACCTTCCGTGTATGGCCCATTGTTCCATGTCTTCTACTACACCACATATGATCCAAATTTCAACCCCACTTATGCCCTAGTCCTAAGTTATAAAAAAATTCTAATATCAAAATGCATGGGCTATCTTTGTTTCGAGTAACATAAAATTTTGTTGTTAATTGTCATTTTCATCATGACACATTCCACCTAACTCTCGACACTTCTAAATTCCTGATCACAATTTAAATGACTCCCAGATTTAATGGATTTGGAAAAAACAAATTCCCATCCAATTTTTTCCAACTCTCTGCCAACTGTTGGATCCTAGATCCCTGTGTCACCTTTGTGTATGCTCACTTGTAAATTAAAATTCCATCCAGGCTTTCAAGCTTCTTACCCGATGTTGTTAAATGACAGATCCTTCTCAATTTTTGTATCCTGGAGTTGTCAAGTGACATATTTATGTCAGGACTCTAAAAAAACTAATTATTACATCTCTCCTTTTTTCTCAACGACTCCTATGGATTTTATTTTGGCTTTTGGCTCCTCTTGTTAAAACTCAACTTGGTTTCACCCTTTATACTCTCTACTTGCCCTTATTTTATGATCTCAATCCTTCGTCTTCAAGCTTCCCTTCTACTTGTACTCAATGTTCAATACTCTAAAAAGACTATTGTGTCCTCTGGTTAATGGGTCATTGATCATTCATTGATCAATGATATACACCTATCTCCCATGAACTTATAGACTTCCAACCCACTCTGTCATAGATGCAATGCTCCATGAAACGACAATTTTTCACTATTCCTCAGGAGTGATGAGTTCTTCCACTTCTGATGTGACTCTCATACAAGGTTGATCTAGTCTTATTTGTCCATCTTAAGGTTATTCTTCCATTGCACCAATCATTCATGAGTTTGACCTAGGTCTGAAACAAACTCGTATCACATTTAAATCAACATCATAAATAGGGTTTAATATCACACATCACAAAATAATTAAAACCAATAACTTCCTCTATTAATGCATAAATAATTTACAAAGACCCTCCGAGCTTGATTTATGATAAAATCCCTTCTTTGGCCTCAAGGTATTATTCGTCCCTCAAAATCCTCTCGAAGTTCTCCTCTTACCCACACTACACACCTATATTCTTCATCATATAATTCAAATATGATTACATGTTTTTATACAAATAGGACTCTGAAATAGATTCAGGTTCAAATCCTCTAAGTACTCAATAGTTCCTATCTAGATCCACTAATTACTCAACAATCCCATATTCTAGGATTTTCTAGATCCACAAATCTTTCTAGAAATCCAACTACCTACAATCTCTCCAAATCACTTCAAATATTCTCAATATCTCCCTTTTGAGGTTAGTTCTAACTACGATATTCACAAATTCTGTAATTTTCCTCACAAACATAGGAAAATAAAAATAATAAAATAATTACAATTAATTAGGGAACCAAATCCCTTCGTAATGAAAACCCCTAGGTCTAGTAAAAATACATTTTGACTCAGAAGTGGGATGATATTGCATTAGACTCCTAAGGAAAAGAATAGCATGGTCTCTTGACCATGTATATGTTGATGAAGTCTTCCTGGATAAAAAACTTTAGTTTGTAATCGGTCCTTTTCTTTGTCATGTTTTTCTTGTATTATTGTCTTCAATTCTCTAGGTTTCCATATTTTGTGTTGTTGTTTTCCACTTGATTTGCTAATACACACTTATTTAGTCAACTGTAATTATTTTTTGGTTGTTTTCCTCCTCTATCTGCTATATCTCCCCCTGGATGTATGTCTCATCAACATCCACATTTATTCAATTATTTCATGAACCTCTATCCTCGATTGATCTTTTTTATTGTTTTTGTCCTCATCTTCTAACATAAGAATTATAAATCTCTTTCTAATCCCCTAGTCACATTTGTAGTTCTCTCCTCATTGTGTTTTAATGTAAATTCCTCCAACTCTATCTTCACAAGCTGAATATATAGTATTTTGATCTATACTCTCTCTTCCAAGATTTTTTATTGTTTATATAATTTACCAAAATCTTCTTGAATTTTACCTATGTCTTCTATGCAAAATCTTTCACTTGGATTTTCTTCATTCCACTCCTCCAAAAACTCCATATCATTGTCTATGCTTACTTTAATTGGCATGATATTTTCAATTAATATTGAAATATCTTCGAGCATGTATTCATTTAGTAATTCATCATCTCCCTTATTTACATAATATCCTTGAGATGGTTTTGTTTCATCCTCCTTTAGAACTTAAATTTCCTTAATCATAACATTTTCTTTGTCAAATTCACCATTTTCATAGTGAACTAACACACGCTCACAAAATTGCTCTATCTCAACCATCTCTTCTAAAAGTTTTATTTCTTAATAAACCTGCATAAAAACATCAATTAAGTATTTATCATCACTTATCAATCCATCATATATATTTAAAATGTTAGATTCAAATACATAAGGATTTTCTTTCAATTCCTTAGTTACTTCGTGTGCATGCTGATCTGAACTAATTTCATAGTCCATCAGATTGTCTATGAACTCCTCCTCAACGTTCCTTTCTTATTTCTCATTAAGTAATAAAGATATATCATGTGATGGCCAAAATCTCTCAACACTAACCAGCATAGCCATGCCTCCTGTTGTTGCATAGCATCAGTGATATACCTGGCATGGATCATACAAATGTGAGATGTTGTGTAGTAACCATACTTACCCAAAAGAAACCAACACAACTATGCTTCTTGTTGCCATACATCATAGATCTGCAAGTAGGTTTTCAACCCCTTGCTCATCCTCCTCATCCATCCATCCCACTATGGATGATGAATCATATCATGGTCATACTTGGTATCTACCCAAGGTAGAATACCATTCTCTTCCACCTGATAAGCTTTGCACTCCATGAGATGTTGAAGTGCACTCGTTTGAGGTCTCTCCATGAGATCATCCAATAAATGGCCCAATAGAACCCATAAGGTTCCATACATGCTGCAGGTAGAAAGTTCTCTTTGAGTTGTGAGGTGCTCATCAAGAAAACTCCATCTTGACAATGGAAAATGATCTCCATCATAAGATGTCTACCATCTATCATCTTTCCCTCCAGTGCTTCATAAGTGAAGTTCCCTTCGTAATGCTCCAATAATAATGGGTCCCTCATCTCATCACTACTTCTTAGTGACAACACTTTAGATCTGCATGGTGATACATCTACTGTCTCTCGACCATACATAACGTTGAACTCATAGTCCGGCGGTGTATTAAATAGGACTGTGCTCCTCCCATCCTCTGAAACTCCATACTCCAACACAAAGTGTTGGGTGTAGCTAAACCATGATAATCTAGGATAGATATACATCTTCTCCTTGATCAAGTCAAGGTTCCTATGTGCAGTGATAATTTGTTGCTCCAAATCAGAAAGGTGCTCTAGCTCTTGGTTATGCAATTTCCCTGATGGCACGGTATCGCAAATCTCAATGAGAGGTATTAAAATAATATAAGATGAAATTTTTTCCAAAACTTGGATAAGCTAAATCTTGGGAACATCTTTCACATCTACAAGAGTTCCTCCAACCGATGCAATGGCCTCTCCAACTGCTGGTAATGGTGATGTATGCTCCTCTTCTATTGTACCAGCACTAGTATCTGCCTACTCCTCATGCATCTCATGAATCATGCATGGGGCTCCCAATTTCAAGAGATCAAGACAATCTTGCAAGGATGCAAGTGTTCCTCCTCTTGATGCCATTATTTCTGTAGTTGGTGGTGGTGGTAGGGGATCCTCTTCCAGAGTGATAATGATGACATATTCCTTTGGTTCCTCATGTACTATCTCATCAATAATGGGAAGTGTTACAATGGAAAGTGTCTCTGGTTTCCTTCTACCAAACTCCTTCTTCAGTATTTGAATGAAATTTTCATAAGCAGTCACTTTGGCATGTGAAAAATGACCGAACCACCAATCCTTTGCTTCACCTTCAAGGTGCAGTGCTGCAATTTCAACAAACTCTCTTTCTGCTACTGAGTATAGCTAAAATAATTCAACTCTTCCCTCCAAGCCCTTAGTGTTCTTGAGGATGATCCATCAAATGTAGGCAAGAAGAATCTATTCCTCTTTCTTCTATTGCTGCTGCAGGACCTCCTTTCTTCTTTGAGTTATAAGAACTGTTAGAGATTTATATTCTCCTTGAGTGCTATAGGCTGTGATTTGTACTCGAACAGATATTTACTTAGGTTCTTATACCCCAAGTCTCCTTCATATTCACACCATTCACCTTCCTTTTCAAAGAAAGGGGATCTAGAAGAATGGTGTGGAGCTCTTTGCCTTTTCGGTTGCTTATGTTGAAGATAGGAAGTGCTTGGACCTTCCTCGTTCTGAAATCTTCTTGGATCCTCCCTTTGCCTTCCTCTCTTCATTTTTTTGACCTCCTTGGAGAGATCTTGCATATATCTAAAGAGAAGAGTGGAAAAACTTAAACCCTCTATCATTGTAGATCTCTACTATTTGCTTCTTCTTCTGATGTTAAAGATGAAGTGCCCACAAGCTGAGCCAAAGTTCATGCTCTGATACCACTGTAATATCCCAAAAGGAAGAATGCAATAATACAAAAACACAACAGATGACACTGCAGCAATGTAATCATATAATCTAATACACCATAAGATAGACAGGATAGTTGAACCTCTTTATTAATATGGAGGTGCATAAACCAGTACAACGGTGCTCGAAATATGAGAAACTTAAGCCAAAGAAGTGTCCTAGAATGACCCTGAAGTCCTCCCACAAGAGGGATTACGAATCTGTTGAACTACTGGAAGGAATATTGCGATGTCCTTGCTGCAAATGTCAGGACTACAAGTGCTGTCGAAATATAGAAGTGTAGATCTGACAGTTCTGGAGCTTATATGATGCCGGGATTTCATATCCGAGCTCTATGATGAATACCCAAGATAACCTAGAAATGATTTCCAGATTTGAAAACCTTGGAAAATCACCCTCTTAGGGCCTGCAACATATGACTGCTAAGTATGCAGATTTGAAGCATGACCTGATCATAAGATGGTTGCAATATGATACAATCATATCAATGTTTAAAGGGTTGATCCCTTCACTAGATCCTTAAGCTAGAAGCTCAATATCCAACTCCTCCAACCTCGTCCAATAGATACAATTGCTGAATACACAACAGCTGAGTAAAACTACATTGTCAGGGATGGAGGCTCTGTAGGTTGATGCTATATGTTGCAATGAAGCTCCTGAATGATGGAAATAGTATGCCCAAACTGAGGAGTTGGTCCCTCATAGGATTTCCAGCTGAAATATTGGAAACTTCCTTCCTCCTTCAGATATGGAAGACTCGACTGCGCAATCCCTAGGGGAATTGATGTTTCATGGAGGTATGATATGATGGCTTGAATGCCAGATGTGAATATTCTGTGCCTAAAAGGCTGATCTTGAAGAAAAAGGTGACCGATTTACTAGCTGAAATGCTAGAAACAACCTCCTCCTCTCAAACCCTCAAGCAGGAATGCGTAATTCATGAGACTGAATGTGAATTTGAGAGTGGTTGAATGTGGTACCAATGCCTCATGATGTATGGCAGCTCAGAATAACCTTCCCAAAGTAGGAACTTGGAGTCCCTCATGGCTAAGGGTGGGATTTCTGCTCGGAAACAGCCTTGTGCTAAACAACACTTCAGACTTAGCTAAACAAATGAAGCATGCATAGAAATGTCAAATGACAAATTGAGATCTAAACATATCAAAAATAATAATCTAAAGCATGCTTTCTATTTCTACCTTCATCTCCCTTATATGGTTTGTGAGCCTTCCATATCCCTGACCCGCCTCATAACTGCGCTGTACATGTGGCCACTAGCCTCCATGAAGACTGCGTTGTCTCTCCATGTTCTCCACCATCTCTGCATTTAATTCCCACTCTCTCAAGAATGTGTGCATTAGATGCACCACTTCCTCCAGTATTTCATCATTAGTGCTCTATGATCTTACTTTTAATTCACCATGATCTCATTTGACTTCCTCCATGATCTCCATGATCTTCTCATTAATGATCCATGATCTCCACACTTCCTTCATTAAGAAGTTGCTCCACTACTCCATAATGCAGATCTACTTATAAATTATCCACATACACACATCAAAAATGGAATTTATTCATCTATGGGGTTTATGGGTCCCTCCATCCTCTTATTTAATTAATTAATTAAGAAAAATAAGAACTCTAATATTCCAATTAACTGATGGAAAATTTGGAATATTATAGTCCTCCCCGCCAAAATGTTGCTTGTCCTCAAGCAATGACAAAAGTGGATGCTACGGCAATCCATCTCCCTCCAAATGGTATCCTCATATGGAAGGCCACCCCATCTGCTACAATGTGTAATGCATGCCCATATCCAAAGCTGCCTCTCTAGAATGTCTAAAATAGCCTCCAACTGAAAAGTTAGATGCCTCTCCTCATCAATGATTCTCCAAGTGGCAACCATATGTTGTCCAAGATCCTCCTCTATGCATGAGATACATAAAGTGAAGTGGTATCTTCCCAAAGTGGAAAGCCCCCCATCATAAACTATCTCTCCATCCCATGTAACATGAAGTAGATGTTATCTCTCCATGCTTCCATCCTTGGCCCTGTTGGCCATGTTGGATCCAAGCATCATCCCAACAATGTGGAAAATAAGAAGTGAAGACATATGGATGAACATTTACAATGTCAAATCATTCTCTCCTAATAACATCCACCGCAACAAAGCCTTCTACTGCCACTCCAAATCATCATTAAACAAAGTAAGAGAGCAATACTTTCTCAATAGGAGCCACCACAACAATGCCTCTTGCTACCATGCAAAATCATCATCAACCTAAGTATGAGAGCCATACTCTCTCGAAAGAAGCCACTGCAGCAATGCCTCTTAGTGCCCCATCACATCATCATCATACCAAGTACAATGACCATAATATTCCAATAGAAGCCAATGTAGTAAGTCCTCCTGTTTCCAACCTCTGTCATCAACATGCAATGTATGGGGAAAAATCAGCCCATACTCTCCCAAAAGTAAGAAAAGCAACAAGGATTCTTGCTGCTACCTTACATCATCATGATGCAAGTCATGGAGCAACAACATACTAATTTACATGTGGAATGTCACATCATAAAAATACAAATAAGCTCCCCACTGCCACATCATGTGAGAGTTATGCCTTGTCCCAAACACAAGTACATACATGGACATAAGATACATCCCAAACAAAAGTACATACATGAACATAAGATATATCATGTGATGGCCATACTCTCTCAACAATAACTAGCACAACCATGCCTCGTGCTGTTGCATAACATCAGTGATAAACCTGGCATGGATCATAAAAATGTGAGATGTTGGGTAGTAACCATACTCACGCAAAATCAACCAGCATAACCATGCTTCTTGCTGCCCTGTATCATAGATCTGCAAGTATATTTTCAACCCCTTGCTCATCCTCCTCATTCATCCATCCCACTGTGGATGATGAATCATGGCATGCTCATACTTGGTATCCACCCAAGGTAGAATACAATTCTCCTCCACCCAATAAGCTTTGCACTCCATGAGATGCTGAAGTGCACCTCCTTTGATGTCTCTCCGAGAGGTCCTCCCATCAATGGCCCAATAAAACCCATAAGGTTACATACATGCTGCAGGTAGAAAGTTCTCTTTTATTGAGGAAGAGGGATGTCAAGAAAAAATTCCTCAATGTATTTATTGAGGAAGAGGTGTACATTTGAAAACTAGAAGGTTTTGATACCTTTGATAGAGAGTCACATGTGTGCAGACTCAAGCGAGCATTGTATGGATTGAGGCAAGCACCTCGTGCTTGGTACACCATTATTGAAAACTATCATAAGAGGTTGGGCTTCACCAAAAGTGAAGCATATGCAAACCTTTATCATATTGTTATTTAAGGTAAATTATTGATTATAGTATTATATGTCAATGATTTAATTTTGACCGGTGATGGGAAGTTGATGAGCTCTTGCAAAGAATATCTTGCAAAATAAATTGAGATGAAGGACATGGGAATTATGCATTATTTCCTTGGTTTGGAAGATGGGAAGGAGATGGGGAGATATCTTTATCTCAAAGAAATTATGCTATTGAGATATTGAAGAAGTTCTGCATGGAGAATAGCAAACCGATGGACACTCCTCTAGCAGGAAGTTGGAGGAAAGTGGATGACACTTCAGGTGAGGAAGTGGAGGCTACCATTTATAGGAATATTATAGGTTCACTTATGTATTTGGTGAACACATGACTGAACATGTGTTATGCAATTAACCAACTTACTCAAGCAATGGTTAACCCAATTAAATTGTATTGGAAGGCAGCAAAGCATGTGTTGAGATACCTCAGAGGCACTGCTAAGTTTGATCTTTGGTACAAACAGATAGAGGGAGTGTAGTTGTAAGGCTTCACAGATGCAGATTGAGTGGGGAGTTCATCAAACAATAAGAGCACATCAAGAGTGTTTTTCAGTGTTGGTTCAACAACGGTTTCTTGGTAGAGTAGGAAGTAAAGATATGTTGCACTCAGCTCAGCAAAAGCAGAGTACATGGTTGCAAGTCAAGTAACATATGTGGTAATATTGATGAGAGATTATTGTTGTGTTATTTGATCAGATGTTGGATCCTACTATGATTTACTATGATAATCAGAGTTTTATCAAACTCTCTAAGAATCATGTATTTCATGATCGATCAAAGCATATCGACATCTAGTATCACCATCTACGAGATTGTGTGGAGATGTGGATTATGTTGTTGTAAATACATACAGAGGAACAAGATGCTGATATTTTGACATAGGATTTGTCAAAGATAAAAATTGAGTTCCAAAGGGGCAGGATCAAGGTATTAGATAATCCCTTTCTTGGTGAGAGGAAGTGTTGAAAATACAACAAGACAATCTAGTTTTCACTTTTCCTTGGTCAAACTAGATTAAAATTCGAATTTCAATTTCAAGAGAATACTTGGAGGTAGTTAACAAAGGTGACATGGCACTTGTCACTTAGTTAACTCAGATCATTCAAGTTGGAAACACTTGAGTTCAGTTCAATATGATTGATTGCTAATTTCTAGCAATCTATTTCAGTTAATTTGAGTTATTGAGAGTTAAACTAGTTTTAATTGTTAGAGAACTAGTGGAGGGTCCAATAGTGGGTGTGTACCTTAGTGATCAACCAATTAACTAATCAATCAACAAATAACAATTGATACATGCAAAGAATTTAAGTTACCCAATTGAGATTTGAGTTCAATGGAAGTGTACTATCAGTTGTAGACTTCCCATGTTGTACAGGTGGTGCATGCAATTAGATATTGGTTTAAAGGAATTGCACAATCCAAATAGAGGAATTTCCTAATATGGGATTAATTCCTCAAGGAAAAACACAAGGAAATATGATCTTAATAGGCAAGAAATTTTTTTAAGTGTTTTCTGGAGTGGGTATGTGAAGAAGTTAGATAGACTATACTAGTGCAGAGATTGCTCAAGCTTGAGAAAGCATTTCATTTCTTCTCTATTTTTTTATTAATGAAATACATATAGGAAAGGGTTTTGAGCAGTTGCTTTCCCCTAGATAAATCTATGTGTATGTCTATTGAATCATGTCACATGTTTATGATTTCCTTTCTGAATCATGAATTACTTTTTGCATATGAGTAGAGTAGATTTAAGTTTTATGTTTTAGTAAATTTGATGAGCATTTTTTAATCTACATAGAATTTCTACACTCCATGATACAATCACTTTGAGCTTATAATTTTTCCATAACACTGACAACTTTTGTAGGGACTCTCGTTCCACCAAATTTGTCTCCTCGAGCATGAGGATAGCTAACATTTCGTTTTCTATTAGAGATTTAATTTTGAACATTCATTTATCAAAGCCCAACCCCCTACAATTCTAAGAGAGGAATTTCATTATTTACTATGCAATATATTTCCTTTGGATTAGAGGACAAGGTCGTTTACTTGACATTTCTAGTGACCATTTTGGATGGATAAAGGATGATTTGGGTCCCCATTTCCTTATCCTTTTTATATTTTTTTTCATTTTGGAGTTGTTAATTTGTCTTCCTCCCTGCTTTTCCTTGTAAACGATCTATTTCCTTTTCATTGACCACATCCAATTTTTATTAGCAGAGCTTTTTGGTAACCCTCTATTCTAGGATTTGAGGGCCTTTAAGGAGTCGAATTATTCTTCTTCTTAATCTAAACCCTCCCCTTGAGTCCCCAAAGGGGCCTCCTCTAGGGGAGGAATCCCTTCTGATGCTACAAGAGAAGAGGGCTTAGCGAGGCTTCGGGCCTTCTATGTTACCACTACAATAGCTATAATTTCCCATTATTTGGAAATTGATTCAATATGTCAAAGCTATTTTTTGGATCTAGGTATCTGTTATTATAACTATCAGAGGATCCCTCTCCAGGAATTGGTCCTTACTTTTTTGGAGACATCAGTCCTTTCCTTTTCCACCTTGTTGCCACTTAAGGAGGAGCTTCGTTGTCTATCCCTATGAGTACTCTTCTCCTTTTTTGTTACTACCATTGTTTTCCATCATCATACTTCTTTAGCCTCTTTTCTGCCTTCTTCTCGGAATTGTGTTTGAAATGGCCATAATCATGGAAAAACTTGCATTTAAATGGAAGTTGATCATAATCAACTTCTTATATGTGTGACCAATTTTGTATGTTTAAATTTATTTTTGTCAGTAAGCCCTTATCTAGGTCTACCTCGACATAGATCTTGACACATGCTTACAATCCTTCTTGTGGTTCAGCTTAGTTGGTGTATTTTCCAAGGGAATTTCCTATACTCCTAAAATTTTCCTTGTTTTAGCAATGTAGTGGGAAGAACAAACACTTGACCCATACTATGTCACCTGCCAGAACATCACATTTAGGATTAAAATAGTGGCACTCTAGTCCAATTATAAACCTTTCCCCCCCATAAAGTAGGGGCCATTCTTGAAGATGAGATCTCGATTTTCTTTGTCTGTACATAGGGAGTTGTAAAACCATCATCTACAAAATGATGTTGAAGCCTTATTTTTAACCTTGGGTATCCAATTCTTATCGATTCATGTCTTTAGGGATCTTGAAGAGGGTCATAAGCTCATAAACTAACCAAAAAGCTTATGATATGTAAGCTTCAAGGTCGTTAATCTAGATTGAGAGGCATGCACCTCCACCTTTGGAATGTCATCAATCTTCTTCACAAATTTGAAGGATTTGGCCTTCTGGAAACGCGACCCTCCAACGACATGGGCATTGAATGCCGTTATGTCTAGAGAGGGTGGAGGTTGTTGGGGGGAGGGGGTAGGGGGGATGAGGGTCATCGTGAACCCTGATCCATCTTAACCAAAGAGAGGATCGTAACAAGGGGTGTTGGGTTGAGTAATGGTTCAAATTTTTTAGGTGCACCAGTTGGGAATCAGAGTAAGGTTTCAGAGTTGTTCAATAGGATGTTTTCCAATTATTTATCCAAACATATTCTTAAAAACTAGTATTTCACCTGTTTATGGTATAGCTAGGTTTATGTACCTAATGTAAATGGAAAAAATAAATATCATGAAAGACAAACGACTTCTTAGTATTACTTTATATTCTAACCAAAACAACTTGCCACTTAAGAGAGGATGATATAATTGATTGTTAGCTAAACCATTGGAGAATAAAATATAATGTATTTTTGTGAATATTAATACCATTAAAAATACTATATTATATATAAAAATAGAAAACATAATTGAATAAAATAAAAAATTTAAATTTTAAAACAATTCAGTTTAACGCTTATCATTTTTATTAAAATTAAATAAAAATAATAATTTTTGTAAATTGCAATTATTATGACAATTAAAATCCTTTAAAATACTTATTTTAAATATTATAAATAGATATTTTTAATTATTTTAAATGTTATTCATATCATTCCGTATCAAAATTAAAAATATCAATATCAATATTTACATTACTCATGTATTTATATAAAATTTATATATATTATTAATATATATTTTATCATTAATTTTAAATAAATATGTAAAATAAAAAAATAATTTATTTAAAATAATAATATAATTTATTTAATAAATAAATTTAAATATTAATAAAATAAAATATAAATTTGAATATATATCGACATAATGTTTACCCAATTTTAAATTATATTTTTATTATAATTTATTCTATAAATAACTTAATTTAAAAAAAAAAACCAAATTATATAACGATATATTTCATAAACAATTTAATTTAGAAATAAATAATATAAAAAATATAATATATAATAAAAATATGTATATACATATAATTTACTAACTACCATTTCATATTATATATTTTATGTTATTTTAATTTACCTATAATATAGTTTACTCCATATATATTTTAAATAATAAATATATAAGAAAGATCTTAAAAAAACAAAACAACGTTACAAACATATCATTTACAAAATATCAAAGCATGTAAAAGTTTGTTTTTAATTTTACATCTTATTGCAATTTTTTTCAACTTTTATATATATATATATATATTCTTGAAGCACAAAATTTAATCCTCTTCTACATTTAAATGTGTAAAGACACTGAACTCTTTTTGAAATTATCCCCTTTTTACCCCCCCAACCTTTAATCATATCCCTAATTTATGATTTATATCAGTAATAATTTTATGAAATATATTAATGTGGAAATGAGATTAGTTAAACTTCTTTAAAATAACAATTTTTAATTTTCATCGCAGTATCACCAAAAAGACAGGCATTAACAAAGTCCAGAAAGCTCCCCAATGCGATTAGAAAGCATAAGCGAGCCTCACAACGAAAGTAAAATATCGCGGGAGGGAGAACGACGTATTGACTGGGGTTTTTTTTACAAAGTTTTGATCCACCGTAAAAGACGCGGAAATTTGCCGTGCGATTACATCATGCAAAAAAGAATTGAAAATTTGTGTTCATGGTCATGAAAAAGACAAGGCCCGCCCAAGTTGATCATGGATTAATGAAGAAAAACAGTGATAAGGAAGTGAGAAAGATGGGATAGGGAGGATGCAATTAAAGTCATTACCAAAGTCAAGAAACATCCACAATGCAATTACAATGAATAAGAGAGAGTCGCAACGAAAGTGAAATATCGGAAGAGACATGGAAAAATATTTTATGTTATATATTTAATTTCATTATATTATATAATGCTCTTCTATTGACTCGAGCATTCCAATTCACTCCCACCACTGTTTGTCTCCGTGTAACAATACAGAGGTGACGAAAGTCTCTAAAATTTAACAACTCACTGGAAATGGCCAATTAGATTGATGGCGGTGTCAACTCACTTGTACAGGTCTCAGGAAAACACTAAAAGATATATTGAAGGTCAATAAGAAAAACGTTAAGCCTTCCTTATTCAACGAGTTGTTTTTGTGCCAATCATAAGAAAGCAAAAGGAAGACAAATATGTCTTCCAAAATCAAAATTAAGGGATATGTTATCATTTAATTTATTATAATGGGTTTTTCCTTTTAATTTAATATATATATATTTTATTTGTTTTCAAATGGTTTAGAAATTTAATATTTTAGGATATAGTTATTTTTGTTAAGTCTAAGTTGGAATACATCATTGTTCAATATATATTATTTTGATTTGGTGGGAAATTGAACCTTAGACTTTGTATCAAAACTTTAATTGAGCATCTAAGCACATTTATCCAAAACCACATAGAAATATACATGGAAAATTTTAGAAAGCATATCATTAACAAAATTGTAAATCATATTACATATCTAAAATAAATAAATTTGTAATTATATTTTTTAATGTTTTTAAATTTATCAATATCTTTCAATGCCTCCACGCACCACCAGTAGAGTTTGTGACATGAACCCGAGTCAAATGTAAACTAATGGTTAACGATGTATACTATGCATAATACAGAGACTATTATGGTAATTGATGGTGGCCACATAAGTAATGGCCCAAAGTCGTGACGAAAGCGAAATAAAGATTGTCGTATCAAGCGGGATTCAGCATGAGAGTGAAGGACGCCACAACTCAACTTGACTAGACGCCACTGTGAAAGATCCAGAATGCATAAGAAAGATTCACAATGAAAGTGAAATATGGGCGTATTGACATGGATGTATTGACTGGAGGTCTTCCTTTAATGATGGTTTTTATCTACTCTAAAAAACTGTAGTGCAATACGAAGAAAATTATCGGAAATTTCTTGTGTGTTGAAATATTAAAGTCACCTGTGTACCCTGTGTAGGTAGAAACAGAGTACAACAGGGGCAGCAGCAGAAGGTTGAGTGTACACTTCTGTGCATTCAAGAGGAATGGAGAAACCCGTAAGGATGAAATTAAGTTTATGGGCATCAGCCACCATTGCAGAGGAGAATTTATGTTAGTATGGGCGTAGCCGCATTTGCAGAAGAAATGAAGACTTTCGTGGTTCAAAACCACGCAACAGCAGAGCTTTAATGAAAACAATCTTTTCAGGCTTTTAAGCCCTCAACAACCAAATAGGAAGAATTTTGTTCAAACGCGCCAAGTCCTTTTAAGTTTTGAATGGGGCACGTCATAGTGGTCCCCACCACTTCATCGCTGATCACAATCGCAAGTTTTATTGTAAGTGTCTTGTTGATATGAAGAGTTCTGATGCGATGCGATGGTGCAAATCGCAATCGCAAATTGCAAAGGAACAATGTATTATCCGCCATCCGAAATGTGTCATCGCCGATTGAAAGTTTGTGATGCGATGTGGTCCCACCACAATCTCATATCGCAATCGCATTAACCAACCCCACCACTGCCATATGTTGTATTCCATTGAAAGTTTGCGATGCGATTGTCGCAATCACAAATTACAACACCACATAACCATTCCACCCTTCGCTTATGTTTTCCGCCGATGCCGATGGTGCGATGCGATGTGGTCCCACCACAGTCCCACATCGCACATCGCTCATTGCTTAATCGCAATCACAATTTCTAATTGTCATCCGCCCAGACCGCATGTCATTGTAATATTTGCGATGCGATGTGGTCCATCGCACAATCGCAATCGAAACATCGCAAGTGTGTTATTCAAACCATTCATCTGTTCCGTCGATTGCCGATTGCCGATTGCGAAGTGGGCTCTACTCGTATATCGCGCAAATGAAATTTTAGGTTAAATTTTATGTTCTAGAAATGTTTTTCTTTGTAATTTTTTTTTTTATGTTTTGCATTACACCGTGCCATATAAAAGGTGAAAAAGCCCGTAGGATCATTATATCATTGTAGTATTGTATTGTTGTGTTGTATTGCCGTGTAAGCCCGCAGGTAAAGAAAAACACAGTGAACCATAACAGAGCACTGTTTTGTGCGTTTTGAGAGATAGAGAGAGAAGTTGTGTGAGCACTGCATTTGTAGCAGTCAATCATTTTTGTAATCCCACTTTAGTGGAAGAATAAAGTTGTAATAACTTTTGTTTGTTAATGAAATAGAAGAAATTTTATTATGCAATCTCTGTCAAGTTATTCTCTGTGTTAGAAGGAGAGTATTATTCTCTCAGTTATTGTTCTGGAATTATCATAAATTCCAACATTGTGCAACATCATGAAAAGGAGAAGATGTTAACAAAGGGCTTCAATTCGCTAAACATCCCTAGCAAATGGGAAATGGCAGACATTAGATAGAAAAGGAAATATCATTAGAGGTCTTCCACACGAAAATCAAAGTCAAGAAGGAAATTTACGAAGCAATTACAATACCTAAAGATAAAGTCACAACGAAAGTGAAATATCGGCGTATGGAGTGGGAGAGAGAGCGACATATTGAATGCCGGTCTTCTTTTGATCCACCCTCAAAGACGCTCAAATTAGCAGTGCAAATGCTTGGAAAAGAGATAGGAAAAATCTTGTTCAACATCATGAAAGAGGACAAGATATTTAAAAACGAAAGATCCATCTCAAATTTGTGATGGAAATGAGAGACATTAAATAAGAAAGAAAATATCGATATGGGCGTAGTAGGGCAGAGAGGTGGACATATTGACTCCAACTATTCTATGACATCTTTAAAATTGGTTAGAAAGCCAATTCACTCTTATTTTTTTAAGTTAAAAATTTGAAATAATTTAAAAATATGAATATGATAATTTGTATAATTGCAATATAATCAATGGAATTTTTTTTTTTTCAATTAGGCATCAAAATTCCAATATTTTTTTAATTATCTCTTATAAAATCATCACTAATGTAAATAATATCATAAAATCTACCTTAAAATGTTCACTATAGGATTTGTTTATCACTCCAAGCACTATATAATACATAATGGTGTGAAAATATCACCACATAATTTAGAAATATAATATTAATTTGGAACATTTTTTTAGTTATAGTCAAAAACTAAATATTAATTACATTAAATGAAATATTTCTTTTGTCAATGTTAGTGTTGGATTGTTGATATTCAAAACAAATGATCTAAGAAATTTGTTACATTTCCATAATTAAAACATATAATCCAACAAACAAATAAATTACCCATAACTTCATGTAAGAACGTATGCAAGTTAAAACACTCCTTTCAAGTTACCATACCAACATCATATTGATAAAAAATACATAAAATGTTTTATACAATTATTCAAACTAACTCATATATTTTGACACACCTTTAGAATTTACATTGTCTTCAAATGAATGAATGCATGAAGCGGCATATGACACATATTCTTCTTTATCATAAACCAATGCACCATCTCAATCTACATGTACACCTAACATTGCATATACCAAAATATTTCTAGATATAGGATTAGTTTTAACAAAATCCTATATTACTACTATTTCTTGTATTGAAAACCTCTTGGTATTTTTCGTGGTCCTAGAGTGAATAACACCTCTCTTTTTCGAATTGAAGTCATAAACAATTATGTGAACATCCTCTAATTTTAAGAGCTCAATGAGTTGATGATTTATATTTCGATTCTTTCTTTTTCTCTTTCTTCTCATTTGTTTGTCAACTACCATATATGGCTTGTACACACCATTAAATGGGTATGTATTTATCACATACCAATGTACTTCAACTATTGTAACATCTTCATTTTCTTTAATGGTCTTTATAACCTTGGAAACCCATAATGGATAACCATGTTGATCTCCAGACCCTAATACTACAACCATGCAAGTGATCTTCTAGAACCAATATACCTTTCTCTTTCCTTTACTTCTGAATTTTCAAGAATACCTTGAGATTCTTATTGTTCAATAATATTTCTTTACTCATATTCATTCGGTATATTTTTTGGAAAAATAAATGGAATATTAAAAAATGTATCCCTATTTCTCGAATTTTAATGTCAGATTGATTACTGGAAAAAGATTCATAGAAAACAAAAATAACAACATTAAATTACTCAAATCTATCTTCAATATATTCTTTTAATTTCTTCCCACATTCAAAATAATGTACATCTCTATTATGCATTCCTGCATTATCAATTTTAATAATTTATTGCAATAAAAACAACTTTAATGCAAATATTAGATTAGTTGTGGTGGGCCTCCCATATAGGTAAAACAGAAGGCCCATCTAACCACTCCTATACACATAAAGGCTATGTTAAATCTACCTTTTTGCAATTCATGACACACTTTCCTAGCTTAATGAGTTCTTAGAATATTCAATGATGTTTTTCATACTTTATGTGCCTAACATGATTATTATGCAAGAGTATGAAGAGATTTTTCATATATTTCAAGTAGATGTAGTTAGAGTTATTTTTGGGACTTGTTCCTTGTGGCAGGAGCATCTCAACTTAGCTAGTTGAGGAAATTTAATGCCCCTTCCTGCTATTGTAAGGTGAGCCAGGAAGCAAGATTCTCTCTTCTAGGGATTTTTTCAAATAAAATGCAGCTCTCCCCTAAAGGAGGCTACCCCCTACTCATAATTTGTATAAATAATATTGTTGAGTATCTGAGTATAGAAGTGTGTGAAGCATATATAAAAAAAATTATTAGTCTTTTCAACAAGCTTGGTAACTATGAAATGTATAAGTAATTTTTTTAGTTAATGGAAATGATATTTGATTTCAGCTCCTAGTCTGGCATTCCTCTAAGGGTTCAAAGCTTGCTTGGGTTAGGTCCCACCCTAAGGTGCTCCAGATCCCTCTTGTATTATTTTTTTTAATCCATCCCTTCACTTTAAATTTGTAAAGTATTTCTGAAAGTTATTTTTTTTGTTGCATTCATGTATGGTTAACTAGGGATTTTTCATGAACTGTCTTTTATTGCAAGTTATTTGAGCACTTGGTGATAATAGTTGCAATAGTTACACTAGTTAAATGCAATTTCCATTTTGCACTTAGCTCACTCCCTTTGCTGCTATTTATTTTTCTTTTCATTATTCATTGTTTACTATTTCCTACACTATACCATGTTTTGGAACTACATTAAACCCATAGATTTATGTTTTTCTAGTTTAAATTTGCAACCATATGCCTTGATTCTTTGAACATGTTTATTTTATCATTTTACAACTTCTCCATGCTTTATTTTCTTCTCCAACTCACATTTTTCTTGGTTACCTACTCATTGGACTATCTCTTGCCATAAAATAGGGACTCTTGTAGCTGTTCTTAATGATCCTTCCAATATCATGATTCCTTTAGTTGTGTGTTGAGTTACTATTCCTAGAATACTTAGTTGGAAAAATGCGCTTGAAGCCCTAGGTGGGTTGAGTTACTAGTCCTCGAAGCCCTGGTTGGAACAAACACTCTGGAGACACATCTTGGATAGAGACCAATTCATGATGGTTGTGATGTTCAACTGTGAAGTGGAGTCGTTGTTTGAGGGTTTAGGTGGTTTGGCCTCTGGAAGCCCTAGATTGATTGTGATTGATGTGTTTGATGAGATCCCACATTCGTGCTTGGAATATGGCACGAGGGTGATTGGTTGAAGTGAGACTTGGCTCAGCCAATCTATGATAGGGTGGAATGTGGAAGTCCCATCTCTAGTTGGTTTTCACATTCAGTAATGAAGATATCATTCCTTTGGCATTCGGTATGAAAATGTACTGGTTATTATGTGGATTCCATTTTTTGTTATATCCATGGTATTTTTGTTGTTATTATGATGGTTATAAGCATGTATTTTATCCATGATGATGTATGGATCTACCTATGTTTTTACTTGTAAATGAATGCACAATGTATCTATGGTGAAATAGATTTTATTGCAGATAATGATGTAAGGGATCAATGCTTCTTAGTGATTCTCAGGTAAGTATGAGACCCCTATGTTGAAATATGTTGTTTACACCTGTAGATTGAATGTTTGTGACATGTTTAACGAAATTACTGGCATGGTGAGGAGGGGTTTGGATGGGTTCCTGATGATGTGATTTCTTTTGTACCTTTTTTTTAATGATATTTCTAATCTCTTAAAGTTTCATGAAGTTCTGGGCAGTGGCCTGGGCTCTGGGGCTAAAAAGGTGGCACAAATCTTGGAGTTGCAGGCACAAAAGACCATTTGGGGCTCTGGATGCTACCTTTCCTTGGCATGCTTGTGGCTATAGGCTCCCAACCACTACCTTGCTTTGTCATGCCTACGGGTATGGCCTAAAAGGGTTAAAAAGTCAGTCTCCCTTAGGGGTCAGGGGCCTAGAAGGTTGGGTTACCTTCTGAGGATGTTTTTAATGTTGTGTAAGGTGTGTTTGTCTTGTTTCCATCGGTTCCACTTCCTCAAGGTCATCCAGGAGGTTGAATCTCATATTATTAGCCTCTCGTCGCATGTTTATTGCGGTTGGTCAGTTACTTAGGTAGATGTGGGAGGAGGGTGTTACAAAATTTAAGTAATATATAGTCTTCCTTTGAATCCCCTTAAATCCCTTGATCTACATTCCATCCATGCTGACAAATATAATATTATTCCTTTAAACGGGTGCTTTAGCATAGTTATGCAGGAACTTGATGTTGTGATCTCTAGCTAGTAGTTATAAGTTGTAGGAGTTGAGGTACTGTTATTCCTCTTCTAATATAAGAACATGATTGATGACCTCACAATTCTCTAGCTTTATTGTAGAAGCTTCTTTGTGATGACCCCTTGCTATATTTTCCTTTGGCCTTCTTCCATATTTTATTTGTATATGTTTATTTTGACCCCTTGCCCTCAATATTTCTTTTTATCCACTGCTTAATGGCTAGCTTCAGGTTTTTCAAATTTTCCCCAAATCGTAATTAGAGAACCAATTTCCCACCTACTACATGTTGCATTTACAAAATCTAAGAAGCCTTCCTATTGGATCCAAAGAGGATATAAGTGTAAGGGAAATGACTTGTATTTTGCTGTCTACAATACTTCAACAAAAAATGGTTGAATATCTAAACTCACCCATGAAATAATTTGAGGGGAGACTTGAAATTATTAAGATAAAAAGTAATACAAGTCTAAAAATATGTCTAGGTGTGAAACAATATTCCACAGGATAGATCTGTTATTATTCCATGTGAATGTGATAGCAATCAACGTGGTATATATTAATTCCAATGAAGTAACTGGATCTTCTAAAATTTCTTGAAATTGATCTCAAATGAGGGAGCCTCCTTTTTTTCCCAGGAATGGAGGGTTGTATTAAAATCCCCTACCATAATATAATATTGACTCCAAGGAGAGTCTTTTAAATCTAGGAGATATGGGCAACAATTGATATTTTCTATATATTGAACATGCACATATACATTAACAACGTTACACACCTTATTTAAGGTAGATGAAGCAGGAAAAACACCAACCATTAGGTTCCTAATCAATTTTAAAATAGAAGTATACCAAATTAAATAAATCCCCCTACAAGCCTCGCATGATCCAGTCACTCTGAGCTGAATATTTGTCCATAATATTGACAAATTCCGGAGGGACTCTTGTTCCCGCAAATTTGTCTCCTCGAGCAAGAGGATAGCTAACATTTAATTTTTTATTAGAGATTTAACTTCGAACATTAATTTATCAAAGCCCAACCCCCTACAATTCCAAGAGAGGAACTTAATTATTTACTATGTAATATGTTGCCTCTCGAATGGACGACAAGGTTGCTTTACTTGACATTTCTAGTGACCATTTTGGATGGATCAAGTATCATTTGGGTCCCCATTTCCTTATCCTTTTTAGGTTTTTAATTTTGGAGTTGTTAATTTGTCTTCCTCCTTGCTTTTCCTTACAAGAGATCTATTTCCTTTTCATTGGCCACGTCCAATTTTCATTTGTACAACTTGTTGGTAACCCTATGGTATGGGCTTTGAGGGCCCTTGGGGAGTGGAATTCTTCTTCTTCTTAATCTAAACCCTCTCCTCGAGTCCCCAAAGGTGCCTCCTCTATGGGAGGCATCCCTTCTAGCATTATAGGAGATGAGGGCTTAGTGAGGCTCAGGGCCTTCTCCATTATCATTGTAGTAGCTAGAATTTCCCATGCTTCCGACAATTGATTCAAGATATCGAAACTATTTTTTGGATCTAGGGATCTCTTTTTTTTACTAGTAGAGGCTCCCTCTCCAGGCATTGTACCTAGCTTTTTTGGAGACACGAGTCCTTTCCCTTTTTTCCCCGTGGTCACTTAATGAGGAAATTAGTTGTTCGTCATTACATGTACTATTTTCCTTTTCTATTACTACCATTTTTGTCCATCATCATACTTCTTTAACTGCTCTTCTACCTTCTTCTTGCAATTGTGATTCAAATTTCCATATTCATGGAAAAACTTGCATTTAAATGGAATTTTATCATAATCAACTTCTTATATTTGAGACAAATATTCTAGGTTTAGATTTATTGTTGTTGATAATCCCTTATCTAGGTCTAGCTCCACAGATATCATGGCACAAGCTTACAATCCTTCCTGTGGTTCACTTTAGTGGATGTATTTTCCAAGAGAATTTCCTATACTCCTAAAATTTTCCTTGATTTAGCAATGTAGTGGGAAGAACATATGCTTGACCCATACCAGGTCACCTGCCAGAAAATTACATTTAGAATTAAAATATCCACTCTAGTCCAATTATAAACCTTGGTCCCCCATCAAGTAGGGGCCATTCCTGAAGATGAGATCTCGATCTGCTTTTTCTTTGAACAGGAAGTTGTAAAACCATCATCTACAAAATGATGTTGAAACCTTATTTTTAATCTTAGGTATCCAATTATTATCGATCCATGTCTTTAGGGATTTTGAGAGGCCCATAAGCTCATAAACTAACCAATAAGCCCCTGATATGTAAGCTTCAAGGCCATCAATCTAGATTGAGAGCCATGCACCTCCACCTTTGGAATGTCATCAATCTTCTTCACAAATTTGGAGGATTTGGCCTTTTGGAAATGTGACCCTCCAACAAAAATGGAATTGAATGTTGTTATGTCTAGAGGGGGCAGAGGTTGGGAGAGGAGGTGGGGAGGGGGGACGAGGGTCATCTTGAACCCTGATCCATCTTCAACAAAGAGAGGATCGTAGCAAGGGGAATTGGGCTGAGCAGTGGTTCAAACTTGTTAGGTGCACCGGTTGGGAATCAAAGTCAGGTTTGAGAGTTATTCAACATGATGTTACCAATTATTTATCCAAACATCCTCTTAAAAACTAGTATTTCACCTATTTATAATATATCTAGATTTATGTACCTAATGTAAAAGAAAAAAATAAATGTCATAAACGACAAACGACTTCTTAATATCACTTTAAATTCTAACCAAAGTCACTTTCCACTTAAAAGAGGATGATATAAAGATGTTAATCGTTGGCTAAACTATTAGAAAATAAAATATAATGTATTTTTTCTATATATATATATATATAGATAGATAGATATAAACTTTAAATTTTAGAACAAGACAATTTAATACTTGAGAGTGCAAGTTTTTGTGATTTCCCAGAAGATTTATAATTATAATTTAATACTTTTGTTTTTTCTTAAAATTAAATAAACCAAAATTAATTTTAGTAAACTCTAATCATTGGCGATTATTAAAATCTTGTAAAATAAGTATTTTAAATATTATAAATAAATGTATTTAGTTAATTTAAATGATTATTCAAATCATTCAATATCAAAATTAAAAATATTAATGTCAATATTTTATATTATTTACTGCTTATATATCTTTATATAAACTTTCTATATATTAATATATATATATATTATTATTAATTTTAAATAAATATAAAAAAAATTAAATTAATAATATAATTTATTTAAAAAAAATAAATTTAAATATTAGTAAATTAAAATATAATTTTTAGTATATATTAACATTATGTTTACAAATTCCTTGCTCAGATGAATGATATATTGAAAATGAAGAAGATATAATTCTGCCAAATTTACAAAATGAAGTCTACTATGTTGATTATTATTAATCTAGGTAATATATTAAACATGTTAAAGATAAAATATTAAACATATTTACACAGTTTTAAATTATACTTTATTGTAATTTATTCAACAAACAACTTAATTTAAAAAGAAAACCCAAATTATATTACAATTTATTTGATAAATAGTTTAATTTAAAAATGGATAAATAATATATATATATATATATATATATATATATATATATATATATATATATATAATTTACTAAATACTATATCATATTATATATTTTGTATTATTTTAATTTACCTATAATAAAGTTCATTCTATAAATATTTTAAATAGTAAATATATAAGAAAGATCTTTAAAAAACAAAACAACATTATAAACATATCATTTACAAAATATCAAGGCATTTTGTTTTTTAATTTCACCTCTAATTGCATTTTTTCAAAATATATATATTCTTGAAGCACAAAATAACTTGTTAAAGTTATAGGTGATACACATGCCAATTCAAAGACGTTAACAGACGAAATATCCATCTCAAATTTGTGATGGAAAGGAGGGACATTAAATAAGAAAGAAAATATCGATATGGGCGTAGTAGGCGAGAGAGGTGGACGTATTGACTCCAGCTCTTCTGTCACGTCTTTACATTTGGTTAAATAATGCATGCCAATTCACTCACTCCCGCTACTGTTAATAAGGAGGTGACGAAAGTCGCGAAAATTTAACAACTCACTTGAAATGGCCAATCAGGTTGATGGGGGTGTCAACTCACTTGTACAGGTCTCATCGAAAACCTCTTCCACAAGAAAAAAATTAAAAGATATATTAAAGGTGGACAATAAAAACGTTACGCCTGCCTTATTCAGTTATTTGTTTTTTTTTTTTTTTTCCAATAATCAGAAAGCAAAAGGAAGACAAATATGTCTTCCAAAATCAAAACTAAGGGAGATGTAGGGAGATGTTATCTTTTAATTTATTGTAATGGGTTTGTCCTTTTAATTTAGTATATTTTATTATTTGTTTTTAAATAGTTTGTTTAGAAATTATATATTTGGGATATTTTTTTTGTATGTTTAGGTTAGATTATATAATTATTTTGCTTAATATATCATACTTCATGTAGTGTTTTAAAAGAGCACTTAATCACATCTATTCAAAATCCCCTATAAATATACACTAACAAGATTTTAAATCATATTACATATCTAAATTTTTTATAAATTAATTAAAATAAATAAATTCGTACTTCTATTTTTTAATGTTTTTAAATTTATTAATATCTTCCAATTAAGTTGATACATTTACGGATGTGAGCAAAAGCCAAAAGCCATAGGATATGTTAAGGTTAAATTCACCCTTTTTTTAATTAATTGAGAATAATTAATATTATTAATTAGTAATTTTTTTTTATTAATTGAAAATTAATTATTAACTATTTAATTAATAATTAATTTTTATATTTTTTTGATTGGGTTATTATGGTTAAAGAGTGCATTTTTTTTATGGACCTTGACCTATCTCTGGTAGAGTTTGAGTGGCATGCACCCAAGTTAAATGTAAACTAATGTGTAACCATGTATATTATACATAAGAAGAGGATTATTATCATAATAGATGGTGGTCATATAAGCAATGTCCCAAAGTATGGGAGATTTTACACCATAGTCAACATTGTCTATGATGGGAGGATAGTTGTTAATGGTAATTGGGAATTTCTCTAGGATAAGAGTTCTTTGGGGATGATGATGAACACAAAGTATTTTTTATTTGGCTTGTTGTCTCTCAAGCCAAGTGTTGATATGGGTTAGGGTTTATTGATGTCTTGACACTTCATTATGGTACTCAGAGCAAGGAAGAAAGAGTTGGCGGGTGAAAGTGATCAGTTTATTGACCAAATACCATATGATACTGAGGATAACAATCAGCTCGTCATCTCATGACATCTAGGTTTTTAGTATTAGTTATGTAACACTCTCATTTT